>CAKKTE020000562.1:0-600000 GCA_920105625.2 Clusia tigrina
TTTATGTATATATATTTTTGTCAATAATTTCATTTAGCCTGAAGTGATTGGAGAATTGAAACAATTGCGGGAATTCTGGATTGATTTTAATCAAATTAGCAACATTGCACCGAATATTGCAAAATTACGTGAATTGGAACATTTTGAGGCGAACGGTAATTCTTTTAATACCATGCCAAGTGAAATAAGTAATTGGAATAAAATTGAAGTGCTCTCAGTGTGCACAAACAATTTGCAATACTTGCCATTCGAGATTGGAATGTTGAAGTCGCTAGTTACATTTAAGTGTGTATCAAATGAGCTGCGTGAACTTCCTAATAGTATTTCAAATTTAGAAAATTTGGAAGAACTTGTTCTGAGTCATAATCAATTGGAGCGATTGCCAGCTACAATTGGAATGCTTCGAAAATTACGATTCTTATTTGTAGACGACAATGAACTAAATGAATTGCCAGAAGAAATCTGCAGTTGTAATAATTTAAGTGTTTTGAGCGTGAGCCGCAATCAAATAACAGAGCTACCGCAAAACATCGGCCATTTAACGAAATTGAAAGTTTTGAGTCTTGTGAGCAATTCGATTGGAAATTTACCTGTTTCTATGCTTAGTTTAGTGAATTTAACGTCATTATGATTAAGTGACAATCAATCACAGCCACTTGTGCCATTGCAATACTTAGACCCTAATACAAAAACACGATTAACTTGCTTTATGTTGCCTCAGGTAAACTTAAAACAATATGAAAGTGATTATTTAAATAGTATAGTAGGCCATCGGCATAACAACGAAAATATTGAGGTGTCTCTAGAACAGTCAGAAATAGGAAAAACCTCAAAAGCATCCGTAAATCCGTTCGCAAGTCCTATAAAACGTATCTGGTTTGCTGCTGATGCAACTGTTTTAACTGAGAACTACTGCCAAGACGAATATAACTATAGTACCAATAAAAGTAAAACAAACGAGGTTTCTAAATCGAAATGTGCAACAAATCCTGAAAACCATTACAGCATTCGTTTAATGCGCTCACCAACGCCATATCCAAAAGAATTGCGGTTAATGGCTAAATATTTACGTAATGGGCAAAAAGTTACGCATACGAATCTATCGAAGGCAAAGGAACCGCATGTCAGTCCAATAGTGAACACAAATAGCTGTGATACAAATATTTTAAGAGATAATAATTCACAATTACTACCTAGTGGTAGCGATAATATGTATTATGAGTATGCCACTGCACCATCACAGATATTAGAACAGTCACCGCTATTTACAAGTTCAACTTTAAAATCTGATCATTCCGCCAATCAAGCACAATATTTGTATCAAGTCACACAGGAGTCTACAACACCATTATTTTATGCTGCGGGGTACTATTTGGCGTCAGCAAATTTGAATTTCTTTAATGAGAGTAAAATCAAAGATACAAATAACTATAATATCGGTGGACAGAACCAAGAAGAGCAACTACTACCGAACTATTATGTTAGTAATAATGCTCTGCAGCAGCCGCCTCCTTATCATATAGCCCGTGCTCACACTAAAAAAACACAAGCAGATTTAACAAATTATGAGACAATGCGCAATCTACAACACCAACATCAACCAACGCAGGAAGTGGACGAGGGAAATGAAGACGTTGTTAGTAAACTAAATAGCAATTATTCGAACAAGTTATATAATCCCAATCCATGTGCAATAAATAATAATTCATTCGACTCAGACTTACAAATCGAATGTGTAAATAGTTTAATTAATTCGAACGAAGAAGCCGATTGGGACACACATATAAATAATGATTCGAATAATATTAGTAGTAGTGGAAACGCTACAATTAAAAGAACAAAACCTTGGCTTTTCGGAGTACATAAAAATCCAACTGTGGTAATTCTGAATTTGTTATTATATAATAACATGTGATATTTTAATCAGTTCTTCCAATATTAACAGAAACAGGTAACTATTAAGTGGGAAACCCATGCAGGCTTTGAAATTGAAGAATTGCCTAATAAGGTTTGTACGCTAGGAAAGAATTCGGAATTTTCAAAAAATTACAATTGGCGATTCTAAAAGCGCTTCGATCCACAACACATATAATTAATCTTAAGTTTGTTTATGCACTTAATATTTGGAATATTAGTCATGGTTTAACCATTAAGGAGCTATAAACAGCACTGAGTAGGTGGTCGTTGTGACAAGTTTACCACTCAAAATATAATGTAACGACATCGAAGTTTTAAACTTTTAGCATTGCCATCGCCTTATCCATATATTTATCATTGTATCATCAGTATAGAAATAATATCATTTTTGTTGTGATTTTTTGCAGAAAGGACTTTTTGTTTCCTCAATCGTGCCGGAACACAAATGCAGCCCGTTTACTATGTGTAAACGATAAATTGCTCGAAATTGATGGTCATGATTTTACAAATATTACATTAAATGATGCAAAGACGATAACTCATAAACCTAGTTCAGTTATCAATGTGATGCTGTCACGTATATAAATAAATTGTAGCATATATAAAAACCTCGTCCGCTTTTGTAGCACTTTATACAGTTTTATAAATTTCCTTAAACATTTTTGAAACACTCGTGGCAATTATTTTACATTGTATTCCATTAAATTAATTATAAATATTTAATATAAATATGGAACTTCACCTTATGAATTTATACTAGGTACCACAATTCGACATTACTTAATAATAAGCATTTCTTATTGTATTGAAAGACATTTAAATGTTTCATATTTTAATATAAATTTTATATACACCAACTATTGAAGTGTCTGTAAATTAATCTGATAAATCTACATGGGTGCGTTTCGCTTAATAATAGTCAGCTTTCATATGGGGTATTCGGCACGAATTCAGGGCGCCTTCTGGAAGAAGGTAAACACATAAACAAGTAGCAGGGTCAGTTGATGTCCAATTTGAGTTGCTTCTAAAACTACATTTGAGATAAATTACGACAGAAGTTCATAGTTCTGCATTTATGGTTTAGGGTTTTACACTTATGTACATATATGCATATGCATGTGTGTGTGCGAAACCCACATTGCGAATACATATGTACATTGAGTTACAGCTTATTTCAAGCAGGTGTTATGAGTTAGAATCAAGCTACCTACGCGTAGTTGACTCACAGCACCGACTCCTAATAGATACTACTCATTTGGTGTGGTTAGCTTTAAGCAATTAAGTCAAGTAAGAAAGCACACATTTTTAGAATGCAAGTATTATAAGTAACTAGAATTTATGTAATAATGATTATGTAAACTTTTAGGGTGTTACAGTTCCGCAGTATTTTAAGAATAAATCTTTTTTGTTGTTCTAAAACTAAAAGTGTATGTAGTGATTCTTTTTGAAGAGTGATTCTAGGTTTACAGGTACACGCGTGCCCAGGACCAGAAGCAAGAGGGCCTCCCCGAGGACAAACAAATACGGTCCCCAACTTTTTGGCGCAGCCGGTCTTAAGGGCCTACAGGAGGAATCCCAGGGCAAGGAACCCTAAAGCAGGGAAGCATCCTGCAACAAATTCAAAGGACCCTATAGAGAATATGGCATCAAACAATATAATGGTGAGTATAGTATAGTAATTTAAGTAGATACTTCTGCGACCCTGAAGGCGCCGTAGCGCTGGTCAAAGAAGTCGCAACATATATGCCCGTTTGCGCTGCAGCACGCAGCTTTGTATTGGCAACCATAAACCGTCAGTATGATCAGAGGTTCTATGTATGTCGTCCTAGCTGTGAGGATTTTTTTTGTAGGGGAATCGAGTTTGTTTGTCGATAGGGACATTTATATTGGTTGTTAAATTGTTTTAATTATTTGACATATTAAGCTTAGGGTATTAGGTGAAAATATTTCAAGAGGTGCAGACAACACGTGTTGCTGCATCAAAGTTTTTGTAGTTCGGAAACTACGATTTGCGTAGCTATGTTGAAGAAAAAATTTTAATGTTATTATTACGTGGCGCATACGTTACGGGTTTAGTTTTGAATATGCAAATTACCGAATCAAGACACTTTTGCCTGTAAATTCAATTTCGGTTTTTGCGAAAATATAGCCTTTTCTATGGATTTTTGGGAGTATTAAAGATGGTGAGAGGAAGTCAAGGAGTATCTGTGAGGAAGTCAAGACCAATTTGCATTGATGGAAGGACTTAATGATTTGGAGCCGAATGTAATACTATAGCTTCATAGTGACAAATGTATTGCTTTTGTTTCTTACAGTTTACTTACCATTTTTCTATGTAGCGTTATCTATTCCAAATCAAGTATGCATTAGATCCATCACCTAGAGACCGATATTAAAGTGCCTTCTGACAGATTTGAAATTGTGGGAACCTGCAAATACAAATGTCTGATTTAGGTACTTGTGTGCATAAATAAATAAATAAATATATATATATATATATATATATATATATATATATATATATATATAAATATCTATATAAAAATATATATAAATATATATAAATATTTATATATATATATATATATATATATATATATATATATATATTTATATATGAATATATGTATATATATATACGACATACATGTTTACCCATCTTCAATAACTATAAAAGATGTCGCTTAATAAGTGCTTCCCATGTCTAAAATTTCAAAACGAGGAAGTTATTACAAAATTGGATTACAGTAATACTGTTTTGCTAGATATATTCCCAAATGTTTGGGAATATGAACGAACTTTGGCAGAATTGTGTTTGACATTAACACGAGTAAGACAGCATATAGATATTAATAAAATTTGATAAATGAATCTCAAGAGCAACAAATTCTATATGTTGTTTTAGATAAGGAACCTGCCGCCTCAACTTTTTTACTGCCAAAGTGTGCGCATTCTAATGGTTAACAACAATAGTTTGGAGTCTGTCCCAAATGCTATCGGTTCATTGCGTCAATTACAAGTTCTCAACTTGAGTCGCAATTGTAAGTATTTGTGATTTATACCAGTGTGGTACTAATAGTTCGTGGTCCGGCTTCTTCAACGGAGTGTTGAACTATTAGTGCTATGCATATACTAAGTATATAATTAGATTTTCAATTTTTCATTCTAGTAATATCAAATGTTCCTGATAATATAAAATTTTGTAAAAGTCTTACGCATTTAGATTTGAGTTGCAACAATTTACAGCGTTTACCTGACGCTATTACTTCATTAATCTCTCTCCAAGAACTGTTGTTGAATGAAACATACTTGTAATTTTTGCCAGCAAATTTTGGACGTTTAATTAACTTGAAAATCCTGGAGTTACGATTAAATAATTTAATAGCATTACCAATATCAATGGCTCGTTTGTGCAATTTACAGCGCAGCGACATTGGAAGCAATGCATTTAATGAATTGGTAAAGTATTTTATTTATATTTACTTATTTCAGCAGGTAATTTATGTATATATATTTTTGTCAATAATTTCATTTAGCCTGAAGTGATTGGAGAATTGAAACAATTGCGGGAATTCTGGATTGATTTTAATCAAATTAGCAACATTGCACCGAATATTGCAAAATTACGTGAATTGGAACATTTTGAGGCGAACGGTAATTCTTTTAATACCATGCCAAGTGAAATAAGTAATTGGAATAAAATTGAAGTGCTCTCAGTGTGCACAAACAATTTGCAATACTTGCCATTCGAGATTGGAATGTTGAAGTCGCTAGTTACATTTAAGTGTGTATCAAATGAGCTGCGTGAACTTCCTAATAGTATTTCAAATTTAGAAAATTTGGAAGAACTTGTTCTGAGTCATAATCAATTGGAGCGATTGCCAGCTACAATTGGAATGCTTCGAAAATTACGATTCTTATTTGTAGACGACAATGAACTAAATGAATTGCCAGAAGAAATCTGCAGTTGTAATAATTTAAGTGTTTTGAGCGTGAGCCGCAATCAAATAACAGAGCTACCGCAAAACATCGGCCATTTAACGAAATTGAAAGTTTTGAGTCTTGTGAGCAATTCGATTGGAAATTTACCTGTTTCTATGCTTAGTTTAGTGAATTTAACGTCATTATGATTAAGTGACAATCAATCACAGCCACTTGTGCCATTGCAATACTTAGACCCTAATACAAAAACACGATTAACTTGCTTTATGTTGCCTCAGGTAAACTTAAAACAATATGAAAGTGATTATTTAAATAGTATAGTAGGCCATCGGCATAACAACGAAAATATTGAGGTGTCTCTAGAACAGTCAGAAATAGGAAAAACCTCAAAAGCATCCGTAAATCCGTTCGCAAGTCCTATAAAACGTATCTGGTTTGCTGCTGATGCAACTGTTTTAACTGAGAACTACTGCCAAGACGAATATAACTATAGTACCAATAAAAGTAAAACAAACGAGGTTTCTAAATCGAAATGTGCAACAAATCCTGAAAACCATTACAGCATTCGTTTAATGCGCTCACCAACGCCATATCCAAAAGAATTGCGGTTAATGGCTAAATATTTACGTAATGGGCAAAAAGTTACGCATACGAATCTATCGAAGGCAAAGGAACCGCATGTCAGTCCAATAGTGAACACAAATAGCTGTGATACAAATATTTTAAGAGATAATAATTCACAATTACTACCTAGTGGTAGCGATAATATGTATTATGAGTATGCCACTGCACCATCACAGATATTAGAACAGTCACCGCTATTTACAAGTTCAACTTTAAAATCTGATCATTCCGCCAATCAAGCACAATATTTGTATCAAGTCACACAGGAGTCTACAACACCATTATTTTATGCTGCGGGGTACTATTTGGCGTCAGCAAATTTGAATTTCATTAATGAGAGTAAAATCAAAGATACAAATAACTATAATATCGGTGGACAGAACCAAGAAGGGCAACTACTACCGAACTATTATCTTAGTAATAATACTCTGCAGCAGCCGCCTCCTTATCATATAGCCCGTGCTCACACTAAAAAAACACAAGCAGATTTAACAAATTATGAGACAATGCGCAATCTACAACACCAACATCAACTAACGCAGGAAGTGGACGAGGGAAATGAAGACGTTGTTAGTAAACTAAATAGCAATTATTCGAACAAGTTATATAATCCCAATCCATGTGCAATAAATAATAATTCATTCGACTCAGACTTACAAATCGAATGTGTAAATAGTTTAATTAATTCGAACGAAGAAGCCGATTGGGACACACATATAAATAATGATTCGAATAATATTAGTAGTAGTGGAAACGCTACAATTAAAAGAACAAAACCTTGGCTTTTCGGAGTACATAAAAATCCAACTGTGGTAATTCTGAATTTGTTATTATATAATAACATGTGATATTTTAATCAGTTCTTCCAATATTAACAGAAACAGGTAACTATTAAGTGGGAAACCCATGCAGGCTTTGAAATTGAAGAATTGCCTAATAAGGTTTGTACGCTAGGAAAGAATTCGGAATTTTCAAAAAATTACAATTGGCGATTCTAAAAGCGCTTCGATCCACAACACATATAATTAATCTTAAGTTTGTTTATGCACTTAATATTTGGAATATTAGTCATGGTTTAACCATTAAGGAGCTATAAACAGCACTGAGTAGGTGGTCGTTGTGACAAGTTTACCACTCAAAATATAATGTAACGACATCGAAGTTTTAAACTTTTAGCATTGCCATCGCCTTATCCATATATTTATCATTGTATCATCAGTATAGAAATAATATCATTTTTGTTGTGATTTTTTGCAGAAAGGACTTTTTGTTTCCTCAATCGTGCCGAACACAAATGCAGCCCGTTTACTATGTGTAAACGATAAATTGCTCGAAATTGATGGTCATGATTTTACAAATATTACATTAAATGATGCAAAGACGATAATTCATAAACCTAGTTCAGTTATCAATGTGATGCTGTCACGTATATAAATAAATTGTAGCATATATAAAAACCTCGTCCGCTTTTGTAGCACTTTATACAGTTTTATAAATTTCCTTAAACATTTTTGAAACACTCGTGGCAATTATTTTACATTGTATTCCATTAAATTAATTATAAATATTTAATATAAATATGGAACTTCACCTTATGAATTTATACTAGGTACCACAATTCGACATTACTTAATAATAAGCATTTCTTATTGTATTGAAAGACATTTAAATGTTTCATATTTTAATATAAATTTTATATACACCAACTATTGAAGTGTCTGTAAATTAATCTGATAAATCTACATGGGTGCGTTTCGCTTAATAATAGTCAGCTTTCATATGGGGTATTCGGCACGAATTCAGGGCGCCTTCTGGAAGAAGGTAAACACATAAACAAGTAGCAGGGTCAGTTGATGTCCAATTTGAGTTGCTTCTAAAACTACATTTGAGATAAATTACGACAGAAGTTCATAGTTCTGCATTTATGGTTTAGGGTTTTACACTTATGTACATATATGCATATGCATGTGTGTGTGCGAAACCCACATTGCGAATACATATGTACATTGAGTTACAGCTTATTTCAAGCAGGTGTTATGAGTTAGAATCAAGCTACCTACGCGTAGTTGACTCACAGCACCGACTCCTAATAGATACTACTCATTTGGTGTGGTTAGCTTTAAGCAATTAAGTCAAGTAAGAAAGCACACATTTTTAGAATGCAAGTATTATAAGTAACTAGAATTTATGTAATAATGATTATGTAAACTTTTAGGGTGTTACAGTTCCGCAGTATTTTAAGAATAAATCTTTTTTGTTGTTCTAAAACTAAAAGTGTATGTAGTGATTCTTTTTGAAGAGTGATTCTAGGTTTACAGGTACACGCGTGCCCAGGACCAGAAGCAAGAGGGCCTCCCCGAGGACAAACAAATACGGTCCCCAACTTTTTGGCGCAGCCGGTCTTAAGGGCCTACAGGAGGACTCCCAGGGCAAGGAACCCTAAAGCAGGGAAGCATCCTGCAACAAATTCAAAGGACCCTATAGAGAATATGGCATCAAACAATATAATGGTGAGTATAGTATAGTAATTTAAGTAGATACTTCTGCGACCCTGAAGGCGCCGTAGCGCTGGTCAAAGAAGTCGTAACATATATGCGCGTTTGCGCTGCAGCACGCAGCGTAAACCGTCAGTATGATCGGAGGTTCTATGTATGTCGTCCTAGCTGTGAGGATTTTTTTTGTAGGGGAATCGAGTTTGTTTGTCGATAGGGACATTTATATTGGTTGTTAAATTGTTTTAATTATTTGACATTGTAAGCTTAGGGTATTAGGTGAAAATATTTCAAGAGGTGCAGACAACACGTGTTGCTGCATCAAAGTTTTTGTAGTTCGGAAACTACGATTTGCGTAGCTATGTTGAAGAAAAAATTTTAATGTTATTATTACGTGGCGCATATGTTACGGGTTTAGTTTTGAATATGCAAATTACCGAATCAAGACACTTTTGCCTGTAAATTCAATTTCGGTTTTTGCGAAAATATAGCCTTTTCTATGGATTTTTGGGAGTATTAAAGATGGTGAGAGGAAATCAAGGAGTATCTGTGAGGAAGTCAAGACCAATTTGCATTGATGGAAGGACTTAATGATTTGGAGCCGAATGTAATACTATAGCTTCATAGTGACAAATGTATTGCTTTTGTTTCTTACAGTTTACTTACCATTTTTATATGTAGCGTTATCTATTCCAACTCAAGTATGCATTAGATCCATCACCTAGAGACCGATATTAAAGTGCCTTCTGACAGATTTGAAATTGTGGGAACCTGCAAATACAAATGTCTGATTTAGGTACTTGTGTGCATAAATAAATAAATAAATATATATATATATATATATATATATATATATAAATATCTATATAAAAATATATATAAATATATATAAATATTTATATATATATATATATATATATATATATATATATATATATATATATATATATATATATATATATATTTATATATGAATATATGTATATATATATACGACATACATGTTTACCCATCTTCAATAACTATAAAAGATGTCGCTTAATAAGTGCTTCCCATGTCTAAAATTTCAAAACGAGGAAGTTATTACAAAATTGGATTACAGTAATACTGTTTTGCTAGATATATTCCCAAATGTTTGGGAATATGAACGAACTTTGGCAGAATTGTGTTTGACATTAACACGAGTAAGACAGCATATAGATATTAATAAAATTTGATAAATTAATCTCAAGAGCAACAAATTCTATATGTTGTTTTAGATAAGGAACCTGCCGCCTCAACTTTTTTACTGCCAAAGTGTGCGCATTCTAATGGTTAACAACAATAGTTTGGAGTCTGTCCCAAATGCTATCGGTTCATTGCGTCAATTACAAGTTCTCAACTTGAGTCGCAATTGTAAGTATTTGTGATTTATACCAGTGTGGTACTAATAGTTCGTGGTCCGGCTTCTTCAACGGAGTGTTGAACTATTAGTGCTATGCATATACTAAGTATATAATTAGATTTTCAATTTTTCATTCTAGTAATATCAAATGTTCCTGATAATATAAAATTTTGTAAAAGTCTTACGCATTTAGATTTGAGTTGCAACAATTTACAGCGTTTACCTGACGCTATTACTTCATTAATCTCTCTCCAAGAACTGTTGTTGAATGAAACATACTTGGAATTTTTGCCAGCAAATTTTGGACGTTTAATTAACTTGAAAATCCTGGAGTTACGATTAAATAATTTAATAGCATTACCAATATCAATGGCTCGTTTATGCCATTTACAGCGCAGCGACATTGGAAGCAATGCATTTAATGAATTGGTAAAGTATTTTATTTATATTTACTTATTTCAGCAGGTAATTTATGTATATATATTTTTGTCAATAATTTCATTTAGCCTGAAGTGATTGGAGAATTGAAACAATTGCGGGAATTCTGGATTGATTTTAATCAAATTAGCAACATTGCACCGAATATTGCAAAATTACGTGAATTGGAACCTTTTGAGGCGAACGGTAATTCTTTTAATACCATGCCAAGTGAAATAAGTAATTGGAATAAAATTGAAGTGCTCTCAGTGTGCACAAACAATTTGCAATACTTGCCATTCGAGATTGGAATGTTGAAGTCGCTAGTTACATTTAAGTGTGTATCAAATGAGCTGCGTGAACTTCCTAATAGTATTTCAAATTTAGAAAATTTGGAAGAACTTGTTCTGAGTCATAATCAATTGGAGCGATTGCCAGCTATAATTGGAATGCTTCGAAAATTACGATTCTTATTTGTAGACGACAATGAACTAAATGAATTGCCAGAAGAAATCTGTAGTTGTAATAATTTAAGTGTTTTGAGCGTGAGCCGTAATCAAATAACAGAGCTACCGCAACACATCGGCCATTTAACGAAATTGACAAACGACGAAGTGACAATCAATCACAGCCACTTGTGCCATTGCAATACTTAGACCCTAATACAAAAACACGATTAACTTGCTTTATGTTGCCTCAGGTAAACTTAAAACAATATGAAAGTGATTATTTAAATAGTATAGTAGGCCATCGGCATAACAACGAAAATATTGAGGTGTCTCTAGAACAGTCAGAAATAGGAAAAACCTCAAAAGCATCCGTAAATCCGTTCGCAAGTCCTATAAAACGTATCTGGTTTGCTGCTGATGCAACTGTTTTAACTGAGAACTACTGCCAAGACGAATATAACTATAGTACCAATAAAAGTAAAACAAACGAGGTTTCTAAATCGAAATGTGCAACAAATCCTGAAAACCATTACAGCATTCGTTTAATGCGCTCACCAACGCCATATCCAAAAGAATTGCGGTTAATGGCTAAATATTTACGTAATGGGCAAAAAGTTACGCATACGAATCTATCGAAGGCAAAGGAACCGCATGTCAGTCCAATAGTGAACACAAATAGCTGTGATACAAATATTTTAAGAGATAATAATTCACAATTACTACCTAGTGGTAGCGATAATATGTATTATGAGTATGCCACTGCACCATCACAGATATTAGAACAGTCACCGCTATTTACAAGTTCAACTTTAAAATCCGATCATTCCGCCAATCAAGCACAATATTTGTATCAAGTCACACAGGAGTCTACAACACCATTATTTTATGCTGCGGGGTACTATTTGGCGTCAGCAAATTTGAATTTCATTAATGAGAGTAAAATCAAAGATACAAATAACTATAATATCGGTGGACAGAACCAAGAAGGGCAACTACTACCGAACTATTATCTTAGTAATAATACTCTGCAGCAGCCGCCTCCTTATCATATAGCCCGTGCTCACACTAAAAAAACACAAGCAGATTTAACAAATTATGAGACAATGCGCAATCTACAACACCAACATCAACCAACGCAGGAAGTGGACGAGGGAAATGAAGACGTTGTTAGTAAACTAAATAGCAATTATTCGAACAAGTTATATAATCCCAATCCATGTGCAATAAATAATAATTCATTCGACTCAGACTTACAAATCGAATGTGTAAATAGTTTAATTAATTCGAACGAAGAAGCCGATTGGGACACACATATAAATAATGATTCGAATAATATTAGTAGTAGTGGAAACGCTCCAATTAAAAGAACCTTGGCTTTTCGGAGTACATAAAAATCCAACTGTGGTAATTCTGAATTTGTTATTATATAATAACATGTGATATTTTAGTCAGTTCTTCCAATATTAACAGAAACAGGTAACTATTAAGTGGGAAACCCATGCAGGCTTTGAAATTGAAGAATTGCCTAATAAGGTTTGTACGCTAGGAAAGAATTCGGAATTTTCAAAAAATTACAATTGGCGATTCTAAAAGCGCTTCGATCCACAACACATATAATTAATCTTAAGTTTGTTTATGCACTTAATATTTGGAATATTAGTCATGGTTTAACCATTAAGGAGCTATAAACAGCACTGAGTAGGTGGTCGTTTTGACAAGTTTACCACTCAAAATATAATGGAACGACATCGAAGTTTTAAACTTTTAGCATTGTCATCACCTTATCCATATATTTATCATTGTATCATCAGTATAGAAATGATATCATTTTTGTTGTGATTTTTTGCAGAAAGGACTTTTTGTTTCCTCAATCGTGCCGAACACAAATGCAGCCCGTTTACTATGTGTAAACGATAAATTGCTCGAAATTGATGGTCATGATTTTACAAATATTACATTAAATGATGCAAAGACGATAATTCATAAACCTAGTTCAGTTATCAATGTGATGCTGTCACGTATATAAATAAATTGTAGCATATATAAAAACCTCGTCCGCTTTTGTAGCACTTTATACAGTTTTATAAATTTCCTTAAACATTTTTGAAACACTCGTGGCAATTATTTTACATTGTATTCCATTAAATTAATTATAAATATTTAATATAAATATGGAACTTCACCTTATGAATTTATACTAGGTACCACAATTCGACATTACTTAATAATAAGCATTTCTTATTGTATTGAAAGACATTTAAATGTTTCATATTTTAATATAAATTTTATATACACCAACTATTGAAGTGTCTGTAAATTAATCTGATAAATCTACATGGGTGCGTTTCGCTTAATAATAGTCAGCTTTCATATGGGGTATTCGGCACGAATTCAGGGCGCCTTCTGGAAGAAGGTAAACACATAAACAAGTAGCAGGGTCAGTTGATGTCAAATTTGAGTTGCTTCTAAAACTACATTTGAGATAAATTACGACAGAAGTTCATAGTTCTGCATTTATGGTTTAGGGTTTTACACATATGTACATATATGCATATGCATGTGTGTGTGCGAAACCCACATTGCGAATACATATGTACATTGAGTTACAGCTTATTTCAAGCAGGTGTTATGAGTTAGAATCAAGCTACCTACGCGTAGTTGACTCACAGCACCGACTCCTAATAGATACTACTCATTTGGTGTGGTTAGCTTTAAGCAATTAAGTCAAGTAAGAAAGCACACATTTTTAGAGTGCAAGTATTATAAGTAACTAGAATTTATGTAATAATGATTATGTAAACTTTTAGGGTGTTACAGTTCCGCAGTATTTTAAGAATAAATCTTTTTTGTTGTTCTAAAACTAAAAGTGTATGTAGTGATTCTTTTTGAAGAGTGATTCTAGGTTTACAGGTACACGCGTGCCCAGGACCAGTAGCAAGAGGGCCTCCCCGAGGACAAACAAATACGGTCCCCAACTTTTTGGCGCAGCCGGTCTTAAGGGCCTACAGGAGGAATCCCAGGGCAAGGAACCCTAAAGCAGGGAAGCATCCTGCAACAAATTCAAAGGACCCTATAGAGAATATGTCATCAAACAATATAATGGTGAGTATAGTATAGTAATTTAAGTAGATACTTCTGCGACCCTGAAGGCGCCGTAGCGCTGGTCAAAGAAGTCGCAACATATATGCGCGTTTGCGCTGCAGCACGCAGCTTTGTATTGGCAACCATAAACCGTCAGTATGATCGGAGGTTCTATGTATGTCGTCCTAGCTGTGAGGATTTTTTTTGTAGGGGAATCGAGTTTGTTTGTCGATAGGGACATTTATATTGGTTGTTAAATTGTTTTAATTATTTGACATTGTAAGCTTAGGGTATTAGGTGAAAATATTTCAAGAGGTGCAGACAACACGTGTTGCTGCATCAAAGTTTTTGTAGTTCGGAAACTACGATTTGCGTAGCTATGTTGAAGAAAAAATTTTAATGTTATTATTACGTGGCGCATACGTTACGGGTTTAGTTTTGAATATGCAAATTACCGAATCAAGACACTTTTGCCTGTAAATTCAATTTCGGTTTTTGCGAAAATATAGCCTTTTCTATGGATTTTTGGGAGTATTAAAGATGGTGAGAGGAAATCAAGGAGTATCAGTGAGGAAGTCAAGACCAATTTGCATTGATGGAATGACTTAATGGACGCCGGTAGACAGCGGATATGGAACTTGTGTTGGAAGATAAGTAAAGAAAGAATATAAAGATAGAATTTACGGTGGAATGTTTTTTAATAAATTTGTATCATTAAGTAAGATGGAATAAAATATTGGAATAAGTTGATAAAAAGTGTTAACAATTATTGGGATTTATTTGTAATTGGGATACGCCATCTGTTCCGGCATTTGGGGTATGACAGAGGAAGAGCAAGGGTTACTGCTGATACAGGAGCAAATTGGCGAAGCGATTGAAAAACTGGTCCGTAACTTTAAGAAAGACGGCAGGTTCCGTAAGGACAACGTGTATTACCACAAGCGAATAACACAATTACAAATCTGGGGAGAGAGTTCAACAATAATCACGGGTTGCTGTTGCCTCACGCAGTTGAGTACGGCAAAGGAAAATATTTTGCGAAAAATTACGCAGAGTACGTAAATAGTCTGGTCAACGAATGGGCTAATACATTTAGTTCAGAATTAGAGGGACTAGGACAAAAAACTATGAGTTTAGTTTCGCCAGACGAGGAAATAAGGAACAGATTGAAATCAGTACAGTTTACTGGGAAAATAGTTGACCAGTTCGAAGCAAGTACGAGCAGGAAAGAAGCTCAGGAATTGTGGAAACAGGCGAACGCCAGAGGAGCTGTTTCACCATTAGAAGTAGTGGATCAAGCCCTAACGGCAATCCAAAAAAGGACAGAAGAAAAGTTGTTCACGTTTCATAAGAAAACAGAAGATTTGAGAGCACAAAAGGAGTATCTTGAGAATAAGGTAAAGGAACTTTCTCAAAGATTGACGAAAACAGAGGAAGCTGCAGCGCTGTTGGAAAAGGAGTGTGCATAATTAAAAAGAGGATGGGCGACCAATAGGGCCACACCGAAAAAGGAGAGATCAAAATCAGCATCGGCTGGATTTACATAGACAGTATTGACATTGCCTCTGGAAGTTCGCTGGCTGGAAGGGATAAGCCGCATGGTAAAGCCAAGATTAGTTTTTAGTGAAGAACAGCAAGCGGAATTTTTGTTTGGCGCCTCTGAAATCGGTGTCCAGCCATTTTCTCCGGGAAGTCCGATAAATAATAACAATCAGGGATATGAGCCAGAAGCAATAACAGTGCAGCAAAGTCTCGATATAGTAGACAGTATTCGCCTGTACGAGCAAACGGTCGAAGACTAATCAGTTTGAGTCCGTCACTGGTCTAGGACATCTCAGATCCGGGAGAAGAGAATTTGGAAACCCCCAAGAGATTAATAAGTATATAAGCATAAGTATAGTTTTATTGTGTCAAATGTCATGGAATTAATAATAATAAGAGTTTAATAAAGTTAAGACTTTACCAGCAATTGAGAAAACACAAAGGAGTAAAATGGGCATTCTGGAAGTTGATCATGCTGTGGAGAAGTTGGTGCCCATGTTCTCAGGAGTCGAGTTGTATGATCTGAGAACTGAGATCAGGCGCTTCAAATCAGGTTGTGAGTTAGCACAACAGAGTCTTCCGGAAGCGGACGGGGAACACTTAATAAAGTGTATTAGGCAAAGAACCACAGGTGGTGTGTTTGATTTACTGGTGCATAGCTCAGTAAACACCCTGGCAGAGTTATATGCACTTTTGGATCGGACATATTTAAAACAAAAGTCGTACGACTGTCTCGTACGGGAAATTCAGGAATCAACTCAGAAACCTGGGGTGGAATTGAGAGCCTGGGGATGAAGGCTCCAGTCTCTGGGGAACGCTGCTGCGACGGAAGCCAACAGGCAGTTTCCAGGAAACGTTGCGGCATACAAGACTCAATTAGAACGGGCTATGATTTCTGTGTTCAAGGCAGCCCTGAGACCAAATTGGAATTTCAGAAGTGAACCAAGGATAAGTAACACCCAACAGGGGTTGAGATTCTTCCCATGTGGACGAATGGGACATCGGGCAGCGGAATGCAGGGATAGACAATTCCAACAAAGGAACCAGGGAAACTTCCAGCGGCACAGTCGAGGCCAGTAGACTGGAAAGCCAAAAGAAAGGAAGTAATAGTTAGGCCGGAAGTACGTGTGACTGGTAATGTAGGAATTACAGTCCAGGAGAAGGAGGAGCAAGAGGCTCTCCAATACCACGTACCGAGTACAATGGTTCAAGATACAGAGGAGCAAGAGTCTCTCCGGGAAAAAATTTTTGATTCCGTTTTGATTTGGGTAACTGTGATGATTCTAGTACTTAGGTTAAGTTTTAATAAGGTTAGAAAATATAGGCCAATCGTCGCGAACGCTATACGGGAGTTCATGGGCAGGATAATTATGATATTTTATAGGGAGTGTAGGATTGTAAAGGATAACTGTGGTACATGGAGAAAAAATTTGAAGAGTTAGGAAGAGGATACGCCTCCATGTTGGGAACAAAAGGACATTGTTTCGTTATGAGCAGGATACCCTACAAGGATCCACCTAGTGGAAAGCTAGTGTTTTTGGTAGATTCGGAGGCCGACACCAGCCTCGTAAAATCTAGTGATTATCGGAAAAGGCTGGATATTAATCAAATGGATGTAAGAACGCTTAATGGAGCGTTTGGAGGTTGCATCAAGATACTGGGATCGCTCAGAATAGGGCACAGTGAAGTTAAGGGCATGAGTTTTAGAGTGCATGCAGTGGAATTGGATAGGGAAGGTATCCCGGCAGATGGGATAATTGGCCGCGATAATCTTTGGGGCCGCACCATACTGAATGCGCTCGAGAAGCAGATATCGTCTTATGATTATAATAAGAATAGAATCATCACTCTTCCATTGAAGTCATGGCATGAAGGAACCGTGAATAGGTTTAAGAATTGTATGGAGGTAGTAAGCGGAAGATCGACCAGAATAGTTACTATGCATGTAAACACGACACTTAGGACTGTTGTTTTGCACAAGCAGCAGTTAGCGGAGGGCGTATATATGGGAGAGACCATAATGCACGTTGACAACGCTTGCGTACTGAATGCATCAAAAGAGGACTACTATATAGATAAGGATTTTAGGCTACGTTCTCTAGCTACGATAATTTTAAAGAACCGAATTTTAAATCGGTTAATCAGATTAAGCAGGTAGATATAAGAAAAAGGATGGAGAGGGTGCTAGAATCACTGAAGTTAGACCCAAGTGTAAATTCAGAAGATAAGGCATCAATAGAAGCCGTTTGTACGTCATTCCATGGCATATTTTTGCTGGAAGAAGACCTGCCGTATACACCAGAGGTAGAGCATGAAATACCTACTAGAGTGGATCAACCACCAATTAACCAGAAATAGTACAGGTTGCCACAAGCTCACAAAGATGAGGTAAACAGGCAAGTAGAAGGAATGTTAAAGGATAACATAATTTCACCGAGTATCTCGCCTTGGAACTCACCAATCATTTTGGTATCCAAAAAGGGAGGTGCTCAAGGTCAAAAGAAGTGGAGAATGGTCGTCGATTTTAGGAAATTGAACGACGCCACTATCAAGCTGGTGTTCCCGATACCAAGGATAGAAGAAATTCTGGATCAATTGGGACACAGTAGATATTTTTCTACACTTGATTTAGCGAGTGGCTACCACCAAGTTCTGGTGGATACCCAAGATAAGCAGAAAACCGCGTTCAGCTCCGGTTTAGAGCATTATGATATTGTAATTTATGGGAAGAACTTGCGGCAGCATTCGCAACGCTTGTGCAAGGTGCTCCAGAAATGACGACAATACAATTTGAAATTGAACACGGAGAAGTGGCAATTTTTGCGAAGGGTGGTGGTTTATTTAGCCATCGTTGCTCCGAGGCAGGAGCACTGCCTGACCCGCAGAAGGTGGAATACGTTAAAAATTTAGCGATTCCGAGAAATAGAAAGGAAGTGCAAGCGTTCCTGGGACTAGTGAACTATTACAGAAAGTTCGTAGAAGGACTAGGCGAAATTGAGTTGCCAGTGAATCATTTGCTACGAAAAGAAGCAAAGTTCGAATGGACAGAGAGCTGTCAGCAAGCATTCGAGAGGCTAAAAGAAATAATTAGCTCGCCACCGATCTTGGCGTACCCCGACTTTTTTGTTGACCACTGATGCAACCAATGAAGCATTAGGGGCAGTATTGTCACAAGGGGAAGTCAGTAATGACAGACCAATAGCATTCGCAAGCAGCGCGCTCAGCGATACGGAGAAAAGATACTCCACAATAGAGAAGGAATTCCTAGCCATAGTGTGGGCTACGAAGAATTTTAGGGCATATCTGCTAGGACGCCCATTTAAAATTTATACTGATCACCAGCCGTTGAGAGGCATAGCCAATTTGAAAGACCAAACGTCTAGGCTAGCCAGGTTCAGACACAAATTGTCTGAGTATGATTTTGAAATCATATACAAACCTGGGAAAAAGAATCTGAATGCGGACGCACTCAGCAGAGTACCGCAGGCACAGAAGGTATCAGTAGTGCAAACGAGTGCCAAAGCAAGGTCAGATAAGGAGAAGGCCGAGAGAATGCAAGAAAATAAAATTGATGCGACAAGAGATGTTAGCAATGCGGGGTTCGATGCCAATAAACAAACAGCCAGTAATGTGGAATGGCTGGAGGATATAAAAGATATCCAGGCTGTGTTAATGGGTTTTCATGATTCACCCCTAGGTGGACACCAGGGATTCTGGAAAACCCATGACAGAATTAGGCGAGTATACGGATGGAAAGGTATGCTCCGAGACATAAAAAAGTATATAAAGAGTTGTTCGAAATGTCAGGCCAATAAGAGTTCAAGGCTAACAAAGATGCCAATGGTGTTAACTGACACACAAAAACAGTTCACACAAGTTCATATGGATATTGTAGGCATGTTACCTGCGATAGTTTCGGGAAATAAATACATTTTAACGTTCCAAGACAATTTCTCAAAGTATATGGCGTGCCTGGCTATACCCGATGCTGAAGCAAGTACGGTGGCCAAGGCATTGTTTGACGAAATTATAGCACGGTACAACATACCGAAGGTCTTGATAACCGACAATGGTTCAAATTTTGTATCAAAACTATTCTCAGAAACGTGTAAAATGCTGGGAATCAAGAAATTGCATATAACACCATATCATCCCCAGGCGAAAGGCTCATTGGAACGTAGTCATCCACCTCTGGCCGAGTACTTGCGCAGTTTTGCCAAGGAAGACGGCTCTAATTGGGATCAATGGTTGACCACTACAATGCAAGTACACAACAATACTGTGCATGTATCAACGAAGCAACCTCCGTTTATGATGCTCTACGGGTTTGATTTCAACATGCCAGCAAATTTGAAGCGCAAATGTGCGCCAGTGTACAATGCTGATGACCCCAATAAAGAGCAAAAGTATCAGTTACAGCGAGCGCACGAATTGGTTAGAGAAAACCAGGAGTGTGCTAAACGGGTAGCTAGGGAAGCCTACAACAAGGTAAACCCAGTAGTATTTCATGTGGGTGACCAAGTACTAATGAAGAATCAGGCTAGGAGAAACAAATTCTCACCTGTTGGGATAGGTCCGTATGCAGAGATCCGCAGCCCAGTTACAACAGTCGTAACAATTAAGTGCAAGCATAAAAAGCTACATATTACTATTATTATTATATCTTACACCATAATTAATTATGAGAATACAGAGGCTTTCGACTCGAAGAGAAAAGGATTTTATAGAAAGAAGCATTTTGGAGACCAAGCCCATTTGAACCTGCGACCCTCGGGGTGTGAGTCTAGCATGCTTACCACTAGACCACAGAGGGTAGCTAGCTACATAATAATTTATTGAAATTGTTCCACATGAGACAACACAACTAAAGACATGTTTTAACAGTGTTTTACCAGCGTAAACACAAGAATAACAACATAAACACGTACGTGTGTATATCAAATAGCACAGCTCCGACTTTCAAAGTCAATGCCAGCTGAAGTGTGCCAATTAAATTCGGGCGAATGAAATTGACGTAATGTAAATATACTCCGTAGATACAATTTTTTTTAAAAAAATATTAAATAATAATTTAAAATAAAATCATAAGACAGTCGTGGGTAGGTAATATAAAACTTAACTTGAAATTCGACGCGTAAGCTTTAACGCCAGGCAACGGAACCTCTGATGAAGTAAGTATATATATGTAACTATATATGTATGTTATATATGTGTATAAAATACAGAATGAATGTACGAACGTATATTTAAAGAAGTAAGTATTCTAGTTAAGAGGAATGGGTATGTACGTACACTTAGCAGAAAAAGTCTACGTACAACATGAAAATATCAAATTGAAGTTATTTATTCCATTTCGGGATGATTTTTTAAAATTTTGTTGTTGCAGTATCATAGTCTTTTATTATTTTATATTTGCAAAAAAAACTTGGCAAAAACAACAACAAACAAAAAATAACTGAACTTAAATCCAAAAAGACCGAAATTCAATGCAGAAAAAGTCTACGTACAAACTATAAATGAAAGGAAAAATTAACAATAATATTAAACATTAATATAAAACAAATTATATTTAATAACTGGTTGGATAACCCTTTCTCTTAACTACCTCTGCTAAACATTTCGGCATTAATTAATGTTTGCCCACTCTGCCCGAATTAGGTCCTTGAGGAAATATGGTGGTTTAGAATGCGCCGTTCTAGTAAACCATATAAATGTTCAATCAGATTTAAGTCGTGTGATTTTGGGGGCGTGCCAACTGATGGGGTGCATTATAAAGGAGTCGACCCTTCACTACCTCTGCTGTATGCTTTGGGTCATTGTTGTGCAGGAAGTAAAATGATGGATCTAAGGAAAGATTTGTTGAGCTGATCTTCATTTTCTGTTGGAAGATATTTAGGTAGTCTATTTTATTCTCAATAAATTCCAATTCGCCCTTTCCTGAAGGTGGCATGCATCCCAGATCATCAATCTTCTACCGCTGTTTTTAACTGTAATTTTTTTGGAAGGCTGCACTGGGTGTCCACCAGACTATTTTAGGTCCTTTAAAGCCAAAAATGCAAAATTTGCTTTCGTCAGAAATCATTAACTGCTTCCAGAAGTTTTCCCCTCCATTTAAATATTTTTGGGCAAATTCTTGTCGTTTTAGTCTATTAATTATTGAAAGTACGGTTTTTTGCTAGCGATACCCGTCTTTTAGAAGTTACTAATAACTGTTTGTAAAGGAGACCGTGCCTGGTCTATAACTGCGCCAATTTCACGGTATATTTTCCCTTCTTGCCAAAGATGCACCATGATCTTTCGTTCACTGAAATTGATTTCCTTTCGTTTAGCTTCAATCGGAAAAAAATATTACAAATAGATTTTTTTCTTAAAATTTGGAAGTATTTAGAAATGAAGATACCACTGCTGAAGTAACAGCCTTGGTATTGTGTTTATTTGTCTCAATAACCTTTATGCTTTTTGTACGTAGACTTTTTCTGCATTGAATTTCGGTCTTTTTGGATTTAAGTTCAGTTATTTTTTGGTTGTTGTTGTTTTTGCCAAGTTTTTTTTTCAAAAGTACAGTAAATCTAAAAGACTATGAAACTGCATTAACAAAATTTTAAAAAATCATCCCGAAATGGAATAAATAACTTCCATTTGATATTTTCATATGTTGTACGTAGACTTTTTCTGCTAAGTGTATGTATATTTTTGAAGACATTTACATACTGTAGCAGGCTACATGTAAATATACATAGATTTTTTCTGTTTATCGCTTAGGAAATTAGCGTGTGGGGAATTGAAATTTACATACGAGTATATATATATATATATATATATATATATATATATATTATATTAGAATAATATATTTTGCTTACCATAACAAATTAGGTAATAACGGTAGGATTGACAGCAAGGATGCCAACATTTTAACACTGGCAATTAATTATAAAATGCCTTGAATATATGTATGTATTCATATAAGAGCAGGTTGGATGGTTTAGGGAAATACACTTCTTAATACATACCAGGCTAGTGGTAAATTGAAATATATAGAGTAGTTAGATGCAATGAAAAATTGACTCATGCAATGGACAATTTTTCACATGAACGGGTTTATCTTTTATATACTCGCTTATGTAAGATGGGCAACTAGTTTTGCCCAGAATTGATATAAAATTTTGTTTATGTCAGATGGCAAAAGAATGGAAAATTTTAAAAAAGTTTATATAAAAAGAGAAATGATATGAAACAAATTGTGAAATATTTAAACAAAAAAAAAGTAATAAAAAGAAACCAATATATGAAGAACATGTAAATTGAAAGAGAAAGACTATGACTATTTGTCCTAAACGAATTTTTGGTTCTTACAAATTTCACAAAATAAGTACGGATTATTATATATTAAGACATACATTTTTACAAATTTAAGGTCACACAAAATAACGCCCTCACCGAAGAAGCCAAAACAGCCGCAACTAAATCACCGGCTTCAGCCACATCTACAACACCCCGCAACTACGGAAGGAAGAGAAAGAACCAATAAGTAACGCAAGTCCTGCAACCAACTGCTGACATTCTTGAGGATCAGGAACCACATCCGATGCCCGCCAAAGTGGCTAATATTGAATTAGCAGAAGGTTCACGTACGAGTGCACTCACAGCGACATCGCCTCTACTATCCGCCCATTATGATGAAACTCCAACGCTGCACTTGCACGATCCCAACTCCAATTCCAACGCTCACGTTCGTCTACCAAGCACTGCGCCTTCATCGCCACCGCGGCGTGATTATAAGATCAAAGACAAGTTCAAACGGACCCTTACGCGGTAGTCGCGTCACCGAGCGCACAAGTATCCGCTGAAGGCCTGGTACTGCTGGCATAGTCGCAGCCGAGGAGGAACAGCAACGTGGTGCGGTAAAACTGGTCATATCCAAAAAGAAAATTTTTACCAATTTAAGGTCACACAAAACACTGCCCTTACCATATAACAACACCATGCTCACAAGAAGATACCAGAAGGAGAGAGAGAAATGGAGAGCGAGCACATGTAGCCAATGGTTATGCTTGAACTCCACACAACGCCGAAATACGGGAATTACGTATGCTCGAACACGACACTGTGCCGAAATACGGACTTTCAATGCTCGCATGGGAAATGGGTATAAAAGGCAGAGGAACCGGTCTCTTGTCATTTCGACAGCAGCGGCGACAACAGCGGACGAGCAGGCGAGTAAGTGGGAATAGTATTCGACAGTGGCGTCAACGGCAGACAGTTTCTCCATTTATTTATTTGAGACTTCTTACATGATTGGTGGCGTGAGGTTTTAACCGACATCACTACCATGTAAGAGAGTGCTCCACGTTCAGCGAAGTAAACGCGAGGTCTTAACCGGCGTTCAACTTCACAGCAGCTATTGCTTCAATTTATTTATTTGAGACTGCTTACGTGATTGGTGGCGTGAGGTTTTAACCGACATCACTACCACGTCAGAGAGTGCTCCACCTTCAGCGAAGTAAACGCGAGGTCTTAACCGGCGTTCAACTTTACAGCAACTATTGTTTCTACGTCTGCCACGTCTACCCCACTTCACCGCAATTACACAAAGCAGAACGTATATATAATTTAGTTTATAATTAGTTTAAGATGAAATTATAGTTTAGTAAATAATAAAAGAAACTAAAACAAACTACATAAACGTATTAAGGTCAATAAAACAAATATTGTACAGAACTCTGGGAAGGCTGAGCATACCCCAGCTATAGATTCCTTATAAATATTCAAAATATACTCACATTAAGAAAAGTTATAAATTAAAAAATTATAATCTGTGTAAAAGTTCACATTAAAAACAAAAGTAGTTTAGAAAATAATTAGAGTTACAGAGAATTATTTAATTTCTAAGTTTATAATGAAATAAATGTAATAGTCAGTAAGAATAATTAAAACTCGGCAAGTCCGATACATGTATAAAAGTATTGTTTTTAGGTAGTCAGACGTTGGTGAACAGACAAGGACATCTGGATGGTTCAATATTGTGCGGCATGAACCTGGAAGGGACTTCCTTGCAGCGTTAACCAACATCCAGGAGACCGGTAGATGAAATGCAAGAGCAGCGAACAAAAATTTGACCAAATAAGAAGGAGTGAGAAGACGTGGAAGAAAGGTAATCAGCAAGCCGCAAAGGAATAAAGACGAGATTTGCAACGATGATGTCACGAGATAATTTTTGGTTGGAAGAAAATGAAAACGAATTTAGTGAGAATTCATTTTTATATGAAAGAAGCGAAGAGCTTCCAACTTCCCATGTGCAAGATGACTACGATTTAAGCTTATTAATGGAGATGGTACCGGCTGAATACAAGAGTCTCTATCTGACAAGTAAAGGACTGATAATACTTGAGTTAAATTGCATAACTGACGAAATGGCATGAAAAACACTAACATGTACGTTGTCCGTATAGAAAATCCAACGTGTCTGCCATTATTACATTTGTCAGTATGTATATTGTATTATGGTCTAGAAAGAGGAACAGAGGACTTCGTCAGAAGCGCATCTAGTCGCAGAAACTTGCATCATCTTTTTACTTACCGGTCCAGAAAGAAGGGAGGGGTATGAGGAGTTCATCGAGAGATTTCTCTCCGACAATGACGGCAGTCAACTGGATCAACAGGTGGCAGAGGTCGCAGTATAACATAAGATTTTAGGTATAAAATATAATTGTGTTATTGTATAGATGTTTGTATATACGCCAATGAGAAAAGAGTCAATGAAATTATAAAAAGGGGAATATAAACAAAAATTATAGATAAAAATAAAAAAAAACAAAAACAAAGTAAAGAAAAAAAACTACAAAAGAAAACAAAAGCTAGAGAAAAAAAAGATAGAAAAGAAAAGAGTACCAAAAAAAAAAAAGAAAAAAAACCGTGATAGAACCCAAATAAGGCGAGTTTTAGAAAAAAATAAAACAAATTGTATGTGTGTACTATAGAGTTAAATAGATGCACATAACTGTTTGCAGTGCAGGAAAAATATTGTAAAGATTTAATGGAAGTTAGTTGCACTAACTTCTTTTCGAAAGAGGGGAGGGATGTTGTGAGTTACAATCAAACTACCTACGCGTAGTTGACTCACAGCACCGACTCCTAATAGATACTACACATTTGGTGTGGTTAGCTTTAAGCAATTAAGTCAAGTAAGAAAGCACATATTTTTAGGGTGCAAGTATAATAAGTAACTAGAATTTATGTAATAATGATTATGTAAACTTTTAGGGTGTTACAGTTCCGCAGTCGAGTCGACGAAGGGCATTGAAATTTAGAATGCACCGTCGACACTTTTACGGTAGGTCAGTTGGCTTGACCAACTGACACCAATTAACAGGTGCGGAACTGGAACACCAGAAAGGTCAGTGTACAGACTGAAAGTGCTGTTTGCAAGTAGTATATAAGAATTAGTATTTTAAAAATAAATCTTCTTGTTGTTTTAAAACTAAAAGTGTATCATTTTGAAGAGTGATTCTAGGTTTACAGGTACACGCGCGCCCAGGACAAGCAGTAAGAGGAGCTCCCCGAGGACAAACAAATACGGTCCCCAACATAGGCAAATTTGGTAGAAAAATGATATTTCAATCACATGAGTGAAATATATGAACTAATATTTCAAAAATTTGTATCATAAGGTCCGATGTATTCCGATGATATCTTCTGTCGCTATTCTTATAATGCCATTTTAAGAGCCGTTACATTGGAAATTTTATGATTTCTGATGTTTTTCCAATGCCACAAGTTCTCTATAGGGGGTATATCTGGCGACTGTGCTCGTGTTTGCAACAAGTGTGGATGGGAGTTGTACACAAAAGTTCTTTCAGTTTGTTGAATGCCTTCTCCTTTCGTTTTTCCACTCAAAAGGACAATTCTTCCTCGTCAAGTTAAGAATGTATAAGCCAAGTCTGCGAAGCTTGAAACAGAGCGTCTGTAATATGTGCAAAGACCCAAGAAGCTGCGCAGCTCATGCAAACTAGTTGTTCTTGGCCATTAAGACTAACTTCGCCCTTAATCCAAAGTGTCATGCAACACCGTGCTCATTGGACTAGGTTTGCAGTCAAGGAGTATACCGTCTGTATTATAACGGCGCTCTCCTGAAACCGGGCCGAATCAGGTTTTAATGATGGCCTTACCATGGAATCCGGCTCTTCCATGGCCGACCTTTCCCAGTCCCGTTTGAAAAGAATATGTTTATAGAGAATTTAAAAAGAAAAAAAAACAAAAACAAATGGCAGCGGCTACCAATGCAGTATCTAGACGACACACCTAGGTCAAACAACGGTCGTAGGGGAACACCCCCTAGATCGGAACAAGCTGGCAAAGGAAAACCCCTGTTGTCGAATAAGTACTTATCGCAGCAGCCGCACCTCCCAGGCCAGAAAATGAACCAAGCACCAGTCGAGGAAGCCTGCACTTGGCCACGGCCAACCCATCAAAACCCGCTCACTGAGGGAAACCCACTGAGAGGAGGGAAAAAGATTGCAAGGGAGAAATAACAAAAGGGCCAGAGGCAACTAAGAGACGTTTTGCCGAGCTGCCAACATTAGGAGAGACGGGTGGTTTAGATGATCCATAGTGGATCCGGTGTTAAATGGTATCTTCGATACCTCAGAGATGGTATGGAGCCAAAGGTGGCTAGAGAAAAAGCAGAGGAACATAGAGCTAAGAATTCTCTCTCTCAACAGCTGAAAAGAAAAAGTGACCACATAATCGAGGTAAAGAAGGCTAAGAACTTCGACAAAAATCCACAGGGAACAGTGACGAAGAAGATCAACCACCGCTACCAGCTCTTATATATTCCTCCATTCCTCTCAATTTCGTTTTTTTTATCGCACATTGCTTATGTTTGACAATTCCGGAGGTACGAAATTCACCTTGTAGCCACCATGTAAGTAAATTCACCTTGTACTAGTAGAAAATTCAAAACGCTACTCACCACACTTACAGAAACAAAATAATAGAGAATGACGTCACTCTGACGTCACATTCTCGTTGTTTATTGCAAATCTTCTTACTCCGACGAGGCATTCTCGTCGGAGCAGTCGATCACCAACATTCCTGGTTTGAAGTGTATCCCTTCGAAAACAAGTGGTGATGACCAATCTTTTACAACTTCCGATATTATAGCTGGTTGCTGAGACCAATCATTCTATATTATTTTGGTACCCAATGCAAGGAATTGAGATGACGAACAAACATGTATAATCGGATCTTTGATTGGTAAAGTGGTTCAAAATATATCGATGAAAATAGGGCACATTTTCAAAAAAAATAATATTTTACAGTGATTCTGTGCCGGCGGAAAAGTACAAATCGTTGAAAAAACGTCTGGTTTCTCTTCATGTACGTAAAGATGATACTTTAACGTAAGAATTAAGACCAACTAGAAGAACATCGACCGAAAAATGACAAAGTTATAAGCAATTGAGTGAAAATTCAAATTTAACCTTGATTTTCGAATTCAGCAGTTGAAAATGCATAAGAAAAGTCACCTCTCATCAAATGTACATTTTCGGTGTAAACTAGTGTAATTGCTTCATAATGTTCAAACTTTACAAAAATAACAATTAAAAACTCTTATTCACTCAAATCAAAACTCTATTTACAATTGTTTGCATATTTGTTTTGATCGCATTTTTCTATAATTTCGATTTTGACAGCTACTGAGGGAAAGTTGATTCAAAAAAATTTGTTCTTGCAGCCACCATGTAAATTCACCTTGTACTAAATATTAACGAAATTCTCAACTACTTATTAGCAAGTGAGAGCTGAAACAAGCAGTTGAGAATGAATGCGGTAAGTAATGTTTTTAGTTAAAAATATGTTATATTCATACAAAAATAAAATGAAAGTAATTTCTAACTACGAACGATGAGTTTACATACGATTAGTCATTTGTGAATGAGTGTTGCATAAAAATGTTTGCAGCTACTACGCTTGAATTTTTTGGAATAAAGGTATTTCTAACCAGAGAACACAGAGAAAAGAAACTCTTTTTCGCTGCCAGCGTCCGTAGCGGACACACCACGATTTTGAGTGGATTCACCATGATTCTGAGTGGATTCACCA
Organism: Clusia tigrina; assembly: GCA_920105625.2. Classification (NCBI taxonomy): domain Eukaryota; kingdom Metazoa; phylum Arthropoda; class Insecta; order Diptera; family Clusiidae; genus Clusia; species Clusia tigrina. The sequence continues at coordinate 28,953 of CAKKTE020000562.1, forward strand.
CGATTCTGAGTGAATTCAACACGGTTTTCAGTGGATTCACGTACAACATCCGTCTGCTTTATTTCGCTGCTTTACCGTTTGACGTTGAAGTTTCTTAAGTTTGTAGACTCTGTTTCTAACTTCACTTTTCATAAAAGGTCCTATTTCTTCTAAAAGTTCTATGAATCGCGCCTTGTGTATTATAGATACAGATTCACTGTTCATTCTCAACTCACCACGAATTTCTCAATTGGTGAGTTCGTTGATGTATAGAAAGACTAAAGTCTCAACGATTGACAAACACTTGGTGGTTGAGAACTACGTCATCAGCAATAGAGAAGTTCTCTACTGAGTTACAGAGACGAGTTACAGTTCAGCGCATTATGCCGCTGTCTTGTTCTAAAATCAAGTTGATGCGAAAAAATATTGCAAAAAACTTTCTTTGTTTATCATTAGTTGCCTATATGGATAGGTTTGTTTATCATTGGTAAAATCAGCCACACTACTACAGTTTTGCACATATGTTTTAGTGTGCGCAAAACAAGAGCCATTTCTCCGTATTCTTGCTTCTGACAACAGAAAATAGCACTGCATTGAATAAAAAGTATTTGCTATAATATATGCGGGGACGAGATATATAATTTTTTTAGAATCATTCTTTTGAAATTGTCAACGATTGCAATTCATTGACCATGACGTTAATTAGAAACTATGCGAAACCTTAATTATCCAGATAGGGGCTGACATTTGAGAACAAAAAATTTTTTTTTTCTTTTTTTTGTCGGAACAATTTAGTAAGCGCAGCACTCAGACAGAGTATATATCCATTGCACTGCACTTAAGGTTCCCTTTTACTCTGCTTTAAATCTACCCGACCTCCGAAGAAATAGAAGTAGATCCTGTGGTGCCAAGGAGCCAAGTTGGTTACTCCTCAGCACGTCAGTGCCAAAAATCCCAAACCTGATTCGAGCAAAGGCAGGGCAGACGCAAAGAAAATGGTCCGCCGTCTCGTCTTCTTCTCCACAGGCTGGGCAGAGCGCACTGTCTGATATCCCAATCCTTTCCATGTGCCTAGTCCATAGAAAGTGCCCCGTCAGCAAGCCTCTCTCAGCCCGCCATGCTTGCTTGTGGGTCGAAACAACCCACTTGTTTGCAGTGGTTTTGATGACAGTAGAAGGGAGTGGAAGAACAGGCTCAGGGCCAATAAAAACAGCCTCGGAGCCCATCCTGGCCAAAGAGTCGGAGGTCTCGTTAACCGCAATGCCAGCGTGTCCTGGGACCGAAGTCAGCGTCAGACTATTATGCTTTCCAACATAATTTAGCCTGCATTTGCAGGTCCTGACTATCGTGGAAGTGGTGGTCGGACTATCCAAGGCCATGAGCGCAGCTTGGCTGTGACTGCAGACACAAATGGATTTCCCTTTCAACCTGTTTTCCACAACAAAGTCCATTGCCTCAAGTATCGCATACACCTCCCCCTGAAACACAGACGCATGCAGACCAAGGGCAAATAACCGACGGGTCCCACAAGATTCCACGAAGACACCAGAACCTGAACCGTCTTCAGTCCTGGAGCCAGCAGTGAAAATACGGCAGCAAACGCCGGGCTCGTTCTCGGGATCTAACCATAAACGAGCCTCTGGCAGCAACACATTGTACCGCTTTTCTAGTATGACGCTTGATGACATGGAGTCCGGGAGCATAGACAGGATTGCAGAATCGATGTCAGTGCCTGCGCCGTCGTCCAGTATCGAGTACACCCCATACCAGTGGCCACTATGTTTCACTCTGCAGATGGCCTTAACGGTCTCTCCGCGGATGAAGACATCTAGTGGCGGGAGACTCACCAAAGCATCAAGTGCCGGGCCTGGAGTAGTTGGAAATGCTCCGGTACAACATATGGCCACAGTACGTTGTAGTCTTGATAGAGCTTTTTTGACCCCAACAAGAGAGAGTCTGCTCATCCATAATATCGATGCATAGGTGATAATAGGTCTTACCATAGCTGTATAGATCCATAGGACCTTACTAGGGGAAAGAACCCATGCCTTACCAAAAATACCCTTACACTGCCAGAAAACTGACAGTGCTTTGGATATCTTCAGTTCGACATGTGATTTCCAAAGAAGTTTGTTATCAAAGATGACTCCAAGATTGATTTTCTTGGATAGCTGGATAGTGACTCCTTTTAGTGTAGGCAGAATAAGTCCATCAAGCTTTCTCCTTCTGGTAAAGAGGACAATACCAGTCTTGACAGGATTAGCCGATAGCCCATTCGCACTGCACCAAGTGTCATTCATATCCAGAGTTCTCTGCACCCTTCTGCAGACAATCATAAGGGATGGACCTGTCACAAGACAGCCAACATCATTCGCATATGCCTGAGCGTATACACCCGAGTCATTAATAGCGTTAAGCAGGGGATCGATCACCATACACCAGTGCAATGGAGACAGTACACCACCCTTCGTATGCGAAGCTCCACCAGCCGTTCTAAACTCTTTAGCATGAACGAGGTCATACTAATAGGTCTGAAGCTCTTGGGATTGGTGTAGTCGTCTCTTCCAACCTTAGGAATGAAAGCAACCCTCACCATCCTCCAAGAGCGTGGTACATAGGCCAGTGCGAGACATGCAGTGAAGATCTTCTTCAGTGCTGCCATCACTAACTCAATGCCTTCCTTCAACACAATCGGATATATGACATCCAGTCAGGGCGACTTGAAGCTGTCAAAGGATTTCATAGCAAATCTAATAGCAGCCTCATTCGCCACAGTTCTGGCGACATACCAATCATGTCGAGAGGGTGCAGCTGCCCTGACAACAGTTCCGACCAAAGGTGGTTGTTGACGGGCTATGCTTACCTGATTTCCTGGAAAGTGTGACTCCAACAGCAAGCTGAGTGTCTCACTTTAACTCTCCGTATAGGAGCCATCACTTTTCCTGAGCGACCCCAGCTTAGGGTTTTGGTCCCTTTTCAGGACATTCACCAGTTTTGCCGTGTCACACAGGGATTCGATATCACTGCAGAAGTCTCTAAAAGAAGTCCTTTTCGAGTCCCGAATTAGCTTCTTGTAGTCCCTCTGCACACGTCGATATCGTTCCCAGTCCTCATCAAGATTCGTCTTGAGGGCCCGGTTGAGGAGTTTTCTAGACTCACGCCTCAGCACCTGAAGCTCTCGGTTCCCCCATGGAACAGGAGTCCGGCTAAGAGGAGGTCTAGTTGGTCAGGCTATCTCGAAGCTGTTTGTTGGAGCGGTGTTGAGATGTTCAACAGCCGCCTCAATGTTCTGCTCTTTGCGAAGTTTCAGTGGCGTCACGTGATTGCTACGCAGTTCCTCCCTGAACTTTGGCCAGTCTGTTTTTCTTGGGTTTCTGGTGGGCAATGGCATCTGCGCCCGCTCGCCACACTGAAACTCAATGTATTTGTGGTCCGAGCACGAGTCTTCGGTGAGGACCCTCCAGTTGTTGATCGACCACCCCAGTCTTGGATTTGACAGGGTGACGTCAATTACCTCCTGCCTTCTCGTAGTCACAAAAGTAGGCTGCCTGCCTACATTGTGGATGTTCAGGCTGGAGGAGGCAATATACTCGAAAAGTCGAGAGCCCCGCTCATTGCACTTGCTGCTGCCCCAGATTGTATGCTGGGCATTAGCATCTCAACAAAGAGCCAGACCAAGCTGCGCCGCTCACAGAACCCTACGAGAGTAGCGACCTTTCCAGGTGGTGGCGCCTCCAAAGCATTGTAAGGAAAGTAAGCAGATGCAATCACGAACCTCGACCATCCGTGCATACTCTTAAAACTAATCTATGCCGCAACCAGATCCTGACAACAAAATGCGTCAAGGCAGGTCGCTGCGAGATGGGATGATATTATAAGACCGGCTGTAGGTCTAATCGAGTTTCTGTCATATAATATCGTGGCCCCTTTCAACAAGCCAAGGAAACAGAGGCGACCCCTAAAGACCCAGGGCTCTTGTAATGTTGTTATGTGGGGTGAGAACTACAATAATCAGTGTGAAATGATTTCCTCTCATGTTGGCAATACTCAAGGGCGAATTAGGTTTATAAATTATTATCAATTTGTGAGCTTACTTAAGTTATAATGCAAAATGCATCGAATATGTGAGTCTACATTGTGTTTTAGTGTTTTGTAATTGTTGGCTTAACTATAAAATTTATAATAATTTAAGTTCAAACAAAAATATTGGAAATTTCCTTTTGATTTTGACATCATACTTGTTACAGAACGCCCACTTACCCTATAATTATTACACCTGAATTGTTTATATGTGCCCTTCTTTCTTATTAGTGCTTTGTGACTTGTTCGTTTATGTACCATTCAAATTTCCTATGTAGAAGGAAGCCGTTATGCGGTTGCTGCGTGTTTTTTCTGTTTAAGCGAGCCTAACGAGTCGTTGGTCAGCAGGCGGGGAAACAATATAAAATAAAACCAATACCAATATTGAGTTGTAATAATTAATGCATCGTGTTTCATTTTCTTATATCAGTATAACGTATGCTTTACATTTGTGCCCAGGCCAACGACTACAGCTTTGATTTGATTGTTTAAAATTCGATTTAAGTTGCCATTGTACAGATGCATCGTACTCCACCTCGCAGGAGTCCCCGCCTAAACGTTTCAGGAGCAGTTCCTGCCGTTACCAATATGAACGATAATGTCATTGCGTTAACCACAACTGCCGAGGAGCCACTAGGTATGTTCGAAGACACCTTACCACCCAGGGACACTATAGCTGTCCTAACCGCCAAAGCTTCTAAATCTTCTGCCGATGGAGTCATACCAGCAAATGATTCCAGCACAACTGGAGCTCCTAATAACCTCACAAGGTACGTCAACCAATCAAGGCATCGATCTCCAGGCCATGGAGAAACGGATAACCTTATTGGAAGCCCACCTAAAGGCCACACAGGCACAGTTAAGAGAGCGTGACCTACAGAATGTAGCCCTCATGGTAACGCTGCACAGAACCGGTAGTTCTGCCGTTACATATGCCAGTAGCATTGTCGCGCAGTCGCAACCAGCACTGCCGCAGCCGCAGCCAGCACCACCGCAGTCGACACAGATGTCACAGTTAGAATCTGTACAAACAAACGCATATTCGAACACAGGCCTACCGGTCGCCGAAGTCCGTTACAGTTCCGCGAATCAGCCAGTTATTTGCAGTACGACGTCAACGGCAAATAATTTGTACAGTACACTTCATACAAATAACGCATTTTCATCGCAATCACCGAATTTTTCGATGCCAGCTTCTGGCGCAAACAGTGGTTGTGGCCATGGCGTGCAGTATTCGCATAAGATCCTTACATGCCGAGGAAACTGTTGGACTTGCCAGACTTTAGTGGCCTCCCAAAAGACTGGCCTGTATTTTATACGGCATTTAATGAATTGACTGCAGTCTATGGTTATAGTCATTTTGATAATAACCAACGCCTGCAAAGGTGTCTGAGGGGTGATGCTCGTGAGACGATTAAGTCATTCCTGATTCACCCTGATAACGTTCCCTGCATTATTGAACAACTCAAGTTCAGATACGGTCGACCGGAACAGCTCATACGTAGCCATAACGAAAAGTGCATTAAGCAAGTTGATACCCTTTGCCATCAAAGTTAAAAATATTTGTGCTTTTATGCAGTCGGCCGACGCGGGGCATCATCTTTCGAACCCGATGTTGCTAGACGAGTTTGTATCGAAACTGCCTATGAGTAGACGCATCGAGTGGGGTCGGTACGCCGCCACTGTGCAACCGCGTGCCATAGTGGCGCATTTTAGTGAGTGGATCACTTTGCTCGCCAACGTTGAAAGTCAGGTTGCCACCCGTGAGCCAAAACGCCGAGTACTACTCCATTTAGATAAAAGAGAGTGGCCGCGGAAGTGCACGATATGTCAGGGTCAGCATAAACTACACAAGACAAACACCTTCTTGAAGCTTCAGTGGCCGAAAGATGGGCTGAAGTAAAATCTCGCCGCCTATGTTTTGCGTGCCTGAAAGCTGGTCATATTACACGTGGCTGCAGGCAACGAAGGGTTTGTGCTATCGGTGGATGCAATCGAATCCATAACAAACTACTGCATGAAGCCCAACCAGTACCATCATCATCGTCGTTGAAGAACAACACTCAAGCTACCTCAGCTCAGCCATCATCGCCAGTGTAGCCAGACAGTCGCCAGTCTAGCCAGGCAGGAGTTGGAGTATTAAGCTGCGCCGCCAACTTGAAAGAGAATAAACTTCTATTCCGCATCCTTCCAATCACGGTATATGGAAGACAACGCCACGTGGACACGTACGCTCTAAGGGACGAGGGCTCGTCCATTACCGTGCTCGACAATGCGCTCGCCGAAGAGCTGGACTTGCGCGGACAACCACACCACCTCAAAGTCCAGTGGTTCGGTGGACACGCCGTACAAGAGCCAGCAACCTTAGTCGACCTATTTATCAGCGGTGGGTATGAAAAGGAAACAAGATGCAAAACGTATACGCTGTAAGGAATCTTCAGATACCATCACAAAGCCTTAACCAGGCAGACCTAATTTGCGATGACAAACGAATGCGTCAATTGCCAGTGCAACCACAATCTGGCGCGGTACCGAGACTGCTTATCGGTATCGATAATTGCCATCTGGGTATCGCATCCCCAACTATACCGATGAGGAAGAACGGACCATACGCTGCTAATACAGAGTTGGGATGGTTGGTGTTTGGACCAAGTAGTAAAGGCCTGCCCAAGCCACCAATAAGCCTCCTCGTACATGGAAATCCGGATGGGACAGTTCACAATATGGTCGCCGACTTCTTCGAGACCGAAAGCTTTGGTGTGAGACCCACACCACCAGCCGAAAACAATGATGACGTGCGCGCAAGAGCAGTCCTGAAGTCTACGACTGTTCGTGTTGGTGCAAGGTTCCAGACCGGTCTTTTATTGGAACAAGACGACGTTCAATTACCCGAAAGCTACGGTATGGAGAGGCGTATGAGTCGTGACGTAAGCTTTGCCTCCAGCTATAAGCGCATGCTAGACTCTTGCGTTGAAAAGGGTTATGTGCGTAAGCTATCACAGTCAGAGGCCGTTACGACAACGCCACTTACTTGGTATCTTCCACATTTCGCCGTGGTCAGCCCGAACAAACCGGCCAAGTTGCGAATCGTGTCCGATGCTGCCGCCGAGGTGTGCGCTGACATCAAGGAGATGTTTCACCAAGTACTTATTCGCCCGGAGGATAGATGCGCCTATTTCTGTGGTGAGACGGAGATGCAAAGAGACAGCCGGACATATACGAAATGTGTGTCATGACGTTTGGAGCTGCTTGTTCGCCCTGCACAGCGCATTATGTCAAAAAACAGAACGCTTTGCAACATAGCGGAGACGATCGCAGCACTGCCCGTGCTATAAAAACTATTGTGGACTACCATTACGTCGACGATTTTGTGGATAGTTTCGACACACCGAAGGAAGCTATCGCCATAGCATCACAAGTAAGGGCGATTCATAACGATGCGGGATTCGAGATTCGCAATTTTACATCGAATTCATCAGAGGTGATTGCAGCGTTGTGTTGTGAGTTAGAACCAAGCTACCTACGTGTAGTTGACTCACAGCATCGACTCCTAATAGATGCCACACTCTATGGGATTAGCATGTGTTAAAATTACTTAACAGTAAAACATACTTTTAGGGTCTAAGTATTTTAAGCTAAAATGGTTTGTGTAATGTTACTATGTAAACTTTTAGGGTATTACAGTTCCGCAGTCGAGTCGACGAGGGCAGCGTAATGCACCGTCGCCACTTTTGTAGTAGGTCAGTTGGCTTGACCGACTGACACCAATTAGCAGGTGCGGAACTGGAACACCAGAAAGGTCAGTTCACAGACTGAGATGAGTATTAAGAAATAGTATATAAGAATTAGTATTTGTAAGAAATAAACTCTTGTTATTTTCATCTTGAAACCGGAAAGTGTCTGTGTGTTCTCATTTAGAGCTAGTGGTTTTAAAGTTTTCAGCTACGCATCCAGCGAACCGCGACAGGACGTCGCCCGACGAGCAGCAAGGACAACATCAACAGTTGGGTGGGGTCGATGTCAAAAAGATTCTTGGTAAGGGGGAGGCGTGTCGGCGGAACGGGTGCTGGGTCTATTTTGGCATCCCGCCACAGATTGCTTCAACTTTCAACTTAGGTTCAGCAACGTCAGCGAAGCAGTGTTGAGAGGAGACAGGTGCCCCACCAAGAGAGAGCTGCTAGTGTTGTCATGTCGATATTCGACCCACTAGGATTTCTGGCTCATTTCATAATAGGTGCTAAAATGTTGATGCGTTAGGTCTGGCGACATGAGGCAACTTGGGACGAACCACTGTGTGACAACATCGCCGAGCTATGGGGAAAATGGGGAAATTGCCGAACTTAAATGAATTTGCCGTTCCCAGATTTTACTTCCGCAATGGTAAGCCGGAATATTTGCAGCTTCATATATTCGCGGATGCAGCGAGAACGCCTTTGCCGCCATCGCGTGTTGGAGAGCCAAGAGCCGTCACGGAGAATTGGAAGTAACACTCATCTGCGCGAAGTCCAAGTGCGCACTTTTGAAACCAGTTGCAAGCGGCTGTGTTGGCATCACGTCTGCTGCAGACCAAACGTAAAGAGCACGGCGCCAAAATTAATGAATGTTCCTCTGGAGCGATTCAAAGACTCATAAAGTGGATCCGAAGCGAACATAGGACGTACAAGCCATTTGTGCAGCATAGGGTTGCGGAAATATTGCCCGCCACGAATTTGTCCAATTGGAGATAGATACCCACAACGGAAAACGTCGCGGGTTCAACGGGTCAACGCCACACGGTTTAATAACAAAATCAAGTTTGGTCCAACCGCCCTTTGGACATATGGTCCGCTGTTTTTACGAGAGAGGGAAAATGCCTGGCCATCCGAAGACGACACAGTTGTCGAACGGGATGAGCCCGATGATGAACTTCGCTCAAAATATGCTTTAAATATCGTAAGTTGTGATTTTATACGATTTAATCGCTTCTCCTCATTTAACAGGTTGGTACGAACCGCAACCTGGGTTATTTTATTTCCCAAAGCGTAGTTTTCGGTATGGACATTCAGCGAATCCGCAATCGCCCAGAAGTATCCTGCCACAGTCCATTGCGGCAACTTTCGCCGTATCTCGATGATGAAGGTGCTCTATGTGTACGCGGACGCATTGACGCTGCCAGTTGGCTCCCGATGGAAGTGAGGCACCCCATAATTCTGCCGTCAGCTCACGTCTTTTCGAAGCTGGTAACTGCGCACCATCACAAACGTATGGGTCATCAAAATATAGAAGCAACAATATGCTCCATACGACATCATTATTGGGTGCCGCGCCTGAGAACTCTTCTACGCAGCATTATCGCCAACTGTTTGGTATGTTGTTTTTGCAAGACAGTTCCGATACCTCCAATGATGGGGCCACTTCCAGTCGACAGACTCACGCCATACGTTAGGCCGTTCACATATACGGGCTTAGACTACTTCGGCCCTTTGAATGTGACAGTGCGAAGAAGTACCGAGAAAAGGTGGGTGGCCCTTTTTACGTGCCTCACTATACGAGCAATCCACCTAGAGATAGCGCGCGACCTCAGCACCGATGACTGCATAATTTATATTCGAAACTTTGTAAATCGTCGCGGTTTGCCTACCCGACTGAGGTCTGACAACGGAAAAAACTTTGTAGGCGTCAACAACGAAGCGAAGCGGTTCGACGAGGTTTTCGACAGTGTGCGAATCCAAGGCGAACTGTCAAAAAGGGGCGTTGACTGGGTCTTTAATTCACCGTTTAACCCAGCCAAAGCAGGAGCATGGGAGTCCTGCGCCAAACTCTCAAAGAGGTCGCTCAAAGGAGCAAACACTAAACTATTTTTTAATCGAGGCGGAGAACGTGGTAAATTCCCGTCCGCTTACTCACTTGCCGATCAGCGTAAACCAGGAGCAGCCGTTAACACCAAACGACTTCTTGTTGGGGTCAGCCAATACCGCGAATACGTCCGGTATAGAAGAAGACATAGCCACCACATGTTCCGTACGGCTACAGTGGCGCATATCTCGCCAGCTCAGGGGCCACTTCTGGAAACGCTGGATAGCGCAGTACCTGCCGACATTGACGCATCGCGTAAAATGGTGCCAATGAACGAAACCGTTCCGGAAAGGGGACTTGATATTTCTCTGCGACCCTAACATGCCACGAAGGGAGTGGAGCCGCGGAGAAGTAGTCGACTTGTACCCCGGTCGAGATGGTGAGATTCGACAGGGTAACGTGCGAACGACTTATGGAATCAGGGGGGTGTGGATGTTACAGAACGCCCACTTGCCCTATAATTATTACACCTGATTTGTTTATTTGTGCCCTTCTTTATTATTATATTTACTTTGTGACTTGTTCGTTGATGTATCATTCAAATCTCCTATGTAGAAGGAAGCCGTTATGCGGTTGCTGCGTGTGTTTTCTGTTTAAGCGAGCCTAACGAGTCGGTTTGCTGCAGCCGGGGCAACAATATCAAATAAAACAAATACCAATACTGAGTTGTAATAATTAAAGCATCGTGTTTCATTTCTTATATCAGTGTAACGTATGCGTTAAATTTGTGGCCAGGCTAACGACTACAATACTATATCCCAACCTCCCGAATTGTGAATTGTGCAATGTGCGATTAGGTACTCATCAAAATAAACGAAATTGAGAGGAATGGAAAATACATAAGAGCTGCTTAAAGTGCTACACAATTTATATAAAATATATTCAATAGTTAAATAGACTCATAATTTCTTTTACTTTTAACAACTTCACAAAAGTAATTAAAAGACTCTTATTCATTCAAATCAATACTTTATTTGCAATTCTTTGCATATTTGTTTTGATAGCATTTTTCTATACATTCAATTTGACAGATTCTGCGGGAAAATTGGTTCAAAAGATTTGTTCTTGTAGTCACCATATAAGAAAATTCACCTTGCTATAACCTAAACGCATATTATTTTATTGGGACTTTATTATAATGTCACCCTACTTGGTTGCAAATCTATTCAATTTGTTCCTCTTGTTTGTCCTTTCCAGCTATACGATTGTCTCCCACACTCTACCTAACGCTACGATAATTATTCAAAAACACAAATCATCTTACCTATATTCTTGAATTCGTGCTCATATAATATATAATTAAAAAAATATATTCGAATTATAAACTAGTTTAATTGAGATTGGTTTGGTAAGTAGAATGTTACAATTGCATTAATGTAAAATTCTGCTCATTGATTTAAATTACAAAGGTCTTTTAAAAAGAACTCAAATGAACTTAACCTGAAATTTATATTACAGTGGTACTAACAAAAATTGCAGTTTCGTTTGTCGCAAAGGTATATATAAAAATGAAAATAACTCTTAAGAATCTGCAACAGCAGACTTTTACCATTGAATTTCAGCCAGAGAAAAAGGCAAGTTCCACCCATTTGAAGTGATTTCAAACAATTTTTTATTGTTTAATTAACTGTACATGTGTTTTAGGTAATCGAACTGAAGCAAAAAATTTTCAGCGAACGGGGCCCTGAGTATGTCATTGAAAAGCAGAAACTGATTTATGCTGGTTTGTATAAATGGGATAAATTAATTAAACGTTAAATAATATACATTTTCATATACTAGGTGTTATACTAGAAGACGAACGTTCTATTTCGTCATACAATGTAGATGAAAAAAAATTTGTGGTGGTAATGTTAAAACGAGATATTGGCATGGTACCACAAAAGTCCAATGAGATTGCAGCAGCTGTTTCTAATGTTATTGGATCAGGATCACATGACAAAGGCAAAGTTCATGAGGGGAAGAAGCAAACTAATACTGCGGGTGCTACCACAAGTGAAGACGGAAAAATTGATGGAGTATCTAAGGATAAAAATAGTAATTTGCGGTTAGAGAGTGCTGGTACTAGTAGTGCAACATCCAATAATGCTGCTGAAAACCCTTTAATGCCTTCTGTTGGAGAGAACCCGAATCTAAGTAATATTCGGTCCAGTTGCCATACACCTTCAAGCTGTGTTAATACGACCGAACAATCGGTGGCTGAATCTCACTTGCTTATGGGTGAAGAATACTGGCGGTATATAAACATGATAACTGAAATGGGCTATTCTCGCGATATGGTAGAGCGTTCAATGGCTGCTAGTTTTAATAATCCAGAGCGTGCTGTAGAATATTTAATCAGTGGTATACCAGACGGCGAAGATGGTTTTAACGCCTCAACAACAATCGGTCCCGAAAGTGTTATACCACATCGTGGGGATGCCTCTAATGTAACAGTAAGTGCTGAATATGGAAATCGGGAAACTACTCGCATTAGTGGCGTAGGAGCAGACAGCATGTCTTTTGATACCACTATTAATCGAAATGCTGAACGTGACAGCAACGCAGTTAGTGCACTGGATGGTAATTGTTGCTTTAGTGAATTATTTCTATTTGTGTTCATATGTTTACTTCTGAAGATCCATTTGAGTTCTTGCGCAATCAACCACAGTTCCTGCAGATGCGTTCTTTGGTTTATCAAAATCCAGACCTATTGCATGCTGTACTTCAGCAGGTTTGCTTTAAGAAAGTATATATGTCGACGAGTTTTCCAAATTAGCTTTTTTTTAGATTGGTCAAACCAACCCAGCACTTCTGCAGCTTATTTCAGAAAATCAAGATGCATTTCTTAGCATGTTAAATCAACCAATGGATGGTCAAGCTGATAATAGTCAACGGCGTTATTCACCAGGCAGACATGCTCAACTTGCCGCTGCAACTCAAGCAGCATCTATAATAGGAACTGATGGTCGCAGAGCTCTCGTAACAGATATCCCAATTGGATCTGCAAGTGATAGATTAAGCAGAAATCATCGCGCTGCACAGGCTACTAGTGATGATGTTGGTGATGCTAATATGCAAGGTACAGATAATGTATCTGTTCTACGTGATGGTAGTGGTGGTACCGAAAGTCAGACGGTGGCAACCATACGACTAACACCGCAAGATCAGATAGCGATTGAGCGCGTAAGTAGTTTGAACAATTTTGTATATATGTATTAAGTGTTGCTACTTTTTGCACATGGTTTTTTTATTTGGTCTAGTTAAAAGCACTGGGATTTCCTGAGGCGCTCGTGTTGCAAGCATATTTTGCCTGCGAAAAGGACGAACAACTAGCCGCGAATTTTTTGATTTCATCTGCATTCGATGACTAAACGTTTAATGACGGAAAATATATTGTCTTTATTTTTACTTGGGAATATAATAGAATATATATATATATATATATATATTTATATATATATATATATATATATATATATATATATAATAAATTGCATATATATATATATATATATATATATATATATATATATATATATATATATATATATATATATATATATATATATATATATATATATATATATATATATATATATATATATATATAATAAATTGCATATATATATATATATATATATATAATAAATTGCATATATATATATATATATATATATATATATATATATATATATATATATATATATATATATAGTATAATCGTCAAAACTCGATATTTTTGTAAGTACGGAAAGTCGTTATTATAAATTTGCTGTCAGCAATATATATAATGATAAACGATCAGAGCATCATAAGACACGAAAAGAAGATTCAATTCAAAACGTATTCAGTACTATATACATATATGTACGTATTTTAGTAATATTAATCTTTAATAAAAATCAATAATTTAATTGATTACCTTACAATTAGTTTGAAATTTATTGCTATACCGGTCTAAGCTAATTTCAAAGATGTAAGTAAATAAATCCACCATATTTTCGATGAAGCATATTGTTAAGAAATTGCCCTCTTGACAATTTATTCTGGTATGAATTTGCCCTCTTGACAATTTATTCACCCCAATTCTCAATAACTTTCCGCAGTGAATTTTTTCACTTTCCGCATATTCTAAACAAAATCCGCATGCGATTTTTCACATTTCAATTTTCGGACTTGCGAAAAAATCCGCAAAAGAATTCCGCATCCGCAATCCACGGTATTCTAAAGAACATAAATTTGCGGAAATTTTTCACATTTCACATAATTTTGTTCGCCAACATTTTTGATGTGAAATTAGTGGAATCTTGTGAGTACTTAATTAAAACTTCTTAAAAATCCAATTGTTTTAATAAAATGGGGTTGTTTCTATACCGATTAGTTGGTTTACTAATCGGTTGCCGATTCCTTGGGTGCAATACCGAAGGATCGTGATGATGACTTCAAGTGCAATACTGAAGTCTGATATCTCTTTGGGTACAGTACCGAAAGAGTGTTGTGGATAATCAAGTATTAATTTTGAATTAACCCTTGTGGTTGAAAGTGGCGACAAAGAAAACACTGTTGAATGGTTGACTTCAAAAGTATATCTCAATTTTTATTTATAAATTGATTGAATTTATATTATAATTTTGATTATGCTACAGAAATAAATATATTTGTGGTGTCTGCAATTATGTGCAAGGCACCAGCGTTTGTGCGTACGTAGACAAATTAATACTTTAGCCCGCACGTGTACGGAAATGCTGATGAGGCTTCACACGCTGTATATCCGTTCATCGGGTGTACTGCTTATTCTGCGTTCATGAGCGGGCATTGGTGATGGGAATTGCTGATTGGAGTTTTGCGTTGGAGCAGGTACAAACATCCTCCCGCCTGTTGAGCATATTCTCAACTTCGAATTAAATGCTGTTTGCGCGAACCCGTACTCGAAAATCTGGAGCTCGTCGCCTATTTTGCTTCGAATATCGCTGGTAAGAGATCCAGATAAGACAGATCAATGTGATGAGCAAACTGATATTTCCGATGCTGAACTGATGGACTTCTCGGCCCTTAAGCGCTAGATCCATTTGCTCATTGTTTTGCAATTGTTGCACATGTTCATGTAGGACTTGAATATCGTCCGTCAGGTTGGACTGGTATTCTAATGAGTGTGTTGCAGCCATTATATAATCTGCGATCAACTCAGTTAGATTCGCTTTCGATATGATCGTGCTGGTGACCTTTGAAACATATGTCCGATTTGCCATTATGGTTGTATACTCATCTCTTATGGTGCATCCTTGTCTCAAGGTTAAGGTTCCTATTCCCTCCAGTAATTCTGTAAGGATGTCTGAACCGCAGATGACGCTGATTGTACGAGCTGGCTGTGCGATGTAGATCCATGAGTTTTCTTTAAGTAATGGAATCCATTGAGGTGAGTCGTGTGTGCGATGAACCTTGCAGCTTTTTGGGTTTGGAGTTTGACATAATATTTCCATCTCACATAGTCGATTGGTTGATGTAATGCGATGTGTTGGATGTAATTGCTTGCATACATGCATATTAGAATTGAATGCAGTGCATGTTGACAATTCTCCTGCTGATAACGAATAATATTTGTAACGATGTAGATTAGTGACTATATACTCGATTGTCCCTTCCAACATGAAAATTCCAGTGCCTCCCAATATAGGTAGTCGAGTCACATGTACCAATTCGAATGGTTCTTGATTAGTTAATGGTAACTTAAGACGCACGATCATCTCAGTTGGCGTGATGCGTGCTTCCACAGAGATGAGTTTAAGGATCTCAATGGTATTCTTGCTGGGAACTTGTAACGTTGGTGGGAGATGGTCTTTGATTGCTCTCAGTTGTTGTTGCAGCTGAGACGGATACAGCAGAAGAGGATTGAGCTGTCCATGATGTGTGTCCGTCAGTACATCTAAAAAGAGCTCTTGATTTCGTTGGTAGTCCAGCATAGCCATAAGTACTCGACCGGACATCGCAATAAACATTTTGGCTATTGCATGGTGGGATTCTGACTTTGTGAAGTTGTCCTGCTGGCTATATAAATATTCTATTTGCTTGTGTAGTTGTTGAATTTGATCGTTAGATTTCTTTAAAATATTGCTAGTGGAGTCAATTACCGATGTTTGGTTTCGAATTAGGTGCAGAAGATGTTCTTCGTTGCGGGATATGCCGTTTATCGTTGCAGACATTTCTTTAGCATAGTTGGAGTCCAAAATTCCAAACAACGCATTAGACAAGCTTCCAACAATTGCTAATGGAGCGTCTCGCCGTTGACGATGGATTTGTTCGTCGTATTGTAAGTACTCATCATCTTGTTGGATTAGCTGCCATTTAGTACGGAACTGGTCCACAGTTTTCTCACAATTAATTGTACCGCTTTGGATACGTGAACACGATCGCTGCATTGCAGTTATTCCTTGCATTATGTTGTTGCGCTCAAGCCAGTATTGGGACATATTGTAATACACAACTACATTCCAATCTGTTGTTGTTAAGTAAGTCAGACCCATTTTTTCGAAATAGAGTCCTGTTTGACTTCCGAAAGGTACCTTAGTAATGGGGTCATCACCTGCTACTAGAGCAATTAGAAAGCATATGCATAGCAACAATACTGACGAGGGTGACACAGATCGTCTTCGCTTAGCTGGTGTATGACTTATGCCGTCTTTGAGATTTGTGGCTTCTTCTACTGGAGCTGGATGCTTATCAGGTTGTTCTACTGTATTACTTTCGGTAGACATGGGTAATGGCGCGAGTAAATGGACGCCTCTTCTGATGAGGCCTGTTGAAGTTCGAATTTCCGCTACTCGCACTAGGCCGTCAGCACCAGGAAATGTTTGAGTTACTCGACCAAGCCGCCATTTAATAACTGGCAAGTTATCCTCCTTCATTAATACCATTGTACCAGGCTGTAAATTATGACGCATGGTCTTCCATTTGTAGCGATGCTGGAGTTGGTTTAGATACTCCTTACTCCACCGACTCAAAAATTCCTGTTTCAACCTTGTGACTAAGTCCCATTGCTTCAGTAAATTTATGTTCAGATTCTCAGTGGGCTGGTCGACAACACTTGTCAATGGTGCACCTGTTAAGAAGTGACCTGGAGTTATTGCTGCGTAATCGTGTGGATCATCTGACATAGGAGTCAGCGGCCGCGAGTTAAGAATGGCTTCTATTTCAACCATAACTGTCTCTAACTCTTCGTATGTTAATCGGGCATTGGACAAACTTTTGTAAAATAGATTCTTTGCCGATTTAACCGCTGCTTCCCATAAGCCGCCAAAATGTGGCGATCTAGCAGGTGCGAAATGAAACTCGATTCCCTTGTGTGCGCAGAATTTCATCAGCTGTGATTTGGTATCTACGTTGTGGATGATGTCCGCAATCTGTCTCAATTGATTTCGTGCTCCTACGAAATTAGTCGCGTTGTCACAATGAAGATGCCGACAGTTCCCTCTTCGGCTCACAAACCTCTTCAAGGCTTCGATAAAGGCATTGGTCGTAAGGTTGCTTACCACTTCAATGTGTACGGCCTTAGTTGCAAAGCAACAAAATATCGCCACATAACACTTTTGTGGCGTCTTTCCCCTTTGATTGTAATGAAATTTAAATGGCCCACAAAAATCGACTCCAGCGTGAATGAAAGGTTTATTTGGTTGAACCCGCGATGCAGGTAACTGTCCCATGAGTTGCTGCAATGGCTTCGGCATAGCTTTAGTGCAAGATACACAGTTTTTCACGATTGATCTGGCTATTGTTTTCGCATTAACCGGCCAATAAGCTTCCCGTGTCGCTGCTACTAGACCTGCTGGGCCAACATGCTTGTTATCAATGTGGATGTGTGTCATCAATATTTTAGTGATATCACTCCGATATGGCAATAGGGCTTGATATTTTGCTTCATGTGGTAGGGCTGAATTTGCTAATCGTCCTCCTACCCGCATAATGTCGTCTTTATCCAGAAATAGTGTAAGATCATCCATCCCTCTTCCAACTGGTTTGTTGTGCTTGAAGTTTATATTCAGGATTGAATGCTTGTCTCTGCAGGTCCTTGATTATAGTCTGAGTAGCACCTTTAATTTCTTCTGCGTCGAGGTCGATGGATGTTTGAACTGGCACATTACGACAATTTTTAATGAATCGAAGTGCATATGCGGTGACTCTTTGAAGATGTGTCCATGAATTTCGATGGTCAATCATTGAAGTAAACGACGGAATCTGTGACGTAGTAAGACATACCTGTCTCTTCTCTAATTCTGTGGTTGAATTGGCTGATGCCGCTGGCCACGATGACGGTGGTCCGTATAGAAACAGTGGTCCATAAAACCACATGCCTTGTTGTTTGAATTGACCCGGGTTGATGCCTCGTGAGATCATGTCTGCCGGGTTTTTGTCTGTAGGTACGTGCGCCATTGTTGCTTCACCGATACTTCTTGTATAGCTGCCACTCGATTTGCCACAAAGGTGTGATAGGAAGACGAACTGGCAGAGATCCAGGCTAGCGTCACTTCAGAGTCAGACCACTGAAAGCATTCGCCTGTCCATTGTAAAATATGTTTTACCCTGTCCAATAACTGAGCTGCTAACCGTGCAGCACAGAGCTCCAGCCGAGGGAGCGTTTGTTGTTTTGGTGGTGTAGTCTTTGATCTAGAACACAACAGCTGAACGCTCACAGATCCATCTGTTTTTATCGACCTTGCATAAATAACAGCGCCATAGGCCTGCTCGGATGCATCGGCAAAAGCGTGTAATTCTCTCTGATGCACATTGTCCTTTGTGGTTGGAAATACGTAGCGTGGAATTTGCAAGTTCTCAAGTTCCTGGATGTTTTCTCTAAACTGGCTCCAGAAGGTATGCAAGTCCATAGGGAGTGCTTCGTCCCAGCTTAATTTTAGACGCCACAGCGATTCCATGAATTTTTTGCACATGAGACAACTGGTGACAAAAAACCTATTGGGTCGAAAATATGCGCGATGTCCGACAGTACTTGGCGTTTCGTTAATTTGGCTGTTGTGCTCCATTTGGTCCTTATTAGGAAGTAATCAGTCCCAGGTTGCCACGTTAAACCAAGCGTTGTGATGGTAAAACTATCGTTGTCAAAATTCAATTGGATTGCTCGATCCTCTGCGTTGATGTTCGTTAACAGTGTTTTATTACTCGCACACCATTTCCTCAACTTAAAACCTGCTGACTTGGTGAGGGAGTTCAATTCCTCCTGTACGCGCAAGGCTTCTGCTAACGTGTCGGCTCCACTCATAACATCGTCCACATAAAAATCTCGTTGAAAGCATCTGGAGCCGTGCGGATATTGTGTGCTATGTTCCTTGGCTAATATGCGTAGACATTTTATCGCCAAATATGGTGCCGATGTGACTCCATAAGTCACTGTGTTTAATTGGTAACTTTTCAGAGGTTCGCTTGGCGTGTTCCTCCACAAGATTAGTTGATGCTTGCGGTCAGCTTCGTCCACGATAATTTGTCTGAACATTTTCTCGATATCTGCTGTAAAAACATATCTGCGTACTCGAAATCTCAAAAGAACCGCAAATAAGTCTTCTTGAAGTTTTGGACCTGGTAGTAGCACATTGTTCAATGATACATTTGTTGACGTCTTCATTGATGCGTCGAACACGACACGCAACTTTGTGGTGGTGCTGTCTGGCTTCAGAACGCAGTGGTGAGGTAAGAAGTAGTGGGGTTGGTTTATGCTTCCGCTAACTTCTTCCATGTGACCTAGCCGCAGGTATTCCTCCATGAAGGCCGTATACTGCATTTTGATGACGGGGTTTCTTTGCAATTTACGTTCGATGGCGTAAAAGCGTTGTAATGCGATAGCTTTCGAGTCTCCAAGAGGGCTTGCGTTATCAAGAAAAGGCAAGCGCACAACGAACTGTCCGTTCGCTGCTCGACACACCGTTTGGTTGAAAAATGCTTCGCAAGTTCTTTCTATCGCTGTTAGCGGCGGGCTGTTGGTGTCAAGTTCTTCTAGCTGCCAGAAACGCTCGAGCTGTTGGGTTAATGATTCATCTTCATTCGTAACTCCAATACCGCAGAACGTAGTCTCAGCTGTTGATGGAACTGTGATGTGTCCACCAAGCACCCATCCGAACACGGTGTTTTGCAATATGGGGAGTCCGGTTCCCAATTTGATTTGGCCGACTACTAGCAATTCCAGATAACATTCGTTGCCTATAAGAATGTCAATTGGACCTGATTGATTAAACTCCGGATCAGCCAATTGAATATTTTTAGAAATAGGCCAGGCTGTCACGTCGAAACTCTGTGTTGGCAGTGGATGTGTAATTTTTGGCAGTATGACAACTTCAATTCGGGCTGAGTAAGTAGTCAATCGTGAATCAAGTTTAATATTGGCTCGGTGAGTAGCGCTGTGAGGAGCAAATTTTAGGCGTAAATTTGCCCCTACATATTTAGTTTTGCCATAACGCCCCAAACGTGTATATTTAAAATAGGGGCCAAGTGCTTAAACAACCAACCCTAAAATATATACGTTATTTGTCCTAAGAATTTGGCACCTCCCACTTTCATTGCTAAAACCACACACACAACCGCCATCATATTTAGTGCAGCAGCCATCATGCAAGTGAGTCTAAGACACCTCCCACCATAGTAATGCTACCAACAACAAGTGTTATACTCAGCATTGGGAGGACAGAAGACACAGCCACAATTAAGTCAGACAGTGGAACCCTGTGATAAGCGACGAAAAACATGCAACGAAGTCAACAACGCAAGATAACACAGGAGAATATCACACAAACAATTGTGCAACCGGCTGACCACAGCTAAAATAATATAAATTTACAACAACAATGCCCAACGCACTGATATGAATTCACAACAACAGTGCCCAACGCACTGATATGAATTTACAACAACAGTGCCTAACGTAATGCTAGAATTTTACAAGAGATCGCGACAGATGTTGCCGACTGCATTAGTTCGGAAAATAACCCACAAACAACACCCAAAAACGAAGGCCAAGCACAAAGTGGAACACGACAGACCGATCGCTAAGCACACCAACAGACCGGACAAAGCATAAAGAGGAGAAGCAAAATTAAATATCCAATATTTAATATTTTTAAATATTTTATGCCATCGATATAAAATATCAACAAAGTGCTGAAGGTGGCCGAAGGAGAAATAGCAACAACAAGGAACAACAACAAGGTAAATCATCACAACAACAACACAATATTGAAGGTGGCCCAAGGGCAAAAACTTACAAGAACAACAGCGAGAAAGCAACAACAATGTGCTGAAGGTGGCCCAAGGTCACATGCAAACGAGAAGAACAATGCGGGAAACCGTAGCAACATGCCACAACAAACTACAGTTCCCGCACAACAACAACTATTGGATGATCTACGCTAAACCTGGAGCATAAAAGCAGGAGCAACTGGCAACCCAGCCTCTTTCTTTCATTCGGCATCAGGCAGACAAGACGCTCTTTTTTTCATTTGGCATCAGACAGACCAGACGCATCGTACTAAACAAAGTTATACGCACTGACAGACGCAACAGAAGCTAGGGGAATCTAGAGGAGATTATGGTTTATAATCGATTCTCTGCTAGAAACCCACACTGACAAACGCAACAGAAGCTAGGGGAATCTAGAGGAGATTATGGTTTATAATCGATTCTCTGCTAGAAACCCACACTGACAAACGCAACAGAAGCTAGGGGAATCTAGAGGAGATTATGGTTTATAATCGATTCTCTGCTAGAAACCCACACTGACAAACGCAACAGAAGCTAGGGGAATCTAGAGGAGATTATGGTTTATAATCGATTCTCTGCTAGAAACCCACACTGACAAACGCAAACAGAAGCTAGGGGAATCTAGAGGAGATTATGGTTTATAATCGATTCTCTGCTAGAAACCCACACTGACAAATGCAACAGAAGCTAGGGGAATCTAGAGGAGATTATGGTTTATAATCGATTCTCTGCTAGAAACCCACACTGACAAACGCAACAGAAGCTAGGGGAATCTAGAGGAGATTATGGTTTATAATCGATTCTCTGCTAGAAACCCACACTGACAAACGCAACAGAAGCTAGGGGGACATATAGTTCAACTGTGTCCGTATTTAAGATTAGTAAAATAATTGTATCAAGTAGTTAAGCCTTTTTTTAAAATTAATAAATAAATAAAATAATTAAATCAACGTAAACAAGCTTTGAATACTTTAGAGATTTTCTGTAAACGACTCCTGGCAATCCGGCGAGCTTACCCCGGCGAAAACGAGTCGTTACAGTGGCGCCCGAGCAGGGACTCTCAGAATAAAGAGAGTAAATACAACAAAGCTATATATCCAACCCACGTCCCATCACCAGAGTCTGACACAGGATGGGAAAGACGAGTTGGGTGTACACCGTGCGAAAAGACCAACTGGTAGTCTGTTGTGTCGAGTTTGGCCTAGAGGCCACGGGCATAGTGGAAGAGCTACGAAAGAGGCTTGCGGAGTTTATCACCGACACAGAGATGACTCTAGACCAGGAGGTTCGGCTGGCAGAGATACAGGCCCGACTCACGAGGAGTTTGTCGCCAGGACCCAGTCCACACTTGAGAGCTAGCCCCAGCGCAGAGCGACCTATAAGCCCCGGGCATCGACAGCCACGAAGAAAGCAGCGGGAATATCTGATACCGCGTTCCAGACAGTAGTCCCTGAAGTCTCGCGAAGCGGGATAGCCATCTACTCGGCAGTCATCGACCACGTTAGGAAATGGTCCTTGAAATATGATGGAGGGCATGACCCGATAGCTTTCATAGAGCGAGTGGAAGAATTATCGGAAGTCTATGGACTAAACAAGCACATGCTGCCTCGAACTATGCCAGAAGTTAGAGCGAATCTTTCGCAACAGCCTAGAGGAATACCAGTGGTATGTCCGTCGAAAGGATTTCGATACGCTGGAAGAATTGGTGGAAATGGCGGAAGACCTCGAGGGCATACGTGGTGACAACGAGACTTCACGAGAAGCACCACCACGACCACCGCCACCACGACCACCACCAACACGCCATGAGATACAACCACGGGTCGAGCGCATGTCCCCATGCGAAACCAGAAACCGACAAGTACCAACGAGGTGGTACCTATAAATCCACGAACAGCATGCAGAAGATGTGGTCAGTCTGATCACATAGCGCGACACTGCCGCAATGCCCAAGTACTTTTCTGTTGGGAGTGCGGTAGGAGAGGAACTAGAACAGTTGAATGCTGTAGGACGGTAGGGGGAAACGAGCGGGGCTGCCGCCAGCAACGAGGCATGGAGCAGCCCACGGACAACAAGCCTCAAACGCAGTAAGTGCACTACGCTACGATGGACAGCGTATCTGTGCCGCCGTCACCATTGGCACAGAAAACATCACGGCCACACTAGACACAGGCGCCACAAGGAGTTTCATCAGCGAGCGACTAATTTCCCATTTAGGTGCTACCACCGGTAGAGTAAACACTAGAGCACGGATGGCGGATGGTCGAACAAGAGATATTACTCAAGCGTTTGTTACGTGCGTCAAGCTTGGAGGAAAGGTATGTCAGCTGGAGCTACTTAGCATGCCCGACTCCACCGACGACTTACTGCTCGGCCTGGACTTCATGACACAGCAAGGCCTATCCATGACATGTGGAGGCCAGGAAATCCAGCTAGGCCCCAAGACGGATGGTGTGCAATCACAAGTTATCGCATCGTGCACAACCATACGACATGAAGCCGCTACGGACGAATCAAAGATAAAACTGTTTCTGGCCACAGAGTTGGCTAAATTCACAGACGGGCCAAACGTGACCAATATCACAAGCCACAAAATAGTGATGCGCGATGACCGACCCATCAAACAACGATACTACCCGAGAAATCCAGCGCAGCAGGAAATCATTGGCGCGGAAGTGGACGAATTAATAGCTAAAGGCTGTATCGAACCCTCGCATAGCCCCCACAGCGCACCGATTGTGCTAGTAAGGAAGCGGGATGGGAAATGGCGTCTGTGCATCGATTATCGGCAACTCAACGCCAGGTCCATACCCGACGCATACCCACTGCCGCGAATCCAACACATCTTAGACCAACTGCGTGAGGCTAAATACATCAGTAGTCTCGATCTGACGAACGGGTATTGGCAGATACCAATGGAGGAGCACAGCAAGCAGTATACCGCATTCACGGTACCCGGCAGAGGCCTCTTCCAGTGGCGTGTTATGCCTTTCGGGCTACACTCCGCACCAGCAACCTTTCAAAGAGCACTGGACCAAGTTATTGGCCACGACATGGAGCCACACGCGTTTGCCTACCTTGATGACATTATTGTCACAGGGAGAGACCTAGAAGAACACATGAGAAACCTGCAAGAGGTGTTCCGACGGTTGAGGGAGGCAAATTTAAAACTAAATCTGGAGAAGTGTGCATTCTTTCGGAAGGAGCTAACATATCTGGGACACGTGGTCAGCGACAAAGGAATACATACTGACCCAGATAAAATCGCTGCCATACGGGAGCTGCAACCACCAGAGAACATACGACAGCTACGTCGCTGCTTGGGCATCGCATCTTGGTACCGCCGTTTTGTACCCGACTTTGCAAAAGCAGTACACCCTTTAACGATGCTGCTAAAGAAAGGAAAACATTTCCGATGGGGTACCGAACAACAGGAGGCTTTTGAATTACTGAAACAACGATTGACGGAAGCTCCGATCCTCGCCTGCCCAGACTTTAGCCAGAAGTTCACGCTCCAGACCGACGCCAGTGACTACGGGTTGGAAGCAGTGCTTACGCAGGAGATCAAGGGGGCGGAGCGAGTAATAGCGTACGCTAGCAGACACCTGAAAATGCGGCCATATCTGGAGGGCTACCACTTTACCGTGATCACCGACCACCTATCGCTGAAGTGGCTAAATTCCATCGAGAGCCCTTCAGGACGCATAGCACGGTGGGCGCTAGAACTTCAGCAGCATTCATTCGAGGTACAATACCGCAAAGGAAAACTTAATGTACTGGCGGACGCACTATCAAGACAACCGGTTGAGGCTGCATGCACTGTTACTGTGCAGGATCAAGCAGAGCAAAATTGCAAGTGGTGGCTCAAGCGAAAAGGAGAAATACTTGCCAACCCGGCTAAATTCTCCGACTACACACTGGAAAACGGGCAGCTGTATCGCCATATACCAAATCGCACGGGTGATGAGGACTGTACACCATGGAAGCTGTGCGCACCTAGGCCTCTGAGGGTACGCATTTTGCAAGAGAACCACGACGCGCCAACCGCAGGACACCTAGGTATCCGGAAAACGATAGCCCGAGTTGCAAATAGGTACTACTGGCCAGGACTGATCCGGGACACCAGCCGCTACGTTCGTCAGTGCACACTATGCCAGAAGTACAAGCCCAGCCAACAACAACCTGCTGGAGAAATGCTGACGCAAATACCCCTGGAGCCGTGGGCCATATTGTGCGCGGATTTTGTTGGACCTCTACCCCGCTCAAAGCATGGAAACAAAATGGTACTAGTTTTCCATGATAAGTTCTCAAAATGGACAGAGATGGCGCCTCTTCGGAAGGCCACCACCGAGACTCTACAACGGGCCTTTCGGGAGCGCATCTTAGCCCGTTTCGGAGTTCCTAAGGTCTTAGTGACGGACAACGGATCACAGTTTACAAGCAAGTCCTTTCAGCGCTTTGTAGAAGACTACGGTATCAAGCACCAGTTTACCGCACCGTACACACCACAGGAAAATGCTGCCGAACGCGCCAACCGCACAGTCAAGACCATGATCGCCCAATACGCCGGTAAACAGCAACAAAAGTGGGATAACCTACTGCCGGAGTTAACCCTGGCGATCAATACCAGCGTATCAGAAACAACTGGCTATAGCCCCGCGTTCCTGATACAAGGACGGGAGCCACGACGCCCAGGAGCGTTGTACGATGAAACCACCCCAGGAACAGGACAAAGGAAACAAACACCCAACGAAAGAGCCGAACTACTAAAGGAAGCATACACATTAGTGACAAGGAATCTGGAGCGAGCGGCTCAAGATCAACGGCGTCATTATAACCTACGACGAAGACCCTGGAAACCAGAAGTTGGACAACTGGTGTTAGCAAAACAGCACCATTTGTCCAAAGCCATTGATCACTTCGCCGCCAAGTTGGCCCCACGCTACGATGGGCCATACCGGATAGACACCTTCACCTCCCCAGTCATTGTCAAGATGAAACGTGAAGGAACCAAGGAGACAAAGACAGCGCATATTAGCGAGCTGAAAACATTCTGCGCGCCTGGTGGCATCACAGCATACGCTAACTAACAAACGCATCTGACGAGAACAGTGTATACAACGGAGAATGAAAACACAACAGAACTCACCGGACCAAAAGGGGTCGGTTTGCCACAGACTTTGGTGCAGGAACTCCTAGAGAAGATACCGGAGGGAACTAAAAGAGTCCGATTCCAGCGGGGACCCTATAAGATCACCCTCTGGCAGGGTAAGGCGACCATTTTCCATCGTCCGCAAAGTAGGGAGGACATGTGAGGAGCAAATTTTAGGCGTAAATTTGCCCCTACATATTTAGTTTTGCCATAACGCCCCAAACGTGTATATTTAAAATAGGGGCCAAGTGCTTAAACAACCAACCCTAAAATATATACGTTAATTGTCCTAAGAATTTGGCACCTCCCACTTTCATTGCTAAAACCACAAACACAACCGCCATCATATTTAGTGCAGCAGCCATCATGCAAGTGAGTCTAAGACACCTCCCACCATAGTAATGCTACCAACAACAAGTGTTATACTCAGCATTGGGAGGACAGAAGACACAGCCACAATTAAGTCAGACAGTGGAACCCTGTGATAAGCGACGAAAAACATGCAACGAAGTCAACAACGCAAGATAACACAGGAGAATATCACACAAACAATTGTGCAACCGGCTGACCACAGCTAAAATAATATAAATTTACAACAACAATGCCCAACGCACTGATATGAATTCACAACAACAGTGCCCAACGCACTGATATGAATTTACAACAACAGTGCCTAACGTAATGCTAGAATTTTACAAGAGATCGCGACAGAAGTTGCCGACTGCATTAGTTCGGAAAATAACCCACTAACAACACCCAAAAACGAAGGCCAAGCACAAAGTGGAACACGACAGACCGATCGCTAAGCACACCAACAGACCGGACAAAGCATAAAGAGGAGAAGCAAAATTAAATATCCAATATTTAATATTTTTAAATATTTTATGCCATCGATATAAAATATCAACAAAGTGCTGAAGGTGGCCGAAGGAGAAATAGCAACAACAACAAACAACAACAAGGTAAATCATCACAACAACAACACAATATTGAAGGTGGCCCAAGGGCAAAAACTTACAAGAACAACAGCGAGAAAGCAACAACAATGTGCTGAAGGTGGCCCAAGGTCACATGCAAACGAGAAGAACAATGCGGGAAACCGTAGCAACATGCCACAACAAACTACAGTTCCCGCACAACAACAACTATTGGATGATCTACGCTAAACCTGGAGCATAAAAGCAGGAGCAACTGGCAACCCAGCCTCTCTCTTTCATTCGGCATCAGGCAGACAAGACGCCCAAGTACTTTTCTGTTGGGAGTGCGGTAGGAGAGGAACTAGAACAGTTGAATGCTGTAGGACGGTAGGGGGAAACGAGCGGGGCTGCCGCCAGCAACGAGGCATGGAGCAGCCCACGGACAACAAGCCTCAAACGCAGTAAGTGCACTACGCTACGATGGACAGCGTATCTGTGCCGCCGTCACCATTGGCACAGAAAACATCACGGCCACACTAGACACAGGCGCCACAAGGAGT
This sequence comes from Clusia tigrina, assembly GCA_920105625.2. Lineage (NCBI taxonomy): Eukaryota > Metazoa > Arthropoda > Insecta > Diptera > Clusiidae > Clusia > Clusia tigrina. Next base: position 56,711 of record CAKKTE020000562.1, read on the forward strand.
TTCATCAGCGAGCGACTAATTTCCCATTTAGGTGCTACCACCGGTAGAGTAAACACTAGAGCACGGATGGCGGATGGTCGAACAAGAGATATTACTCAAGCGTTTGTTACGTGCGTCAAGCTTGGAGGAAAGGTATGTCAGCTGGAGCTACTTAGCATGCCCGACTCCACCGACGACTTACTGCTCGGCCTGGACTTCATGACACAGCAAGGCCTATCCATGACATGTGGAGGCCAGGAAATCCAGCTAGGCCCCAAGACGGATGGTGTGCAATCACAAGTTATCGCATCGTGCACAACCATACGACATGAAGCCGCTACGGACGAATCAAAGATAAAACTGTTTCTGGCCACAGAGTTGGCTAAATTCACAGACGGGCCAAACGTGACCAATATCACAAGCCACAAAATAGTGATGCGCGATGACCGACCCATCAAACAACGATACTACCCGAGAAATCCAGCGCAGCAGGAAATCATTGGCGCGGAAGTGGACGAATTAATAGCTAAAGGCTGTATCGAACCCTCGCATAGCCCCCACAGCGCACCGATTGTGCTAGTAAGGAAGCGGGATGGGAAATGGCGTCTGTGCATCGATTATCGGCAACTCAACGCCAGGTCCATACCCGACGCATACCCACTGCCGCGAATCCAACACATCTTAGACCAACTGCGTGAGGCTAAATACATCAGTAGTCTCGATCTGACGAACGGGTATTGGCAGATACCAATGGAGGAGCACAGCAAGCAGTATACCGCATTCACGGTACCCGGCAGAGGCCTCTTCCAGTGGCGTGTTATGCCTTTCGGGCTACACTCCGCACCAGCAACCTTTCAAAGAGCACTGGACCAAGTTATTGGCCACGACATGGAGCCACACGCGTTTGCCTACCTTGATGACATTATTGTCACAGGGAGAGACCTAGAAGAACACATGAGAAACCTGCAAGAGGTGTTCCGACGGTTGAGGGAGGCAAATTTAAAACTAAATCTGGAGAAGTGTGCATTCTTTCGGAAGGAGCTAACATATCTGGGACACGTGGTCAGCGACAAAGGAATACATACTGACCCAGATAAAATCGCTGCCATACGGGAGCTGCAACCACCAGAGAACATACGACAGCTACGTCGCTGCTTGGGCATCGCATCTTGGTACCGCCGTTTTGTACCCGACTTTGCAAAAGCAGTACACCCTTTAACGATGCTGCTAAAGAAAGGAAAACATTTCCGATGGGGTACCGAACAACAGGAGGCTTTTGAATTACTGAAACAACGATTGACGGAAGCTCCGATCCTCGCCTGCCCAGACTTTAGCCAGAAGTTCACGCTCCAGACCGACGCCAGTGACTACGGGTTGGAAGCAGTGCTTACGCAGGAGATCAAGGGGGCGGAGCGAGTAATAGCGTACGCTAGCAGACACCTGAAAATGCGGCCATATCTGGAGGGCTACCACTTTACCGTGATCACCGACCACCTATCGCTGAAGTGGCTAAATTCCATCGAGAGCCCTTCAGGACGCATAGCACGGTGGGCGCTAGAACTTCAGCAGCATTCATTCGAGGTACAATACCGCAAAGGAAAACTTAATGTACTGGCGGACGCACTATCAAGACAACCGGTTGAGGCTGCATGCACTGTTACTGTGCAGGATCAAGCAGAGCAAAATTGCAAGTGGTGGCTCAAGCGAAAAGGAGAAATACTTGCCAACCCGGCTAAATTCTCCGACTACACACTGGAAAACGGGCAGCTGTATCGCCATATACCAAATCGCACGGGTGATGAGGACTGTACACCATGGAAGCTGTGCGCACCTAGGCCTCTGAGGGTACGCATTTTGCAAGAGAACCACGACGCGCCAACCGCAGGACACCTAGGTATCCGGAAAACGATAGCCCGAGTTGCAAATAGGTACTACTGGCCAGGACTGATCCGGGACACCAGCCGCTACGTTCGTCAGTGCACACTATGCCAGAAGTACAAGCCCAGCCAACAACAACCTGCTGGAGAAATGCTGACGCAAATACCCCTGGAGCCGTGGGCCATATTGTGCGCGGATTTTGTTGGACCTCTACCCCGCTCAAAGCATGGAAACAAAATGGTACTAGTTTTCCATGATAAGTTCTCAAAATGGACAGAGATGGCGCCTCTTCGGAAGGCCACCACCGAGACTCTACAACGGGCCTTTCGGGAGCGCATCTTAGCCCGTTTCGGAGTTCCTAAGGTCTTAGTGACGGACAACGGATCACAGTTTACAAGCAAGTCCTTTCAGCGCTTTGTAGAAGACTACGGTATCAAGCACCAGTTTACCGCACCGTACACACCACAGGAAAATGCTGCCGAACGCGCCAACCGCACAGTCAAGACCATGATCGCCCAATACGCCGGTAAACAGCAACAAAAGTGGGATGACCTACTGCCGGAGTTAACCCTGGCGATCAATACCAGCGTATCAGAAACAACTGGCTATAGCCCCGCGTTCCTGATACAAGGACGGGAGCCACGACGCCCAGGAGCGTTGTACGATGAAACCACCCCAGGAACAGGACAAAGGAAACAAACACCCAACGAAAGAGCCGAACTACTAAAGGAAGCATACACATTAGTGACAAGGAATCTGGAGCGAGCGGCTCAAGATCAACGGCGTCATTATAACCTACGACGAAGACCCTGGAAACCAGAAGTTGGACAACTGGTGTTAGCAAAACAGCACCATTTGTCCAAAGCCATTGATCACTTCGCCGCCAAGTTGGCCCCACGCTACGATGGGCCATACCGGATAGACACCTTCACCTCCCCAGTCATTGTCAAGATGAAACGTGAAGGAACCAAGGAGACAAAGACAGCGCATATTAGCGAGCTGAAAACATTCTGCGCGCCTGGTGGCATCACAGCATACGCTAACTAACAAACGCATCTGACGAGAACAGTGTATACAACGGAGAATGAAAACACAACAGAACTCACCGGACCAAAAGGGGTCGGTTTGCCACAGACTTTGGTGCAGGAACTCCTAGAGAAGATACCGGAGGGAACTAAAAGAGTCCGATTCCAGCGGGGACCCTATAAGATCACCCTCTGGCAGGGTAAGGCGACCATTTTCCATCGTCCGCAAAGTAGGGAGGACATGTGAGGAGCAAATTTTAGGCGTAAATTTGCCCCTACATATTTAGTTTTGCCATAACGCCCCAAACGTGTATATTTAAAATACGGGCCAAGTGCTTAAACAACCAACCCTAAAATATATACGTTAATTGTCCTAAGAATTTGGCACCTCCCACTTTCATTGCTAAAACCACAAACACAACCGCCATCATATTTAGTGCAGCAGCCATCATGCAAGTGAGTCTAAGACACCTCCCACCATAGTAATGCTACCAACAACAAGTGTTATACTCAGCATTGGGAGGACAGAAGACACAGCCACAATTAAGTCAGACAGTGGAACCCTGTGATAAGCGACGAAAAACATGCAACGAAGTCAACAACGCAAGATAACACAGGAGAATATCACACAAACAATTGTGCAACCGGTTGACCACAGCTAAAATAATATAAATTTACAACAACAATGCCCAACGCACTGATATGAATTCACAACAACAGTGCCCAACGCACTGATATGAATTTACAACAACAGTGCCTAACGTAATGCTAGAATTTTACAAGAGATCGCGACAGAAGTTGCCGACTGCATTAGTTCGGAAAATAACCCACTAACAACACCCAAAAACGAAGGCCAAGCACAAAGTGGAACACGACAGACCGATCGCTAAGCACACCAACAGACCGGACAAAGCATAAAGAGGAGAAGCAAAATTAAATATCCAATATTTAATATTTTTAAATATTTTATGCCATCGATATAAAATATCAACAAAGTGCTGAAGGTGGCCGAAGGAGAAATAGCAACAACAACAAACAACAACAAGGTAAATCATCACAACAACAACACAATATTGAAGGTGGCCCAAGGGCAAAAACTTACAAGAACAACAGCGAGAAAGCAACAACAATGTGCTGAAGGTGGCCCAAGGTCACATGCAAACGAGAAGAACAATGCGGGAAACCGTAGCAACATGCCACAACAAACTACAGTTCCCGCACAACAACAACTATTGGATGATCTACGCTAAACCTGGAGCATAAAAGCAGGAGCAACTGGCAACCCAGCCTCTCTCTTTCATTCGGCATCAGGCAGACAAGACGCCCAAGTACTTTTCTGTTGGGAGTGCGGTAGGAGAGGAACTAGAACAGTTGAATGCTGTAGGACGGTAGGGGGAAACGAGCGGGGCTGCCGCCAGCAACGAGGCATGGAGCAGCCCACGGACAACAAGCCTCAAACGCAGTAAGTGCACTACGCTACGATGGACAGCGTATCTGTGCCGCCGTCACCATTGGCACAGAAAACATCACGGCCACACTAGACACAGGCGCCACAAGGAGTTTCATCAGCGAGCGACTAATTTCCCATTTAGGTGCTACCACCGGTAGAGTAAACACTAGAGCACGGATGGCGGATGGTCGAACAAGAGATATTACTCAAGCGTTTGTTACGTGCGTCAAGCTTGGAGGAAAGGTATGTCAGCTGGAGCTACTTAGCATGCCCGACTCCACCGACGACTTACTGCTCGGCCTGGACTTCATGACACAGCAAGGCCTATCCATGACATGTGGAGGCCAGGAAATCCAGCTAGGCCCCAAGACGGATGGTGTGCAATCACAAGTTATTGCATCGTGCACAACCATACGACATGAAGCCGCTACGGACGAATCAAAGATAAAACTGTTTCTGGCCACAGAGTTGGCTAAATTCACAGACGGGCCAAACGTGACCAATATCACAAGCCACAAAATAGTGATGCGCGATGACCGACCCATCAAACAACGATACTACCCGAGAAATCCAGCGCAGCAGGAAATCATTGGCGCGGAAGTGGACGAATTAATAGCTAAAGGCTGTATCGAACCCTCGCATAGCCCCCACAGCGCACCGATTGTGCTAGTAAGGAAGCGGGATGGGAAATGGCGTCTGTGCATCGATTATCGGCAACTCAACGCCAGGTCCATACCCGACGCATACCCACTGCCGCGAATCCAACACATCTTAGACCAACTGCGTGAGGCTAAATACATCAGTAGTCTCGATCTGACGAACGGGTATTGGCAGATACCAATGGAGGAGCACAGCAAGCAGTATACCGCATTCACGGTACCCGGCAGAGGCCTCTTCCAGTGGCGTGTTATGCCTTTCGGGCTACACTCCGCACCAGCAACCTTTCAAAGAGCACTGGACCAAGTTATTGGCCACGACATGGAGCCACACGCGTTTGCCTACCTTGATGACATTATTGTCACAGGGAGAGACCTAGAAGAACACATGAGAAACCTGCAAGAGGTGTTCCGACGGTTGAGGGAGGCAAATTTAAAACTAAATCTGGAGAAGTGTGCATTCTTTCGGAAGGAGCTAACATATCTGGGACACGTGGTCAGCGACAAAGGAATACATACTGACCCAGATAAAATCGCTGCCATACGGGAGCTGCAACCACCAGAGAACATACGACAGCTACGTCGCTGCTTGGGCATCGCATCTTGGTACCGCCGTTTTGTACCCGACTTTGCAAAAGCAGTACACCCTTTAACGATGCTGCTAAAGAAAGGAAAACATTTCCGATGGGGTACCGAACAACAGGAGGCTTTTGAATTACTGAAACAACGATTGACGGAAGCTCCGATCCTCGCCTGCCCAGACTTTAGCCAGAAGTTCACGCTCCAGACCGACGCCAGTGACTACGGGTTGGAAGCAGTGCTTACGCAGGAGATCAAGGGGGCGGAGCGAGTAATAGCGTACGCTAGCAGACACCTGAAAATGCGGCCATATCTGGAGGGCTACCACTTTACCGTGATCACCGACCACCTATCGCTGAAGTGGCTAAATTCCATCGAGAGCCCTTCAGGACGCATAGCACGGTGGGCGCTAGAACTTCAGCAGCATTCATTCGAGGTACAATACCGCAAAGGAAAACTTAATGTACTGGCGGACGCACTATCAAGACAACCGGTTGAGGCTGCATGCACTGTTACTGTGCAGGATCAAGCAGAGCAAAATTGCAAGTGGTGGCTCAAGCGAAAAGGAGAAATACTTGCCAACCCGGCTAAATTCTCCGACTACACACTGGAAAACGGGCAGCTGTATCGCCATATACCAAATCGCACGGGTGATGAGGACTGTACACCATGGAAGCTGTGCGCACCTAGGCCTCTGAGGGTACGCATTTTGCAAGAGAACCACGACGCGCCAACCGCAGGACACCTAGGTATCCGGAAAACGATAGCCCGAGTTGCAAATAGGTACTACTGGCCAGGACTGATCCGGGACACCAGCCGCTACGTTCGTCAGTGCACACTATGCCAGAAGTACAAGCCCAGCCAACAACAACCTGCTGGAGAAATGCTGACGCAAATACCCCTGGAGCCGTGGGCCATATTGTGCGCGGATTTTGTTGGACCTCTACCCCGCTCAAAGCATGGAAACAAAATGGTACTAGTTTTCCATGATAAGTTCTCAAAATGGACAGAGATGGCGCCTCTTCGGAAGGCCACCACCGAGACTCTACAACGGGCCTTTCGGGAGCGCATCTTAGCCCGTTTCGGAGTTCCTAAGGTCTTAGTGACGGACAACGGATCACAGTTTACAAACAAGTCCTTTCAGCGCTTTGTAGAAGACTACGGTATCAAGCACCAGTTTACCGCACCGTACACACCACAGGAAAATGCTGCCGAACGCGCCAACCGCACAGTCAAGACCATGATCGCCCAATACGCCGGTAAACAGCAACAAAAGTGGGATGACCTACTGCCGGAGTTAACCCTGGCGATCAATACCAGCGTATCAGAAACAACTGGCTATAGCCCCGCGTTCCTGATACAAGGACGGGAGCCACGACGCCCAGGAGCGTTGTACGATGAAACCACCCCAGGAACAGGACAAAGGAAACAAACACCCAACGAAAGAGCCGAACTACTAAAGGAAGCATACACATTAGTGACAAGGAATCTGGAGCGAGCGGCTCAAGATCAACGGCGTCATTATAACCTACGACGAAGACCCTGGAAACCAGAAGTTGGACAACTGGTGTTAGCAAAACAGCACCATTTGTCCAAAGCCATTGATCACTTCGCCGCCAAGTTGGCCCCACGCTACGATGGGCCATACCGGATAGACACCTTCACCTCCCCAGTCATTGTCAAGATGAAACGTGAAGGAACCAAGGAGACAAAGACAGCGCATATTAGCGAGCTGAAAACATTCTGCGCGCCTGGTGGCATCACAGCATACGCTAACTAACAAACGCATCTGACGAGAACAGTGTATACAACGGAGAATGAAAACACAACAGAACTCACCGGACCAAAAGGGGTCGGTTTGCCACAGACTTTGGTGCAGGAACTCCTAGAGAAGATACCGGAGGGAACTAAAAGAGTCCGATTCCAGCGGGGACCCTATAAGATCACCCTCTGGCAGGGTAAGGCGACCATTTTCCATCGTCCGCAAAGTAGGGAGGACATGTGAGGAGCAAATTTTATGCGTAAATTTGCCCCTACATATTTAGTTTTGCCATAACGCCCCAAACGTGTATATTTAAAATACGGGCCAAGTGCTTAAACAACCAACCCTAAAATATATACGTTAATTGTCCTAAGAATTTGGCACCTCCCACTTTCATTGCTAAAACCACAAACACAACCGCCATCATATTTAGTGCAGCAGCCATCATGCAAGTGAGTCTAAGACACCTCCCACCATAGTAATGCTACCAACAACAAGTGTTATACTCAGCATTGGGAGGACAGAAGACACAGCCACAATTAAGTCAGACAGTGGAACCCTGTGATAAGCGACGAAAAACATGCAACGAAGTCAACAACGCAAGATAACACAGGAGAATATCACACAAACAATTGTGCAACCGGTTGACCACAGCTAAAATAATATAAATTTACAACAACAATGCCCAACGCACTGATATGAATTCACAACAACAGTGCCCAACGCACTGATATGAATTTACAACAACAGTGCCTAACGTAATGCTAGAATTTTACAAGAGATCGCGACAGAAGTTGCCGACTGCATTAGTTCGGAAAATAACCCACTAACAACACCCAAAAACGAAGGCCAAGCACAAAGTGGAACACGACAGACCGATCGCTAAGCACACCAACAGACCGGACAAAGCATAAAGAGGAGAAGCAAAATTAAATATCCAATATTTAATATTTTTAAATATTTTATGCCATCGATATAAAATATCAACAAAGTGCTGAAGGTGGCCGAAGGAGAAATAGCAACAACAACAAACAACAACAAGGTAAATCATCACAACAACAACACAATATTGAAGGTGGCCCAAGGGCAAAAACTTACAAGAACAACAGCGAGAAAGCAACAACAATGTGCTGAAGGTGGCCCAAGGTCACATGCAAACGAGAAGAACAATGCGGGAAACCGTAGCAACATGCCACAACAAACTACAGTTCCCGCACAACAACAACTATTGGATGATCTACGCTAAACCTGGAGCATAAAAGCAGGAGCAACTGGCAACCCAGCCTCTCTCTTTCATTCGGCATCAGGCAGACAAGACGCTCTTTTTTTTCATTCGGCATCAGACAGACCAGACGCATCGTACTAAACAAAGTTATACGCACTGACAGACGCAACAGAAGCTAGGGGAATCTAGAGGAGATTATGGTTTATAATCGATTCTCTGCTAGAAACCCACATCTCTGACAAACGCAACAGAAGCTAGGGGAATCTAGAGGAGATTATGGTTTATAATCGATTCTCTGCTAGAAACCCACACTGACAAACGCAACAGAAGCTAGGGGAATCTAGAGGAGATTATGGTTTATAATCGATTCTCTGCTAGAAACCCACACTGACAAACGCAACAGAAGCTAGGGGAATCTAGAGGAGATTATGGTTTATAATCGATTCTCTGCTAGAAACCCACACTGACAAACGCAACAGAAGCTAGGGGAATCTAGAGGAGATTATGGTTTATAATCGATTCTCTGCTAGAAACCCACACTGACAAACGCAACAGAAGCTAGGGGAATCTAGAGGAGATTATGGTTTATAATCGATTCTCTGCTAGAAACCCACACTGACAAACGCAACAGAAGCTAGGGGGACATATAGTTCAACTGTGTCCGTATTTAAGATTAGTAAAATAATTGTATCAAGTAGTTAAGCCTTTTTTTAAAATTAATAAATAAATAAAATAATTAAATCAACGTAAACAAGCTTTGAATACTTTAGAGATTTTCAGTAAACGACTCCTGGCAATCCGGCGAGCTTACCCCGGCGAAAACGAGTCGTTACAGCGCGTTGTTGAATTTCCCCAATTCCATCAAAGTACTGCGGATTGTATTGTGTTGGTAATCCGAGCTTCTTTGCCAACCTGTCCGTAATGTAGTTTGTCTGCGAACCACCGTCCAAAATTGCACGGCATTGAAATTCATTGCCACGGAAGTCATTGACTTTTAAGACGACAGTGCTCAACAGCACATGTTTCACGCCCGCACGATTGACCGGGGACACTAATGAAGTGGTGAGTGGTTTTTCTATGGCACTGGTATAGCTATGTAACTCCACGGTAGGCTCACTTACGAATGTTGTGAGTGTCTGAGATGACCCTTGACTGGACTGACCCGAGTTATTGGATGGGCCCTTAGCTAGCTGTTGATCAAAATGCACTAATGAGTTGTGCTTCTTGTTGCATTTGGTGCATCCTCTCATTGAACAAGTTTTCGATGTATGACCATTTTTCATACAATTCGCACATAACTTGTGTTGTTTAATTATATCAAAACGCTGATGCGGCGTTTTCGCCAAGAATTGTGCGCATGCAAAAAGTTGGTGATTGCCTTTGCATACGAGGCAGCCCGTTGCGGCCTTGGTTGCTGAGAATAGCGTTGAATGATACTTCGCGTTTGTCGATTTATTGTTGATAATTTTGTGTTGTGGTTCTCGGTCTTCACATGATTGAAAACGTTTTTCTAAGAATTTCAATAGGCGGTCAATGGGTTGGAACTCCTGAGGCTGATCTAGCGTCAGTTCATACTTGGATCTTGACGTTTTATCTAACTTCTGCAATAAAAGATACTCCAAAATTGTGTGGAAGCTATCTACGGGAACTCCTTGGCTTTTTAACGCGTAAATGCATTCCTTCCTCCTGCATCGTGTATAGTTTTAAGCGTTGAGCCCATTTCACTGCTAGCATTCTTTATATTAAACAGCTTGCTATAGATAGTTTTAACCAATTTGCGTTTATTGTTGAACCTATCGCACAAGATTTGCCAGGCTGCGTCATAGTTTTCCTCGCATGCTGGCAAGTGACCGATGAGTGTTTTAGCTTCTCCGGTTACGTTGGCAGCCAAGTAAAACATTTTTTGTGTGTTGCTTATTGGCTGAGTATGTATCATCTTAACATACAAATCGCGAAATGGTATCCACGTTGAATAGCTACCGTCAAAAACTGGCAAGGTAACTTTAGGCAAATGCACATTTAATGCCTGTGGTATGGTGTGGATTGGCGTGGAGTTGCTCGGTGTACTGACTGGAATATGTTGTAACTTAATGAGTACGTTTTGAAGCGCATCTTCGATCTCGTAGAATTTGTCCGCATCATAACCATCACTTTCCGCCAGGTTTGTTCGTTGCCATATCCATTGGTTATTTTGCACTAGATTATCGTGGTAACGTATCAATAGTTTTGTTTTGATATCATAGTACACTGGTGGATGTGACTGATCAGTTTCCGAGTGCACATCCCTAATGACTCGAGAAATTGCACGCACCAACGCCTTTTGCTGCCGTACTAGGGCTAAGAGTCCATCGCCTTCCTGATGGCTGGTTCGCGGTGTGCTGTCCTTGCGGTTAGAGCCTCCTTGATGGACGTGGAAGGAAACTTCAAGTTGCACTGGCGTTTTACGCGTCTCTCCTTCCTCATTGATGATGTGCTGTAATTTGATGAACAGCCAGTCGTAGAGCTTTGCTACGTTGCCTCTATAATCCTGTTTGAAGTACTCATGATTAACTTCGTCTGTGGTTTTACGGTCTTGTGTGTCCTTTTTAAAGTTGCTCTATTGCCGAGCCCACTTCATACTGTGCCCTGGTCAACTTGTCCAACTGCTCAATTGTTTCTTGGTGATGCGCTATCCTTCAGAATCGCGCCTTGTGGTAAACAGGAGATCGTGAGTTCGTATCTCGCCGGGGCCTCCAAAATGTTTCTATACCGATTAGTTGGTTTACTAATCGGTTGCCGATTCCTTGGGTGCAATACCGAAGGATCGTGATGATGACTTCAAATGCAATACTGAAGTCTGATATCTCTTTGGGTACAGTACCGAAAGAGTGTTGTGGATAATCAAGTATTAATTTTGAATTAACCTTGTGGTTGAAAGTGGCGACAAAGAAAACACTGTTGAATGGTTGACTTCAAAAGTATATCTCAATTTTTATTTATAAATTGATTGAATTTATATTATAATTTTGATTATGCTACAGAAATAAATATATTTGTGGTGTTTGCAATTATGTGCAAGGCACCAGCGTTTGTGCGTACGTAGGACAAATTAATACTTTAGCCCGCACGTGTACGGAAATGCTGATGAGGCTTCACACGCTGTATATCCGTTCATCGGGTGTACTGCTTATTCTGCGTTCACGAGCGGGCATTGGTGATGGGAATTGCTGATTGGAGTTTTGCGTTGGAGCAGGTACAAACAGGGGTTTTAAATTAGTTGATGAATTAAAATATGTTTATCTGTGAATTTTTTTTAGGAAAATTTAAAAAAATCTTAAAAATTTGGAAATTCATTTGCGGGCAAACACAAGAAAAATGTAAGTTTTTAATGCACAATGTATGTACATACATATATTTGTAAATTGTGAAGTGCAAACACGCACTTAGCTTCACTATTGGAGCAATTGCAAATTTCTTCTTCCTCTGTTGCAAAGCACCCGTTAATATTTGAAGTAAATGTAGGAAAGCATCCTTACTCTGTAGTATTTATGAAATCTTAAAATGCAAGAACATTGTATATTGTTGCTAAAAGTACCAAGATTAATTTACACTTACAGTGCTTCAGTTAATTCAAGAGGGTTGGAACTGTCCCTCAAATTTCTCCTTCTAAATGCTACCACTGCTTGTGCTTCCTCTGCAACCTATCTAAACGCAATTCAATGCATATCTCTACATATATAAAAATTACGTGTATGTTCGCGATCGCTAAACTCAAAAACTACTGGACCGATTTTGACCAAATTTTATATGCATGCTCTATGGGGCGTGAGAAGTGTTTCTATGTAGTTTGAAGTAGTAGTATTTTGCCCGATAGAGATTAGCGCGATAAGCCTATGCTGTGTTTCGCTGAAGGCGTTGGGTGCTTAATCGGCGTGTGGCGGCGTTAAGTATCCCGACACCGACTCATACATAACCTCTTTTCGTCAAAAGTGCGTGGGAGTCAAACAAAAAAAATAACTTATTAAATTGAAGTTGAATTGATTTAAATTCAATATTACATACATTTTTATAAATTAACCCAAGGTGTTAGTGAAAGTAAATTAATTGTATGATTCTCTGCTAGAAACCCACACTGACAAACGCAACAGAAGCTAGGGGAATCTAGTGGAGATTATGGTTTATAATCGATTCTCTGCTAGAAACCCACACTGACAAACGCAACAGAAGCTAGGGGAATCTAGAGGAGATTATGGTTTATAATCGATTCTCTGCTAGAAACCCACACTGACAAACGCAAACAGAAGCTAGGGGAATCTAGAGGAGATTATGGTTTATAATCGATTCTCTGCTAGAAACCCACACTGACAAACGCAACAGAAGCTAGGGGAATCTAGAGGAGATTATGGTTTATAATCGATTCTCTGCTAGAAACCCACACTGACAAACGCAACAGAAGCTAGGGGAATCTAGAGGAGATTATGGTTTATAATCGATTCTCTGCTATAAACCCACACTGACAAACGCAACAGAAGCTAGGGGAATCTAGAGGAGATTATGGTTTATAATCGATTCTCTGCTAGAAACCCACACTGACAAACGCAACAGAAGCTAGGGGGACATATAGTTCAACTGTGTCCGTATTTAAGATTAGTAAAATAATTGTATCAAGTAGTTAAGCCTTTTTTTAAAATTAATAAATAAATAAAATAATTAAATCAACGTAAACAAGCTTTGAATACTTTAGAGATTTTCAGTAAACGACTCCTGGCAATCCGGCGAGCTTACCCCGGCGAAAACGAGTCGTTACAGCGCGTTGTTGAATTTCCCCAATTCCATCAAAGTACTGCGGATTGTATTGTGTTGGTAATCCGAGCTTCTTTGCCAACCTGTCCGTAATGTAGTTTGTCTGCGAACCACCGTCCAAAATTGCACGGCATTGAAATTCATTGCCACGGAAGTCATTGACTTTTAAGACGACAGTGCTCAACAGCACATGTTTCACGCCCGCACGATTGACCGGGGACACTAATGAAGTGGTGAGTGGTTTTTCTATGGCACTGGTATACCTATGTAACTCCACGGTAGGCTCACTTACGAATGTTGTGAGTGTCTGAGATGACCCTTGACTGGACTGACCCGAGTTATTGGATGGGCCCTTAGCTAGCTGTTGATCAAAATGCACTAATGAGTTGTGCTTCTTGTTGCATTTGGTGCATATATATGTATATCAGACCGTGTGTTGTAAATTTGCCGTGTGGAATCGTTGTTTTGTAATAAAAAAAGGTCGTCGCGAAAATAAAATGACTTCAAGTACAATTGCTTTTCCTTTCGACAAGCTTCGTGGTCGCGAAAATTTCGACATTTGGAAGCGCCACGCGAAATCCCACCTAGTCATCAAAGGCTTTTGGAAGATTATCACAGATGGATTTTCTTCGCCCCCAACGACAAAAGAAACGGAACTCAACGAACGTGTATTGGCAGAGATAACTCTGATAATCGAACCTGGAAATTTAGCTCATATAGCGACAACGGAAAGTGCAAAGGACGCATGGAATGCATTAATGTCAGCGTATGAGGACACTGGTTTAACCCGCAAAGTGGAATTGCTAAAGCAATTAGTACGGCTAAGACTTGATGATTGTGAATCCATGAACGATTACGTAGATGAATTTCGTTCTTTAGTAATGGCCGTAGAAAATTCGAAATCGAAATTAACAATGGACGTGGTAAAAAATCTTTTATTACAAGATGTCAAATTCGATGGTGAACATTACGAAAATGCCCTTTACACAAAATCGAAAGTCAAACATACGAAATTCAAATGCTACAATTGCAAGCAAAAAGGGCATTTCAGCAAAAACTGTCCAAATAAGGCAAATGAGAAAACTGATAAACATAAAAACACAGTTCTCTTCGCCTCTCTCCTCGCCGGTGCCGATAACGCGAACAGTTGGTATGTCGATTCGGGCGCTTCGACACACATGACAAAAGACAAATCGTTTTTAGAGAACTTAAAAACTGTTCCATGTAAAGAAATTGTTGTTGCGAACAATGATACAGTTACGGTTGACAGTGCGGGAGAAGTGAGAAAGCAACTAATGGCGGAACATACAAAAAGAAACGCAGTTGTAAAAAATGTAGAATACGTTCCACAGTTGTGTGTTAATTTACTCTCAGTGCGGCAATTAACGAAAAACGGGAATAAAGTAATCTTCAAAGAAGACGACTGCAAAATATTTGACAACAAAAACAATTTAATTGCAACTGCGAATGATCACAATGGACTTTATCGCTTAAATTGTAAGTGTATCGAAAATCCGGTTGTGTTAAATAAGGCTATGGCAGTCACTGAAGACTTTGAACTATGGCATAGAAGGCTAGGTCACATATGTAACGAACATTTTAAAAATGTAAAGGAAGCATCGACCGGAATAAAGTTTTCGAAAAATCGTGCACAATCTGCATCAAAGGTAAACAAACCCGATATCCGTTTAATGATATTGGTTCTCGTGCTGAAAATAAACTTGATCTTATACATTCAGATGTTTTGGGACCGCTGAATGTGAAATCGTTTTCGGGCGTAAAATACCTCTTAACGTTTATTGACGATTACACTCGCAAAGTTTTCGTCTATCCAATTAAAAATAAGCATCAAGTGTTTGACGAATTCATGAAATTTAAGACATTCGCGGAAAACCAATCGTCGAGAAAAATTAAAATTTTACGTCCAGATAACGGGTCTGAATATATAATTTCAAAATTTAAACATTTTTCTGAACGCGCCGGAATTTTACATCAAAAAACTTCCTCGTACACTCCTGAGCAGAACGGCGTTGCTGAGCGCTGCAACAGAACAATAATGGAACGCGTTCGTTGCATGTTGTTGGATTCTGGTATAGACGAAAGGTTATGGGCAGAAGCAGCCGTCACCGCAGTGTACCTGATGAACCGTGTGCCGTGCAGAGGGAATAACAAAAGCCCAGAGGAGCTATGGTCGAATCACAAACCTAGTTTGAAACATCTCCGCGTTTTTGGCAGCAAAGCCATGGTTCATGTGCCAAAACAAACACGTCGCAAACTTAGTGCCAAATCCATAGAATGTTTCCTACTTGGATATAGCAGCGAGTCGAAAACTTATCGACTGTTCAACCCTGTAACGAGAAAAATCGTGACGAGCCGTGACGTAGTTTTCATCGAACATCAAACAGGTATTTATGGTGAAATAAATAATAGCACTAATCGTCTTGGATCTTCTATAGTTAACCTTGAAGACAGCGTATCAGTCGTCAATTCAGGGGAAGTTGTGCGAAAGATCAAATCGTCAACTGATTGCTTCGAACCCAATAATGACGAAGAAGAGGATAGTTTTGATGTGTTTTTGGGGTTTGATAATGTTTCCAACGATGCTGTTCCCTATGCAGATGACGAGGGTGCTGATGGCGAAAATCTGTACGAAAATGATGCTGCTCGTCGGTCTGAGCGTATCCATAGTATGCCTAAGCCAAGTTATAATTTTTGTGCAACAAGTTTTGTAAGCGAAGACCCAGCAACAGTGGAATAAGTGGAAGCGTGCTATGCACGACGAAATGAAATCATTAGCTATAAACGAAACATGGTTTTTAACGCAACTGCCATCGGGAAAGAAGCCAATTAGTTCAAAATGGGGTTTTAAAATTAAGTTCGACGCAAATGGTGATTTTGTCCGCCACAAAGCAAGGCTGGTTGGCAGAGGCTTCAGTCAGCAAGAGGGTGTTGACTATAGTGAAACTTTCGCGCCTGTTGTGCGATATAGCTCTATTCGTTTTTTACTGGCTCTGGCGACAAAATATAACTTGCAAATTCATCAACTTGATGCTGTCACCGCGTTTTTAAATGGCGAACTCCAAGAAGAAATATTTATGAGCCAACCAGAAGGATTTGACGATGGATCAGGAAGAGTGTGCGCGCTTAAAAAGTCTCTATATGGGTTGAAACAATCAAGTCGCGTGTGGAATGCGAAACTCAACTAAGTTTTGATGAAATATGGATTGAAACGCAGCGAGGCAGACCAATGCGTGTATTATCATGTTAACACAAAGAGTCGTCTTGATGGTGCAATTTATGTGGACGACGTCCTCATTTTTGGCGATAATACAAACGTGATTGAAGCGCTAAAACTCGAGCTTTCAAGAAACTTTGAAATAAAAGACATGGGAGTAGCTACCTCCATATTAGGTATCCGCATCACCCGAAATTTGAAGGAAGGCATCATTAAAATTGATCAACAACAATACATTGAGGAAATGCTTAAACGATTTGGTATGGATGACAGCAAGCCTGTGTCAAAACCAGTCGACGTTAACCAGAAACTAACTGCAGCCATGTCACCGTCTACAGAGGCAGAGAGAATCGAAATATCTAAAGTTCCTTACATGCAGGCTGTTGGGTGCCTTTTGTTTGCCGCTCAGATCACACGTCCCGATATAAGTTTTTCCGTAAACATGCTGAGTCGTTATTGTACTAATCCCCGTAAACCACATTAAACAGCTATTAAACGTGAAATGAGGTACTTGAAAGGAACATTAGCTAAAGGTCTTATCTATTCTAAAGCAGCAGCAGATATCACTGGATATTGTGACGCAGATTGGGCAAGCGATGTGGATGAGAGACGATCTACGTCGGGTTAGCTGTTCACCTTTCAAGGAGCACCGATGTCGTGGTGTTCAAAACGGCAACGAACGGTCGCTCTATCATCAACAGCGACCGAATTTATGTCAATCGTGAATGCTGTCCAAGAGCTAATTTGGATCAAGCGCATGGAGCGAGAATTGGTTGCGGAGTCATCTCATTCGATGGTACTGTTTTGCGATAATAAAAGCACACAACACATTGATGTGAAAGCCAAATTTATTCGTGAGAAACTTGATGATGGTACTCTAAAACTTTTATATGTTCCCACTGACCAAATGTTAGCTGACATTCTCACTAAAGGAGTACCTACAAATAAGTTATCGTTTCTTACTAGTAAATTTGGTTTGAAATGATTTATTTTATTATTTATGTTACTTTGTATAAAAGTCAAAATGAATTTTTTAAATGGAATTACTTTTATCATGTAAAAGAAGAATATGAATTTTCTATTTAAAAGCTTTGTACTACATATACTCGTATATAGATTTGAATTGTTCTTTAATTAATTTTTTATAATGAAATGTAATAATAATTCAGGGAAAGTGTTGAAATTGAATTATAATGACATTTCGTATATATGGCAACCTCTGGTTTACATACTAAATCAACTACAATAAAACATGAAAGCTGTTCTCTTTCTTATCTTCTTCCGTTGTAAGTCGCTGAGTTAAACACATGTTGGGGTCCTTATCTGCTTGTTCGCGAGAGACGTCCTCTGGAATGTCCTGTCACGGGAACCTGTAAACCTACATCACTTTGTTACAAATAAATCTCACAGACACTTTTCGTTTAGAAGTCAAAATCACAAGAGAGCTTTATTCTTAAAATACTAGTTCTTATATACTATTTACAGACGAACATTACAGTCTACGTCTTGACTTTTCTGGTGTTCCAGTTACGCAATTGTTATTTGGTGTCAGTTGCTCAAGCCAACTGACCTACTAAAAGTAAAAGTGTCGTCGGTGCATTCTAAATGCCCCTCGTCAGCTTGACTGCGGAACTGTGACACCCTAAAAGTTTACATCATAATTAATGAATAAATACTATTCATTTACAATATTTGCACCCTAAAAATATGTGCGTTCTTAATGAATTTAATAGGAGCCGGTGCTGTGAGTCAACTACGCGTAGGTAGCTTGATTCTAACTCACAACATCCCTCCCCTCTTTCTAAAAGAAGTTAGTGCAACTAACTTCCATGAAATCTTTACAATATTTTTCTTGCACTGCAAACAGTTATGTGCATCGATTTAACTCTACATTACATACATATAATTTGTTTTATTTTTTCCATGAAATCGCCTTGTTTGGGTTCTATCACGGATTTTATTCTTTTCTTTTCCATATTTTTTTTTCAGCTTTTATTTTCCTTTGTAGTTTTTTTTTTCTTTACTTTGTTTTTGTGTATCATTTTTTTTTATATTCCCCTTTTTATAATTTGGTCTTTAATTGACTCTTTTCTCATTGGCGTATATACAAATATCTAAACAATAACACAATTCTATTCTATACATAAAACCTTACATTATACTGCGCCCTCTGCTACCCGCTGGTCCATTTGACGACCGTCGTTGTCGGAGTGAAGTCCCTCGATGAACTCTGCATACCCCTCCCTTCTCTCTGGATCGGTATGTAAAAAGATGATGCAAGCTTGCGCGACTAGATGCGCTTCTGACGAAGTCAGAATAAATATTCGATATTCGCTTAGTGAGTGACAATGGATATTTTCTCATTGGAGAAATCGTTACGAAGTTTAGCCGATAAAGCTTGGCTATGTTATGTTCGATCTTTTCATGGTTAAAACGATTTTTTGCGCCAGGAGATTATTCTGCGAAGCTAATTGAACGATGGTAGTTGTGGCTGTTATTGTTATTGTAGCCGTTTTTCAGTGAAATTACGGAATAACCTCGGGTTTTGGCTAAAATTATCTCTTCTTCATTCTCGACAATAATACAATATACATACTGATATATGTAATAATGGCAGACACGTTGGATTCTTTATACGGACAACGTACATGTTAGTGTTTTTCATGCCATTTAGTCAGTTATGCAATAAAACTCAAGTATAATTAGACTTTTACTAGTCAGATAGAGACTCTTCTATTCGGCCGATACCACCTCCATTTTTTTATAAGCTTAAATCGTAGTCATCTCGCGCATGGGAAGTTGAAAGCTCTTTCACTCTTTCATATAAAAATGAATTCTCACTAATTTCGTTTTGATTTTTTTTTTTCAACCAAAAATTATCTCTGGACATCATCGTTGCAAATTTCGTATTATCATTTTGCGGCTTACTGATTACCCTTCTTCCACGTCTTCTCATTTCTTCTTATTCAGTCAGATTTTTGTCCGCTGCTCGTGCATTTCATCTGCCGGTCTCCTGGATGTTGGTTAACATCTTACTCTGTCTTCGACGCTGCAGGAAGTCCCTTCCAGGTTCATGCTGCACCATATTGAACCATCCAGATGTCCTTGTTTGTTTACCAACGCCTGAATATCTAAAAACAATACGCTTAACTTATCGGACTTGCCGAGTTTTAATTATTCTTACTGGCTATTACATTTATTTCATTTTTAATATTTTTGCTAACGAAAATAGTAAATTTTATGTGTTATTTAAATTTATATATCGTATATCTAATACGTCATAATAACCAAACTATAAATAAGTAATTAAAACAGTTTTCTTTTCAAATATTATTAATTATTTATGATACAATTTTCTTTAAATTGTTAGCGGCATTAAAACTTTAAATCCCTCTCAAATATATACATTTTACAACAGTTTGCTTCATACATAACAATTATTTTCTGATTAAATTCTATGCCGCCCAAAAAAAAACAATTTTTTTATATCAATTCTTGGCAAAACTAGTGCCTGTTACATAAGCGATACATAAAAGATAAATTTATTATTTATTTTTTCTTTTCTTTAGACAATTCATTATTCCTTTCATATCATTTCTCTTTTTGTATATCTTTTTAAATTTTTCAATTCTGAGCAAATTCTATTGCCCCCTGACATAAACCAGAATATTTAAAATAAACCCGTTTATGTGAAAACATTGTCCATTGCATGACTATATCTTTCATCGCATACAATTGACTTTTTATTTAAATTTACTTCTAGCCTGATATGTATATATCCATTAACGATTCTATTTTCCATCCTGTAATTAGCTCGTATATGGCTACATACATACATTCGAGGCGCTTTAAATTACCTAGAACTAATTACTAACGTTATTTTCCCCAATTAACTATAAATTTTTTTTTTTATACCCAACCTATACAGTTATTCAAATTTTCATACGATAATTTCCTAATCAATAAACAGTAAAAACCTATGTACGACTATATTTACATATAGCCGTTTGCAGTAGCTGCAAAAATATACATACGCACATCCCCATTCCTCTTAACTAGAATACTTACTTCTTAAACTTCTTTAAATATACATTCGTACATTCATTCTTTATCTTATACACATATATACATACTCGTATATATACTTACTTCACCAGCAGTTCCGTTGCCTGGCGTTAACGATCATGCGTCGAATTTCAGTGCATACACTGCCGTATGTATGTATGTACATATTCGAAGTTTTATATTACTTACCCACGACTGTCTTACTATCTTATTTTATTTTTTAATTACGTGCAATATTTATCATTTAATATTTAAAAAATATATTTTTCCCTACTGTGCTTCGTTCGGCCATAGTGCATAATAAGCACATTTTTATTACGTCAACTTTACTTGCTCGAGTTTAATTGGCACACTTCTGCTGGTCTTGACTTTGAAAATCGGAGCTGTGTGTGTTATTTGATACACACACGTACATGTTTACGTTGTTATTTTTGTGTTTACACTTGTAAAACACTGCTAACACATGTCTTTAGTTGTGTGGTCTAATGTGGAATAATTTCAACAAATTATTATGTAGCTTTTTATTTTTTCCCTTAATCGTTACGACTGTTGTAACTGGGCTTCGGATCTCTGCTACTACATACGGACCTATCCACACAGGTGAGAATTTGTTTCTCCAAGCCTGATTCTTCATGAGTACCTGATCACCCACGTTCAAAACGACTGGGTTTAGTACCTTGTTATAGGCCTGGCTACTCGTTTAGCACATTGCTGGTTTTCTCTGACCAATTCGTGCGCTCGCTGTAACTGATACTTTTGCACTTTATTCGGGTCATCAGCATTGTATACAGGCGCACATTTGCGCTTCAAATTCGCTAGCATGTTGAAATCAAACCCGTAGAGTGTTCTAAACGGAGTTTGCTTCGTTGATACATGCACAGTATTGTTGTGTACATGCATTGCAGTGGTTAACCATTGATCCCAATTCGAGCCGTCTTCTTTGGCAAAACTGCGCAAGTACTCGGCCAGAGGTCGATGACTACGTTCCAATGAGCCATTCGCCTGTGGATGATATGGTGTTATGTGCAACTTTTTTATCCCCAGCATCTTACAAGTTTCTGAGAATAATTTCGATACAAAATTGGAACCATTGTCGGTTATCAAAACCTTAGGTATGTTGTATCGTGCTATAATTTCATCAAAGAATGCTTTGGCTAACGTACCTGCTTCCGCATCGGGTATAGCCACGCACGCCATATACTTTGAGAAATCGTCTTGGAACGTCAATATGTATTTATTGCCCGAAGCAGTCTCAGGTAAAATACCTACAATATCCATATGAACTTTATCAAATGGCTGTTTCGGTGTGTCAGTTAACACCATTGGCATCTTTGTTAGCCTTGAACTTTTGTTGGCCTGGCACTTTGGGCAACTTTTTATATATTTTTTAATGTCCTTGAGCATACCTTTCCATCCGTATACTCGCCTAATTCTGTCATGCGTTTTCCAGAATCCCTGGTGTCCTCCTAGAGACGAATCATGGAAACCCTTTAACACAGCCTGGATATCCTTTATATCCTCCAGCCATTCCACACTACTGGCTCCTTGTTCATTAGCAGCGTCACCCGCATTGCTAACATTTCTTGTTGCATCAATTTTATCCCCTTGAATTCTCTCGGCCTTCTCCTTATCTGACCGTGCTTTGGCCCTCGTTTGCACTACTGATACCTTCTGTGCCTGCGGTACTCTGCTGAGTGCGTCCGCATTCAGATTCTTTTTCCCAGGTTTGTATATGATTTCAAAATCATACTCAGACAATTTGTGTCTGAACCTGGCTAGCCTAGACGTTTGGTCTTTCAAATTGGCTATGCCTCTCAACGGCTGGTGATCAGTGTATATCTTAAATGGGCGTCCTAGCAGATATGCCCTAAAATTCCTCGTAGCCCACACTATGGCTAGAAATACCTTCTCTATCGTGGAGTATCTCTTCTCCGTGTCGCTAAGCGCTCTGCTTGCGAATGCTATTGGTCGGTCATTACCGACTTCCCCTTGTGACAATACTGCCCCTAATGCTTCATTGCTAGCATCAGTGGTCAACAAAAAAGTTTGCTCAAAGTCGGGGTACGCCAAAATCGGTGGCGAGCTAATTATTTCTTTTAGCCTTTCGAATGCTTGCTGACATCTCTCTGTCCATTCGAACTTTGCTTCTTTTCGTAGCAACTTATTAATCGGCAACGCAATTCCGGCTAGTCCTTCCACGAACTTTCTATAGTAGTTCACTAGTCCTAGGAATGCTTGCACTTCCTTTCTGTTTCTCGGAATCCCTAAATTTTTAACGCATTCCACCATCTGCGGGTCAGGCAGTGCTCCTGCCTCTGAGCAACGATGGCCTAAATAAACCACCTCTCTTCGCAAAAATTGACACTTCTCCGTGCTCAATTTCAAATTGTGTTCTCGTAATTTCTGGAGCACCTTGCACAAGCGTTGCGAATGCTGCTGCAAGTTCTTCCCATAAATTACAATATCATCCAGATACACAAAACAATCTAACCCTTGTAGCCTGCTAGCACATGGTTCATTAGCCGTTGAAAGGTAGCCGGTGCTCCTGTTAATCCAAACGGCATTCTATTAAACTCATAATGGCCTAAACCGGTGCTGAACGCGGTTTTCTGCTTATCTTGGGTCCACCAGAACTTGGTGGTAGCCACTCGCTAAATCAAGCGTAGAAATATATCTACTATGCCCCAATTGATCCAGAATCTCTTCTATCCTTGGTATCGGGAACACTTGCTTGATATTAGCGTCGTTCAATTTCCTAAAATCGACGACCATTCTCCACTTCTTCTGACCCTGAGCATCTCCCTTCTTTGGTACCAAAATTATTGGTGAGTTCCAAGGCGAGATACTCGGTGAGATTATGTTATCTTCCAACATTCCCTGCACTTGCCTATTTACCTCATCTTTGTGAGCTTGTGGCAATCTGTATTGCTTCTGGTTTATTGGTGGTTGATCCACTCTAGTAGGTATTTCATGCTCTACCTCTGGTGTATATGTCAACTGGTCTCCTTCCAGCAAAAATATGTCATGGAATGACGCACAAATGGCTTCTATTGATGCCTTCTCCTCTGAGTTTACGCTTGGGTCTAACTTCAGTGATTCTATCACTCTCTCCATTCTTTTTCTTATATCTACTTGCTTAATTTGATTAACCGATCTATAATTCGGTTCTTTAAAATTATCATAACTAGTGAACTTAGGTCTAAAATCCTCATCCATCAGGTAGTCCTTTTCTGATGCGTTGAGTACGCAAGCGTACACCTTACCCTTGTCAACGTGCGTTATGGTCTCTCCCATATATACACCCTCCGCTAGCTGCTGCTTGTGCAAAACAACAGTCCTGAGTTTCGTGTTTACACGCATAGTAACTACTCTGGTTGACTTTGCGTTCACTACCTCTATACAATTCTTAACCCTATTCACGGTT
This sequence comes from Clusia tigrina, assembly GCA_920105625.2. Taxonomy (NCBI): domain Eukaryota; kingdom Metazoa; phylum Arthropoda; class Insecta; order Diptera; family Clusiidae; genus Clusia; species Clusia tigrina. Next base: position 80,771 of record CAKKTE020000562.1, read on the forward strand.
CCTTCCTGCCAAGACTTTAATGGAAAAGTAAAGATTCTATTCTTATTATCATCATAAAATGATAACTGTTTTTCTAGCGCATCCAGTATGGTGCGTCACCAAAGATTATCGCGCCCAATTATCCCATCAGCCGGGATACCTTTCCTATCCACTTCCACTGCGTGCACTCTAAAACTCATGCCCTTAACTTCACTGTGTCCTATTCTGAGCGACCCCAGTGTCCTGATGCATCCTCCGAATGCTCCATTAAGCGTTCTTACATCCTTTGGATTAACAACTAGTCCTTTCCGTAAAACACTAGATTTTACGAGGCTAGTGTCCGCCCCTGAGTCTACCAAAAGCACTAGCTTTCCCCTAGCTGCCTCATTGCAGGGTATCTCAATAAAAGCATCTCCTATCCTGCTCACATCGAAACAACGCCCTCTTGATTCTAAAATGGACGCGTATCCACTCCCTAACTCTTCGTGATACTGGAGAGCCTCCTGCTCCTCCTTCTCCTGGACTGTAGTTCCTACATTACTAGTCCCACGTACTTCCGGCCTTATTATTACTCTCTTTCTTTTGGCTTTCCAGTCTATTGGCTTCGACTGGGCCGCTGGAAGTTTCCCTCGTTCCTTTGTTGGGATTTTCTATCCCTGCATTCCGCTGCCCGATGTCCCATCTGTCCACATGAGAAGCATCTCAACCCCTGTTGGGTGTTGCGTATCCTTGGTTCACTTCTGGAATTCCAATTTGGTCGCTGCTGACCACTCCCAGTTTTGAAAGGATTTCTTCCTTGGTTAATTCCTTCTGTTGAATTAACTCGGGGACTACTGAAGTTACCCCTGCTGTCCCTCAAGGGTGGAACCGGGCGCCTCGTGGCTGGCTGCCTTCTATTCTGATTCCATACCGTGCCTCCTTGGCACTGTCTACTTGCCTCATGACCATATGTTTGGCACTCCATACAGTATGGCGTGTTTTTGCGTGTAATGCACTCATCCCTTGTATGACCTTGCTTACGGCAGAACGAACATGTGGGTGCCCTCTGTACAAACCCCCTGTACGGATTTCTCGGATTCGCGGCTCTGTTGTCGGAGACACCGGGATTATATGCTCCTCTGTATATGTTTGGGACGTAATTACTTCCATCTCTGTTCACGACAGCGGCGGTGAACATATCCTGTCTATTTTCCAACATGTGTACCTCACCTAACCCAGCCGTACTCCGTTCCACGAGAACTTGTGCTCTAATCGCTTCCTCTACTAATTCCTCCAGAGTTCCTGTTCTGCTATTCAGCATATGAATCTTTAGAATGGAGTTGCGGAGCCCCACTACGAAAGTCGTTAACACCGACTTGTCAACTTGTCACCAACGCCATTGTACTTACTTTTGATTACTTCTTGGGCCGTCATCCGAAGTGATTCCAAACGCCTGGCAAAGGCGCGAATGTCTTCCCCTGCCAGTTGTTTCCCGATTCTAATTTCTTGGGTTATGTCCTCCAAAGTTCTTTCCTTCAGATAAGTTCTCCTTATAAGACTGTAAAGCTCGTCCACACTGGCGAATTGCTTTGGCAACACAAGGTTGTACGCGTCTCCAAATAACCTTTGCTTAACACAGTCGAAGAAATCCTGCAACTCATCAGGGCCTATGCTTCGCTTTGCAAGCTCACAACTTGAATGAATCTGTTAACTTCTGACCGTAAATCTTCTGAAGCTGCACCAGTAAACACAGGTACTAGCCTGGCCACTGTCTTTGAAATCTCCTCTATGCCCATTTTGCGTATTTTTGTTTTACTTATGACCGGTAAAACTTGAGCGCTATCTTTGTGGGTGGTTCCTAGATTCACTTCTCCCGGATCTGAGAGGTAATTGACCAATTACGGACTCAAACTAATTAGTATTCGATCGTTTGTTCGTACAGGCGAAATATTGTCCACAGTATTGGGCTTTTCCTGTACCATTACTGCTTCTGGCTCTTTTGGCGGATATCCCTTATTTTTATTAGTTACCGGACGTTCTGGAGAAAAAGGCTCGACCCCGATTTCAGATGCGCCAAACAAAAATCCCGCTTCCCTCTCTTCACTCAATACTAATCTGGGCTTTACCACGCGGTTTATCCCTTCTGGTGTTAAAGACTCCGGCCAGCGCACTTCCGGAGGCAACGTCAATACTGTCTGCGTAAATCCAGCTGATGCTGATTTTGATCTCTCCCTATTCAGTGAGGTCCTATTGGTCACCCGTCCTATTTTTAATTCCGCACACTCCTTTTCTCCGAGAAAGTTCCTTTACCCTATTCTCGAGAAACTCTTTTTGTGCTCTCAAATCTTCTGTTTCTCATGAAATTTGAACAAGTTTTCTTCTGTCCTTTTTTGGATTGCCGTCAAGGCTTGATCCGCTACTTCTAATGGTGACACAGCGCCTCCGGCGTTCGCCTGCCTCCACAATTCCTGAGCTTCTTCCCTGCTCGTACTCGCTTCGAACTGGTCAACTATTTTCCCAGTAAACAGTTTCACCTCTGACTGTATTGATTTTAATCTGTTCCTTATTTCCTCGTCTGGCGAAACCAAACTCGCAATCTCTTGTCCTAGTCCCTCTACTTCAGAACTAAATGTATCTGCCCATTCGTTGACCAGACTATTTATGTAGTCTGCGTATTTTTCCGCAAAATATTTTCCCTTGCCGCACTCAACTGCGTGAGGCAACAACAGTCCGTGATTATTGTTGAACTCTCTCCCCAGATCTTGCAACTGTGTTATTCGCTTGCGGTAATACACGTTGTCCTAACGTAACCTGCCGTCTTTCTTAAAGTTACGGACCAGCTTTTCAATCGTTTCGCCAATTTGCTCCTGCCTCAGCAGTAATCCTTGCGATTCCTTCGTCATATCCCAAATGCCAGAACAGATGGCGTATCCCAATTACAAATAAAAATCCAATATTTGTTAAAACTTGTTACAATATTTTATTCGATCTTACTTATTGATAAATACAAATTTATTTTTAAAAAAACATTCCACCGTAAATTCTATGTTTATATTCTTTCTTTACTTATCCTCCATCTCAAGTTTCAAATCCGCTGTCTAACGGCGTCCATTAAGTCCTTCCATCAGTGCAAATTGGTTCTTGACTTCCGCACAGATACTCCTTGATTTCCTCTCACCATCTTTAATACTCCCAAAAATCCATAGGAAAGGCCATATGTTTGTAAAAACCGAAATTGGATTTACAGGCAAAAGTGTCTTGATTCATTCCCGGAAATTTGAATCCATATTTAAAAATAAACCCGTAACGTATGCGCAACGTAATAAAAACATTTATATTCTTCCTAATACCCTAAGCTCATGGTATTTAATTGTGTAAAAAAGTGAAAAAATGTGTATCCAAATATATCCCTACCCACAAACAAACACAAAACCCCTACAAAAAAAATCCTCACAGCTAGGATAAACATACATAGACCGTCCGATCATACTGACGGTTTATGGTTGCCATTCAAAGCTGCGTGCAACAGCGCAAACGCGCCTGTAGGTTGCAACTTCTTTGATCAGCGCTACGGCGCCTTCAGGGTCGCAGAAGTATCTACTTAGATTACGCTAATATACACTCTACTCACCAAAAGTTCGAGTTACGCAATTGTTATTTGGTGTCAGTTGCTCAGGCCAACTGACCTACTAAAAGTAAAAGTGTCGTCGGTGCATTCTAAATGCCCCTCGTCAGCTTGACTGCGGAACTGTGACACCCTAAAAGTTTACATCATAATTAATGAATAAATACTATTCATTTACAATATTTGCACCCTAAAAATATGTCCGTTATTAATGAATTTATTAGGAGCCGGTGCTGTGAGTCAACTACGCGTAGGTAGCTTGTTTCTAACTCACAACACACACGCGTTTTATTTCACTGCAAGTTAAAACTTCTATTAACAACAATTTTATTTTCCGTGCGGATTTTTTCCGTCTATTCCCAATTTATGCGGATTCGGAATTCGTAGTGAAGTTTCAAACCACACTTCGAACTTACAAACAGCTGAGTGATTTGGTTTGATAGTTAACTCCCAAAAAGTTTAAAAAGGGGTTAAAAATATCTGTTTCAGTGGATTGTTATTTTATTGTTTTCAATAATAAACTAGCTGACCCGGGCAATCGTTCTTTTGCCTTCAAATTTTATTTTCACTGCAAGTCTGGTTCCGTTGCAAAGTCATGGCGGATTGATATTTCGAAGAAGAATGAAAGTTGCACTAAATCGACATAGCAATTATTGTTCAAATACCGTTTACCGAAGCAGAAATAATGGATTTATTTATTTTTGAAAGCTCGGCCCGGTCCGCGTTGCTGGCCCCAAATTTTTCTGTTATTTTGAACTGCCTCTCGAAGAAAATAAAAATCAGTGTTTTTAGTTATTTATATAAAGGAAAAAATGTTTTATTCAAAAATCCAAAAATCAAAATTGTAATAACACACACAGTTTGTTTTTTTTATATTTTATGTATTTTAAAATGTAAAAATTAAAATTTTTATAATTATAAATTATGTTTTACATATTTTATTTAAATTATAACGATGTATATATTTACTGCAATGCTTTTTGATAAACTACGTTTTTGGTTTTGCCTTCATTAGCGAATACGAATAATGATGATGGGTTACCAACACGTGAGCATCCAACACTGAGAAAAAAAGTGTGCTTTAAAATTAAATGTGAACACTTTCAAATTTTAATTAAAGTGCCTCAGTCTAAAGGTTCTTAAGCGGAGCACAAAAAAAATATTTTGTAAAAGTGGTAATTTTAAGTTTTTAAAGTGTTTACTCTTAATTAAAAAGTTAAAATTTTTGTTCTTAATGTAAAATTCTTAAATATTAAAATGTTTACTTGATTTTATAATGACAAACTTTATATTTTAAAGTAAAATATATTATTTATAAAGTAATCACTTTTAAAATTGTATTAAAAGTGAATCCATTTGGTTTTAAATTTTTAAACTTTAAAAAATAAAATTAAAACGTTTATTTTCAAAGTGTTAACTTTAAAATGTAAAGTGATCAATTTGCAGAAAAGTGTTAACGTTTATATTTAAAGTGTTCACTTTATAAATCAAAGTGTCACTTTATAAATCAAAGTGTCACTTTCTAATTTAAAGTGTTCACTTTAATATTGAAAGTTTTAGTTTTGAGTAAAAAGTGTTCACTTTGACATTTAAAGTGAACATTTTGTATTAAAAGTGTTTACTTTTAAACTCAAAGTGTCTTTGTTTGATCTAAACGTGAACACTTTAAAACGCAACGTAAAAAAAGCGTGCGTTAACAGCATTTGTGTGATTTCATTATAGCAAAGTGAATTTAGAAGTGTGAACAAGTTAAAAAATGATCAGTCAGGGTAAAATTATTCAAGAAAGTGACTTGGTGCGAATTCTTGGCAACGATATCCAAATTAATGAGCAGGGTGCTTTAACGTACACGTGTGTTGTTGCTGGAGAAAAATCTACCAACGATAGTTTAAGTGAGGAAGATACGGATCTCCTTAATCTGCTAAAGGAGTTTGATCTGGAAACACTTTTTCTTGACCTAAAATGTAAGTAAAAATACTTAGGCAATATAAACACTTATGTAATATTATTAATTTTCCTTAGATGCTGGAATAACTTTTCGAAGCTTACAATTTTTGTCAAAAGAAGACATTGCGGAAGCAATAAGAAATATTGGTCTTCGAGCGGAGTTTAGAGAAAAGTTGTTTTTCTGGCGCAAGTCAAAGGTAAATATAATATTAATTTTGAAGCTTATTTGCGATGTTACGCAAGTACATAGATACAATTCCCATTTCCATATTACTGCGCTTATAATTTAGCAAGCTGTTTTTTTCAGTTTGGAATAGAAGACGAAACGTTGAGCCAGAGTTCGAAGATTGTTGGTTGGCTAGAAAAAAACCGTCACAACGATTCACCTTGTTCTTCAAATAATTCAATAAGAAGCGCATTTATTTATTAACATTTCTTATTTTACAACCCTGCCTATGAATTTACATCAAATTAACAATGGAAAGACATATGCAAGATTAAAAAAGATATGATAAAATAATGACTTATTTTTTAAATTCGTATTATATGTAATGAGCTATTAATGAGTTAGTATTTCATAAATATAAAATAAATTTAAGTTTGTTTGAATAAAAAAAATTTGGATTAAAAATAATTAAAATAATGTGTTTTCTTTAAAGTTTATTGTGAACACTTTTAAATTACATTTGAAAGTGTTCACTCTTAAATTAAAAGCTAACGCTTCTAGTTTGAGATTGAATATGTTAACTTTAAGTTTAAATACAAACATTTTTGAATTGGGTCAAAAGTGTGAACTTTAAAATCAAAAGTATTTAAATTGTATTCGAAAATGCGCATATTAAAATGTAAAGTTTTCACTTTAATATTCAAAGTGTTAACATTCATAATTTACATTTTAAAGTGTAAACTTTAAAATTAAATATTTTTCAATACGGCTGGTTTTCATACATGAAAATTTTTAATTTTAAAGTCCCTTGTACTGGATTTAAAGTGAAATTAAAGTCTCTTTTCTGAGTGAACTTATAGTTGTCCATGTGAGAAGCATGGTGTTTCAAGATTCAATCCACATACTTGCAGCGATTGACCTTGGGATTTATTTATGGTCATAGCAAATGCCAGACGTACTGGAAATTGTATGCGTTTAAATGAAAACGGCATATCTGCGGGCATTATTGGTATACGTGGAATCAATACGACTTCACCTTTGTACTTACCAGTTAATATAGTTGCTTCTATAATGTTATTTAATAATTTTTTTATAATTAATCTTGTTCCATTACAAAACCGTGATGGATTTAAATTGCGTAATAGAATTATTGGTACACCAACTTTTAACTGCAGCATGTGAGGTGGAGTTCCTGGCAAGTCAAGCGAATTTAAGAATTCAATTGGGTAATTAACAATTTCATCAGGATCATTAACACAATCAATGGATTTATATGTTTTTATTTCTCCGCTTATTTTATTTTGAATATCAACATTAATATCGCAAACATCTTTGTTTTTGGCTGCCAATATAGCGCGATCACTTAGCCATTGGTGATTGGTAAAATTGCGCTCAATATTGGGATATAGACTTGAAATTAAGCCTTCTTTTGATTAATTTAAAACACAACAATCTGCAGGCAATGTGATGAGTCCTGTTGCATTGTCCATAGCAATTTTCCAATATCCAATAATTGACGTGCAAATAAAGGAAAAAATGTTTTATTCAAAAATCCAAAAATCAAAATTGTAATAACACACACAGTTTATGTTTTTTTTATATTTTATGTATTTTAAAATGTAAAAATTAAAATTTTTATAATTATAAATTATGTTTTACATATTTTATTTAAATTATAACTATATATTTACTGCAATGCTTTTTGATAAACTACGTTTTTGGTTTTGCCTTCATTAGCGAATACGAATAATGATGATGGGTTACCAACACGTGAGCATCCAACGTATAGTTGTCCATGTGAGAAGCATGGTGTTTCAAGATTCAATCCACATACTTGCAGCGATTGACCTTGGGATTTATTTATGGTCATAGCAAATGCCAGACGTACTGGAAATTGTATGCGTTTAAATGAAAACGGCATATCTGCGGGCATTATTGGTATACGTGGAATCAATACGACTTCACCTTTGTACTTACCAGTTAATATAGTTGCTTCTATAATGTTATTTAATAATTTTTTTATAATTAATCTTGTTCCATTACAAAGCCGTGATGGATTTAAATTGCGTAATAGAATTATTGGTAAACCAACTTTTAACTGCAGCATGTGAGGTGGAGTTCCTGGCAAGTCAAGCGAATTTAAGAATTCAATTGGGTAATTAACAATTTCATCAGGATCATTAACACAATCAATGGATTTATATGTTTTTATTTCTCCGCTTATTTTATTTTGAATATCAACATTAATATCGCAAACATCTTTGTTTTTGGCTGCCAATATAGCGCGATCACTTAGCCATTGGTGATTGGTAAAATTGCGGTCAATATTGGGATATAGACTTGAAATTAAGCCTTCTTTTGATTAATTTAAAACACAACAATCTGCAGGCAATGTGATGAGTCCTGTTGCATTGTCCATAGCAATTTTCCAATATCCAATAATTGACGTGCAAATAAACGGGCTGATGCATGATTTTGTAATTGTATGCGCATATTTACCGTTAGTGAAAGTTTTTTTAACATATCGCCACAAATGAGATGCTTTTAAACACGCATTTAGTTCATCTGCTGGTGTTGATCGTGATATGACTGGCAAAGTTTGTCTAAAATCGCCTGCTAATAATATAAGAGCACCCCCAAATTGATGTGAAAGTCAAATTTATTCGTGAGAAACTTGATGATGGTACTCTAAAACTTTTATATGTTCCCACTGACCAAATGTTAGCTGACATTCTCACTAAAGGAGTACCTACAAATAAGTTATCGTTTCTTACTAGTAAATTTGGTTTGAAATGATTTATTTTATTATTTATGTTACTTTGTATAAAAGTCAAAATGAATTTTTTAAATGGAATTACTTTTATCATGTAAAAGAAGAATATGAATTTTCTATTTAAAAGCTTTGTACTACATATACTCGTATATAGATTTGAATTGTTCTTTAATTAATTTTTTATAATGAAATGTAATAATAATTCGGCGAAAGTGTTGAAATTGAATTATAATGACATTTCGTATATATGGCAACCTCTGGTTTACATACTAAATCAACTACAATAAAACATGAAAGCTGTTCTCTTTCTTATCTTCTTCCGTTGTAAGTCGCTGAGTTAATCACACTCGTTTTATTTCACTGCAAGTTAAAACTTCTATTAACAACAATTTTATTTTCCGTGCGGATTTTTTCCGCCTATTCTCAATTTATGCGTATTCGGAATTCGTAGTGAAGTTTCAAACCACACTTCGAACTTACAAACAGCTGAGTTTCTTATGTGATTTGGTTTGATAATTAACTCCCAAAAAGTTTAAAAAGGGGTTAAAAATATCTGTTTCAGTGGATTGTTATTTTATTGTTTTCAATAATAAACTAGCTGACCCGGGCAATCGTTCTTTTGCCTTCAAATTTTATTTTCACTGCAAGTCTGGTTCCGTTGCAAAGTCTTGGCGGATTGATATTTCGAAGAAGAATGAAAGTTGCACTAAATCGACATAGCAATTATTGTTCAAATACCGTTTACCGAAGCAGAAATAATGGATTTATTTATTTTTGAAAGCTCGGCCCGGTCCGCGTTGCTGGCTCCAAATTTTTCTGATATTTTGAACTACCTCTCGAAGAAAATCAAAATCAGTGTTTTTAGTTATTTATATAAAGGAAAAAATGTTTTATTCAAAAATCCAAAAATCAAAATTGTAATAACACACACAGTTTATGTTTTTTTTATATTTTATGTATTTTAAAATGTAAAAATTAAAATTTTTATAATTATAAATTATGTTTTACATATTTTATTTAAATTATAACTATATATTTACTGCAATACTTTTTGATAAACTACGTTTTTGGTTTTGCCTTCATTAGCGAATACGAATAATGATGATGGGTTACCAACACGTGAGCATCCAACGTATAGTTGTCCATGTGAGAAGCATGGTGTTTCAAGATTCAATCCACATACTTGCAGCGATTGACCTTGGGATTTATTTATGGTCATAGCAAATGCCAGACGTACTGGAAATTGTATGCGTTTAAATGAAAACGGCATATCTGCGGGTATTATTGGTATACGTGGAATCAATACGACTTCACCTTTGTACTTACCAGTTAATATAGTTGCTTCTATAATGTTATTTAATAATTTTTTTATAATTAATCTTGTTCCATTACAAAGCCGTGATGGATTTAAATTGCGTAATAGAATTATTGGTACACCAACTTTTAACTGCAGCATGTGAGGTGGAGTTCCTGGCAAGTCAAGCGAATTTAAGAATTCAATTGGGTAATTAACAATTTCATCAGGATCATTAACACAATCAATGGATTTATATGTTTTTATTTCTCCGCTTATTTTATTTTGAATATCAACATTAATATCGCAAACATCTTTGTTTTTGGCTGCCAATATAGCGCGATCACTTAGCCATTGGTGATTGGTAAAATTGCGCTCAATATTGGGATATAGACTTGAAATTAAGCCTTCTTTTGATTAATTTAAAACACAACAATCTGCAGGCAATGTGATGAGTCCTGTTGCATTGTCCATAGCAATTTTCCAATATCCAATAATTGACGTGCAAATAAACGGGCTGATGCATGATTTTGTAATTGTATGCGCATATTTACCGTTAGTGAAAGTTTTTTTAACATATCGCCACAAATGAGATGCTTTTAAACACGCATTTAGTTCATCTGCTGGTGTTGATCGTGATATGACTGGCAAAGTTTGTCTAAAATCGCCTGCTAATAATATAAGAGCACCCCCAAATTGATGTGAAAGTCAAATTTATTCGTGAGAAACTTGATGATGGTACTCTAAAACTTTTATATGTTCCCACTGACCAAATGTTAGCTGACATTCTCACTAAAGGAGTACCTACAAATAAGTTATCGTTTCTTACTAGTAAATTTGGTTTGAAATGATTTATTTTATTATTTATGTTACTTTGTATAAAAGTCAAAATGAATTTTTTAAATGGAATTACTTTTATCATGTAAAAGAAGAATATGAATTTTCTATTTAAAAGCTTTGTACTACATATACTCGTATATAGATTTGAATTGTTCTTTAATTAATTTTTTATAATGAAATGTAATAATAATTCGGGGAAAGTGTTGAAATTGAATTATAATGACATTTCGTATATATGGCAACCTCTGGTTTACATACTAAATCAACTACAATAAAACATGAAAGCTGTTCTCTTTCTTATCTTCTTCCGTTGTAAGTCGCTGAGTTAATCACACGCGTTTTATTTCACTGCAAGTTAAAACTTCTATTAACAACAATTTTATTTTCCGTGAGGATTTTTTCCGCCTATTCTCAATTTATGCGGATTCGGAATTCGTAGTGAAGTTTCAAACCACACTTCGAACTTACAAACAGCTGAGTTTCTTATGTGATTTGGTTTGATAATTAACTCCCAAAAAGTTTAAAAAGGGGTTAAAAATATCTGTTTCAGTGGATTGTTATTTTATTGTTTTCAATAATAAACTAGCTGACCCGGGCAATCGTTCTTTTGCCTTCAAATTTTATTTTCACTGCAAGTCTGGTTCCGTTGCAAAGTCATGGCGGATTGATATTTCGAAGAAGAATGAAAGTTGCACTAAATCGACATAGCAATTATTGTTCAAATACCGTTTACCGAAGCAGAAATAATGGATTTATTTATTTTTGAAAGCTCGGCCCGGTCCGCGTTGCTGGCTCCAAATTTTTCTGATATTTTGAACTACCTCTCGAAGAAAATAAAAATCAGTGTTTTTAGTTATTTATATAAAGGAAAAAATGTTTTATTCAAAAATCCAAAAATCAAAATTGTAATAACACACACAGCTTATGTTTTTTTTATATTTAATGTATTTTAAAATGTAAAAATTTAAATTTTTATAATAATAAATTATGTTTTACATATTTTATTTAAATTATAACTATGTATATATTTACTGCAATGCTTTTTGATAAACTACGTTTTTGGTTTTGCCTTCATTAGCGAATACGAATAATGATGATGGGTTACCAACACGTGAGCATCCAACACTGAGAAAAAAAGTGTGCTTTAAAATTAAATGTGAACACTTTCAAATTTTAATTAAAGTGCCTCAGTCTAAAGGTTCTTAAGCGGAGCACAAAAAAAATATTTTGTAAAAGTGGTAATTTTAAGTTTTTAAAGTGTTTACTCTTAATTAAAAAGTTAAAATTTTTGTTCTTAATGTAAAATTCTTAAATATTAAAATGTTTACTTGATTTTATAATGACAAACTTTATATTTTAAAGTAAAATATATTATTTATAAAGTAATCACTTTTAAAATTGTATTAAAAGTGAATCCATTTGGTTTTAAATTTTTAAACTTTAAAAAATAAAATTAAAACGTTTATTTTCAAAGTGTTAACTTTAAAATGTAAAGTGATCAATTTGCAGAAAAGTGTTAACGTTTATATTTAAAGTGTTCACTTTATAAATCAAAGTGTCACTTTATAAATCAAAGTGTCACTTTCTAATTTAAAGTGTTCACTTTAATATTGAAAGTTTTAGTTTTGAGTAAAAAGTGTTCACTTTGACATTTAAAGTGAACATTTTGTATTAAAAGTGTTTACTTTTAAACTCAAAGTGTCTTTGTTTGATCTAAACGTGAACACTTTAAAACGCAACGTAAAAAAAGCGTGCGTTAACAGCATTTGTGTGATTTCATTATAGCAAAGTGAATTTAGAAGTGTGAACAAGTTAAAAAATGATCAGTCAGGGTAAAATTATTCAAGAAAGTGACTTGGTGCGAATTCTTGGCAACGATATCCAAATTAATGAGCAGGGTGCTTTAACGTACACGTGTGTTGTTGCTGGAGAAAAATCTACCAACGATAGTTTAAGTGAGGAAGATACGGATCTCCTTAATCTGCTAAAGGAGTTTGATCTGGAAACACTTTTTCTTGACCTAAAAAGTAAGTAAAAATACTTAGGCAATATAAACACTTATGTAATATTATTAATTTTCCTTAGATGCTGGAATAACTTTTCGAAGCTTACAATTTTTGTCAAAAGAAGACATTGCGGAAGCAATAAGAAATATTGGTCTTCGAGCGGAGTTTAGAGAAAAGTTGTTTTTCTGGCGCAAGTCAAAGGTAAATATAATATTAATTTTGAAGCTTATTTGCGATGTTACGCAAGTACATAGATACAATTCCCATTTCCATATTACTGCGCTTATAATTTAGCAAGCTGTTTTTTTCAGTTTGGAATAGAAGACGAAACGTTGAGCCAGAGTTCGAAGATTGTTGGTTGGCTAGAAAAAAACCGTCACAACGATTCACCTTGTTCTTCAAATAATTCAATAAGAAGCGCATTTATTTATTAACATTTCTTATTTTACAACCCTGCCTATGAATTTACATCAAATTAACAATGGAAAGACATATGCAAGATTAAAAAAGATATGATAAAATAATGACTTATTTTTTAAATTCGTATTATATGTAATGAGTTATTAATGAGTTATATATAAGTATTTCATAAATATAAAATAAATTTAAGTTTGTTTGAATAAAAAAAATTTGGATTAAAAATAATTAAAATAATGTGTTTTCTTTAAAGTTTATTGTGAACACTTTTAAATTACATTTGAAAGTGTTCACTCTTAAATTAAAAGCTAACGCTTCTAGTTTGAGATTGAATATGTTAACTTTAAGTTTAAATACAAACATTTTTGAATTGGGTCAAAAGTGTGAACTTTAAAATCAAAAGTATTTAAATTGTATTCGAAAATGCGCATATTAAAATGTAAAGTTTTCACTTTAATATTCAAAGTGTTAACATTCATAATTTACATTTTAAAGTGTAAACTTTAAAATTAAATATTTTTCAATACGGCTGGTTTTCATACATGAAAATTTTTAATTTTAAAGTCCCTTGTACTGGATTTAAAGTGAAATTAAAGTCTCTTTTCTGAGTGAACTTATAGTTGTCCATGTGAGAAGCATGGTGTTTCAAGATTCAATCCACATACTTGCAGCGATTGACCTTGGGATTTATTTATGGTCATAGCAAATGCCAGACGTACTGGAAATTGTATGCGTTTAAATGAAAACGGCATATCTGCGGGCATTATTGGTATACGTGGAATCAATACGACTTCACCTTTGTACTTACCAGTTAATATAGTTGCTTCTATAATGTTATTTAATAATTTTTTTATAATTAATCTTGTTCCATTACAAAACCGTGATGGATTTAAATTGCGTAATAGAATTATTGGTACACCAACTTTTAACTGCAGCATGTGAGGTGGAGTTCCTGGCAAGTCAAGCGAATTTAAGAATTCAATTGGGTAATTAACAATTTCATCAGGATCATTAACACAATCAATGGATTTATATGTTTTTATTTCTCCGCTTATTTTATTTTGAATATCAACATTAATATCGCAAACATCTTTGTTTTTGGCTGCCAATATAGCGCGATCACTTAGCCATTGGTGATTGGTAAAATTGCGCTCAATATTGGGATATAGACTTGAAATTAAGCCTTCTTTTGATTAATTTAAAACACAACAATCTGCAGGCAATGTGATGAGTCCTGTTGCATTGTCCATAGCAATTTTCCAATATCCAATAATTGACGTGCAAATAAAGGAAAAAATGTTTTATTCAAAAATCCAAAAATCAAAATTGTAATAACACACACAGTTTATGTTTTTTTATATTTTATGTATTTTAAAATGTAAAAATTAAAATTTTTATAATTATAAATTATGTTTTACATATTTTATTTAAATTATAACTATATATTTACTGCAATGCTTTTTGATAAACTACGTTTTTGGTTTTGCCTTCATTAGCGAATACGAATAATGATGATGGGTTACCAACACGTGAGCATCCAACGTATAGTTGTCCATGTGAGAAGCATGGTGTTTCAAGATTCAATCCACATACTTGCAGCGATTGACCTTGGGATTTATTTATGGTCATAGCAAATGCCAGACGTACTGGAAATTGTATGCGTTTAAATGAAAACGGCATATCTGCGGGCATTATTGGTATACGTGGAATCAATACGACTTCACCTTTGTACTTACCAGTTAATATAGTTGCTTCTATAATGTTATTTAATAATTTTTTTATAATTAATCTTGTTCCATTACAAAGCCGTGATGGATTTAAATTGCGTAATAGAATTATTGGTAAACCAACTTTTAACTGCAGCATGTGAGGTGGAGTTCCTGGCAAGTCAAGCGAATTTAAGAATTCAATTGGGTAATTAACAATTTCATCAGGATCATTAACACAATCAATGGATTTATATGTTTTTATTTCTCCGCTTATTTTATTTTGAATATCAACATTAATATCGCAAACATCTTTGTTTTTGGCTGCCAATATAGCGCGATCACTTAGCCATTGGTGATTGGTAAAATTGCGCTCAATATTGGGATATAGACTTGAAATTAAGCCTTCTTTTGATTAATTTAAAACACAACAATCTGCAGGCAATGTGATGAGTCCTGTTGCATTGTCCATAGCAATTTTCCAATATCCAATAATTGACGTGCAAATAAACGGGCTGATGCATGATTTTGTAATTGTATGCGCATATTTACCGTTAGTGAAAGTTTTTTTAACATATCGCCACAAATGAGATGCTTTTAAACACGCATTTAGTTCATCTGCTGGTGTTGATCGTGATATGACTGGCAAAGTTTGTCTAAAATCGCCTGCTAATAATATAAGAGCACCCCCAAATTGATGTGAAAGTCAAATTTATTCGTGAGAAACTTGATGATGGTACTCTAAAACTTTTATATGTTCCCACTGACCAAATGTTAGCTGACATTCTCACTAAAGGAGTACCTACAAATAAGTTATCGTTTCTTACTAGTAAATTTGGTTTGAAATGATTTATTTTATTATTTATGTTACTTTGTATAAAAGTCAAAATGAATTTTTTAAATGGAATTACTTTTATCATGTAAAAGAAGAATATGAATTTTCTATTTAAAAGCTTTGTACTACATATACTCGTATATAGATTTGAATTGTTCTTTAATTAATTTTTTATAATGAAATGTAATAATAATTCGGGGAAAGTGTTGAAATTGAATTATAATGACATTTCGTATATATGGCAACCTCTGGTTTACATACTAAATCAACTACAATAAAACATGAAAGCTGTTCTCTTTCTTATCTTCTTCCGTTGTAAGTCGCTGAGTTAATCACACGCGTTTTATTTCACTGCAAGTTAAAACTTCTATTAACAACAATTTTATTTTCCGTGAGGATTTTTTCCGCCTATTCTCAATTTATGCGGATTCGGAATTCGTAGTGAAGTTTCAAACCACACTTCGAACTTACAAACAGCTGAGTTTCTTATGTGATTTGGTTTGATAATTAACTCCCAAAAAGTTTAAAAAGGGGTTAAAAATATCTGTTTCAGTGGATTGTTATTTTATTGTTTTCAATAATAAACTAGCTGACCCGGGCCTTCAAATTTTATTTTCACTGCAAGTCTGGTTCCGTTGCAAAGTCATGGCGGATTGCTATTTCGAAGAAGAATGAAAGTTGCACTAAATCGACATAGCAATTATTGTTCAAATACCGTTTACCGAAGCAGCAATAATGGATTTATTTATTTTTGAAAGCTCGGCCCGGTCCGCGTTGCTGGCTCCAAATTTTTCTGTTATTTTGAACTACCTCTCGAAGAAAATCAAAATCAGTGTTTTTAGTTATTTATATAAAGGAAAAAATGTTATATTCAAAAATCCAAAAATCAAAATTGTAATAACACACACAGTTTATATTTTTTTTATATTTTATGTATTTTAAAATGTAAAAATTAAAATTTTTATAATTATAAATTATGTTTTACATATTTTATTTAAATTATAACTATATATTTACTGCAATGCTTTTTGATAAACTACGTTTTTGGTTTTGCCTTCATTAGCGAATACGAATAATGATGATGGGTTACCAACACGTGAGCATCCAACGTATAGTTGTCCAGGTGAGAAGCATGGTGTTTCAAGATTCAATCCACATACTTGCAGCGATTGACCTTGGGATTTATTTATGGTCATAGCAAATGCCAGACGTATTGGAAATTGTATGCGTTTAAATGAAAACGGCATATCTGCGGGCATTATTGGTATACGTGGAATCAATACGACTTCACCTTTGTACTTACCAGTTAATATAGTTGCTTCTATAATGTTATTTAATAATTTTTTTATAATTAATCGTGTTCCATTACTAAGCCGTGATGGATTTAAATTGCGTAATAGAATTATTGGTACACCAACTTTTAACTGCAGCATGTGAGGTGGAGTTCCTGGCAAGTCAAGCGAATTTAAGAATTCAATTGGGTAATTAACAATTTCATCAGGATCATTAACACAATCAATGGATTTATATGTTTTTATTTCTCCGCTTATTTTATTTTGAATATCAACATTAATATCGCAAACATCTTTGTTTTTGGCTGCCAATATAGCGCGATCACTTAGCCATTGGTGATTGGTAAAATTGCGCTCAATATTGGGATATAGACTTGAAATTAAGCCTTCTTTTGATTAATTTAAAACACAACAATCTGCAGGCAATGTGATGAGTCCTGTTGCATTGTCCATAGCAATTTTCCAATATCCAATAATTGACGTGCAAATAAACGGGCTGATGCATGATTTTGTAATTGTATGCGCATATTTACCGTTAGTGAAAGTTTTTTTAACATATCGCCACAAATGAGATGCTTTTAAACACGCATTTAGTTCATCTGCTGGTGTTGATCGTGATATGACTGGCAAAGTTTGTCTAAAATCGCCTGCTAATAATATAAGAGCACCCCCAAATTGATGTGAAAGTCAAATTTATTCGTGAGAAACTTGATGATGGTACTCTAAAACTTTTATATGTTCCCACTGACCAAATATTAGCTGACATTCTCACTAAAGGAGTACCTACAAATAAGTTATCGTTTCTTACTAGTAAATTTGGTTTGAAATGATTTATTTTATTATTTATGTTACTTTGTATAAAAGTCAAAATGAATTTTTTAAATGGAATTACTTTTATCATGTAAAAGAAGAATATGAATTTTCTATTTAAAAGCTTTGTACTACATATACTCGTATATAGATTTGAATTGTTCTTTAATTAATTTTTTATAATGAAATGTAATAATAATTCGGGGAAAGTGTTGAAATTGAATTATAATGACATTTCGTATATATGGCAACCTCTGGTTTACATACTAAATCAACTACAATAAAACATGAAAGCTGTTCTCTTTCTTATCTTCTTCCGTTGTAAGTCGCTGAGTTAATCACACGCGTTTTATTTCACTGCAAGTTAAAACTTCTATTAACAACAATTTTATTTTCCGTGAGGATTTTTTCCGCCTATTCTCAATTTATGCGGATTCGGAATTCGTAGTGAAGTTTCAAACCACACTTCGAACTTACAAACAGCTGAGTTTCTTATGTGATTTGGTTTGATAATTAACTCCCAAAAAGTTTAAAAAGGGGTTAAAAATATCTGTTTCAGTGGATTGTTATTTTATTGTTTTCAATAATAAACTAGCTGACCCGGGCCTTCAAATTTTATTTTCACTGCAAGTCTGGTTCCGTTGCAAAGTCATGGCGGATTGCTATTTCGAAGAAGAATGAAAGTTGCACTAAATCGACATAGCAATTATTGTTCAAATACCGTTTACCGAAGCAGAAATAATGGATTTATTTATTTTTGAAAGCTCGGCCCGGTCCGCGTTGCTGGCTCCAAATTTTTCTGTTATTTTGAACTACCTCTCGAAGAAAATCAAAATCAGTGTTTTTAGTTATTTATATAAAGGAAAAAATGTTATATTCAAAAATCCAAAAATCAAAATTGTAATAACACACACAGTTTGTTTTTTTTATATTTTATGTATTTTAAAATGTAAAAATTAAAATTTTTATAATTATAAATTATGTTTTACATATTTTATTTAAATTATAACTATATATTTACTGCAATGCTTTTTGATAAACTACGTTTTTGGTTTTGCCTTCATTAGCGAATACGAATAATGATGATGGGTTACCAACACGTGAGCATCCAACGTATAGTTGTCCAGGTGAGAAGCATGGTGTTTCAAGATTCAATCCACATACTTGCAGCGATTGACCTTGGGATTTTTTATGGTCATAGCAAATGCCAGACGTACTGGAAATTGTATGCGTTTAAATGAAAACGGCATATCTGCGGGCATTATTGGTATACGTGGAATCAATACGACTTCACCTTTGTACTTACCAGTTAATATAGTTGCTTCTATAATGTTATTTAATAATTTTTTTATAATTAATCTTGTTCCATTACTAAGCCGTGATGGATTTAAATTGCGTAATAGAATTATTGGTACACCAACTTTTAACTGCAGCATGTGAGGTGGAGTTCCTGGCAAGTCAAGCGAATTTAAGAATTCAATTGGGTAATTAACAATTTCATCAGGATCATTAACACAATCAATGGATTTATATGTTTTTATTTCTCCGCTTATTTTATTTTGAATATCAACATTAATATCGCAAACATCTTTGTTTTTGGCTGCCAATATAGCGCGATCACTTAGCCATTGGTGATTGGTAAAATTGCGCTCAATATTGGGATATAGACTTGAAATTAAGCCTTCTTTTGATTAATTTAAAACACAACAATCTGCAGGCAATGTGATGAGTCCTGTTGCATTGTCCATAGCAATTTTCCAATATCCAATAATTGACGTGCAAATAAACGGGCTGATGCATGATTTTGTAATTGTATGCGCATATTTACCGTTAGTGAAAGTTTTTTTAACATATCGCCACAAATGAGATGCTTTTAAACTCGCATTTAGTTCATCTGCTGGTGTTGATCGTGATACGACTGGCAAAGTTTGTCTAAAATCGCCTGCTAATAATATAAGAGCACCCCCAAATTGATGTGAAAGTCAAATTTATTCGTGAGAAACTTGATGATGGTACTCTAAAACTTTTATATGTTCCCACTGACCAAATGTTAGCTGACATTCTCACTAAAGGAGTACCTACAAATAAGTTATCGTTTCTTACTAGTAAATTTGGTTTGAAATGATTTATTTTATTATTTATGTTACTTTGTATAAAAGTCAAAATGAATTTTTTAAATGGAATTACTTTTATCATGTAAAAGAAGAATATGAATTTTCTATTTAAAAGCTTTGTACTACATATACTCGTATATAGATTTGAATTGTTCTTTAATTAATTTTTTATAATGAAATGTAATAATAATTCGGGGAAAGTGTTGAAATTGAATTATAATGACATTTCGTATATATGGCAACCTCTGGTTTACATACTAAATCAACTACAATAAAACATGAAAGCTGTTCTCTTTCTTATCTTCTTCCGTTGTAAGTCGCTGAGTTAATCACACGCGTTTTATTTCACTGCAAGTTAAAACTTCTATTAACAACAATTTTATTTTCCGTGAGGATTTTTTCCGCCTATTCTCAATTTATGCGGATTCGGAATTCGTAGTGAAGTTTCAAACCACACTTCGAACTTACAAACAGCTGAGTTTCTTATGTGATTTGGTTTGATAATTAACTCCCAAAAAGTTTAAAAAGGGGTTAAAAATATCTGTTTCAGTGGATTGTTATTTTATTGTTTTCAATAATAAACTAGCTGACCCGGGCCTTCAAATTTTATTTTCACTGCAAGTCTGGTTCCGTTGCAAAGTCATGGCGGATTGCTATTTCGAAGAAGAATGAAAGTTGCACTAAATCGACATAGCAATTATTGTTCAAATACCGTTTACCGAAGCAGAAATAATGGATTTATTTATTTTTGAAAGCTCGGCCCGGTCCGCGTTGCTGGCTCCAAATTTTTCTGTTATTTTGAACTACCTCTCGAAGAAAATCAAAATCAGTGTTTTTAGTTATTTATATAAAGGAAAAAATGTTATATTCAAAAATCCAAAAATCAAAATTGTAATAACACACACAGTTTATATTTTTTTTATATTTTATGTATTTTAAAATGTAAAAATTAAAATTTTTATAATTATAAATTATGTTTTACATATTTTATTTAAATTATAACTATATATTTACTGCAATGCTTTTTGATAAACTACGTTTTTGGTTTTGCCTTCATTAGCGAATACGAATAATGATGATGGGTTACCAACACGTGAGCATCCAACGTATAGTTGTCCAGGTGAGAAGCATGGTGTTTCAAGATTCAATCCACATACTTGCAGCGATTGACCTTGGGATTTATTTATGGTCATAGCAAATGCCAGACGTACTGGAAATTGTATGCGTTTAAATGAAAACGGCATATCTGCGGGCATTATTGGTATACGTGGAATCAATACGACTTCACCTTTGTACTTACCAGTTAATATAGTTGCTTCTATAATGTTATTTAATAATTTTTTTATAATTAATCGTGTTCCATTACTAAGCCGTGATGGATTTAAATTGCGTAATAGAATTATTGGTACACCAACTTTTAACTGCAGCATGTGAGGTGGAGTTCCTGGCAAGTCAAGCGAATTTAAGAATTCAATTGGGTAATTAACAATTTCATCAGGATCATTAACACAATCAATGGATTTATATGTTTTTATTTCTCCGCTTATTTTATTTTGAATATCAACATTAATATCGCAAACATCTTTGTTTTTGGCTGCCAATATAGCGCGATCACTTAGCCATTGGTGATTGGTAAAATTGCGCTCAATATTGGGATATAGACTTGAAATTAAGCCTTCTTTTGATTAATTTAAAACACAACAATCTGCAGGCAATGTGATGAGTCCTGTTGCATTGTCCATAGCAATTTTCCAATATCCAATAATTGACGTGCAAATAAACGGGCTGATGCATGATTTTGTAATTGTATGCGCATATTTACCGTTAGTGAAAGTTTTTTTAACATATCGCCACAAATGAGATGCTTTTAAACACGCATTTAGTTCATCTGCTGGTGTTGATCGTGATATGACTGGCAAAGTTTGTCTAAAATCGCCTGCTAATAATATAAGAGCACCCCCAAATTGATGTGAAAGTCAAATTTATTCGTGAGAAACTTGATGATGGTACTCTAAAACTTTTATATGTTCCCACTGACCAAATATTAGCTGACATTCTCACTAAAGGAGTACCTACAAATAAGTTATCGTTTCTTACTAGTAAATTTGGTTTGAAATGATTTATTTTATTATTTATGTTACTTTGTATAAAAGTCAAAATGAATTTTTTAAATGGAATTACTTTTATCATGTAAAAGAAGAATATGAATTTTCTATTTAAAAGCTTTGTACTACATATACTCGTATATAGATTTGAATTGTTCTTTAATTAATTTTTTATAATGAAATGTAATAATAATTCGGGGAAAGTGTTGAAATTGAATTATAATGACATTTCGTATATATGGCAACCTCTGGTTTACATACTAAATCAACTACAATAAAACATGAAAGCTGTTCTCTTTCTTATCTTCTTCCGTTGTAAGTCGCTGAGTTAATCACACGCGTTTTATTTCACTGCAAGTTAAAACTTCTATTAACAACAATTTTATTTTCCGTGAGGATTTTTTCCGCCTATTCTCAATTTATGCGGATTCGGAATTCGTAGTGAAGTTTCAAACCACACTTCGAACTTACAAACAGCTGAGTTTCTTATGTGATTTGGTTTGATAATTAACTCCCAAAAAGTTTAAAAAGGGGTTAAAAATATCTGTTTCAGTGGATTGTTATTTTATTGTTTTCAATAATAAACTAGCTGACCCGGGCCTTCAAATTTTATTTTCACTGCAAGTCTGGTTCCGTTGCAAAGTCATGGCGGATTGCTATTTCGAAGAAGAATGAAAGTTGCACTAAATCGACATAGCAATTATTGTTCAAATACCGTTTACCGAAGCAGAAATAATGGATTTATTTATTTTTGAAAGCTCGGCCCGGTCCGCGTTGCTGGCTCCAAATTTTTCTGTTATTTTGAACTACCTCTCGAAGAAAATCAAAATCAGTGTTTTTAGTTATTTATATAAAGGAAAAAATGTTATATTCAAAAATCCAAAAATCAAAATTGTAATAACACACACAGTTTGTTTTTTTTATATTTTATGTATTTTAAAATGTAAAAATTAAAATTTTTATAATTATAAATTATGTTTTACATATTTTATTTAAATTATAACTATATATTTACTGCAATGCTTTTTGATAAACTACGTTTTTGGTTTTGCCTTCATTAGCGAATACGAATAATGATGATGGGTTACCAACACGTGAGCATCCAACGTATAGTTGTCCAGGTGAGAAGCATGGTGTTTCAAGATTCAATCCACATACTTGCAGCGATTGACCTTGGGATTTTTTATGGTCATAGCAAATGCCAGACGTACTGGAAATTGTATGCGTTTAAATGAAAACGGCATATCTGCGGGCATTATTGGTATACGTGGAATCAATACGACTTCACCTTTGTACTTACCAGTTAATATAGTTGCTTCTATAATGTTATTTAATAATTTTTTTATAATTAATCTTGTTCCATTACTAAGCCGTGATGGATTTAAATTGCGTAATAGAATTATTGGTACACCAACTTTTAACTGCAGCATGTGAGGTGGAGTTCCTGGCAAGTCAAGCGAATTTAAGAATTCAATTGGGTAATTAACAATTTCATCAGGATCATTAACACAATCAATGGATTTATATGTTTTTATTTCTCCGCTTATTTTATTTTGAATATCAACATTAATATCGCAAACATCTTTGTTTTTGGCTGCCAATATAGCGCGATCACTTAGCCATTGGTGATTGGTAAAATTGCGCTCAATATTGGGATATAGACTTGAAATTAAGCCTTCTTTTGATTAATTTAAAACACAACAATCTGCAGGCAATGTGATGAGTCCTGTTGCATTGTCCATAGCAATTTTCCAATATCCAATAATTGACGTGCAAATAAACGGGCTGATGCATGATTTTGTAATTGTATGCGCATATTTACCGTTAGTGAAAGTTTTTTTAACATATCGCCACAAATGAGATGCTTTTAAACTCGCATTTAGTTCATCTGCTGGTGTTGATCGTGATATGACTGGCAAAGTTTGTCTAAAATCGCCTGCTAATAATATAAGAGCACCCCCAAATTGATGTGAAAGTCAAATTTATTCGTGAGAAACTTGATGATGGTACTCTAAAACTTTTATATGTTCCCACTGACCAAATGTTAGCTGACATTCTCACTAAAGGAGTACCTACAAATAAGTTATCGTTTCTTACTAGTAAATTTGGTTTGAAATGATTTATTTTATTATTTATGTTACTTTGTATAAAAGTCAAAATGAATTTTTTAAATGGAATTACTTTTATCATGTAAAAGAAGAATATGAATTTTCTATTTAAAAGCTTTGTACTACATATACTCGTATATAGATTTGAATTGTTCTTTAATTAATTTTTTATAATGAAATGTAATAATAATTCGGGGAAAGTGTTGAAATTGAATTATAATGACATTTCGTATATATGGCAACCTCTGGTTTACATACTAAATCAACTACAATAAAACATGAAAGCTGTTCTCTTTCTTATCTTCTTCCGTTGTAAGTCGCTGAGTTAATCACACGCGTTTTATTTCACTGCAAGTTAAAACTTCTATTAACAACAATTTTATTTTCCGTGAGGATTTTTTCCGCCTATTCTCAATTTATGCGGATTCGGAATTCGTAGTGAAGTTTCAAACCACACTTCGAACTTACAAACAGCTGAGTTTCTTATGTGATTTGGTTTGATAATTAACTCCCAAAAAGTTTAAAAAGGGGTTAAAAATATCTGTTTCAGTGGATTGTTATTTTATTGTTTTCAATAATAAACTAGCTGACCCGGGCCTTCAAATTTTATTTTCACTGCAAGTCTGGTTCCGTTGCAAAGTCATGGCGGATTGCTATTTCGAAGAAGAATGAAAGTTGCACTAAATCGACATAGCAATTATTGTTCAAATACCGTTTACCGAAGCAGCAATAATGGATTTATTTATTTTTGAAAGCTCGGCCCGGTCCGCGTTGCTGGCTCCAAATTTTTCTGTTATTTTGAACTACCTCTCGAAGAAAATCAAAATCAGTGTTTTTAGTTATTTATATAAAGGAAAAAATGTTATATTCAAAAATCCAAAAATCAAAATTGTAATAACACACACAGTTTATATTTTTTTTATATTTTATGTATTTTAAAATGTAAAAATTAAAATTTTTATAATTATAAATTATGTTTTACATATTTTATTTAAATTATAACTATATATTTACTGCAATGCTTTTTGATAAACTACGTTTTTGGTTTTGCCTTCATTAGCGAATACGAATAATGATGATGGGTTACCAACACGTGAGCATCCAACGTATAGTTGTCCAGGTGAGAAGCATGGTGTTTCAAGATTCAATCCACATACTTGCAGCGATTGACCTTGGGATTTATTTATGGTCATAGCAAATGCCAGACGTACTGGAAATTGTATGCGTTTAAATGAAAACGGCATATCTGCGGGCATTATTGGTATACGTGGAATCAATACGACTTCACCTTTGTACTTACCAGTTAATATAGTTGCTTCTATAATGTTATTTAATAATTTTTTTATAATTAATCTTGTTCCATTACTAAGCCGTGATGGATTTAAATTGCGTAATAGAATTATTGGTACACCAACTTTTAACTGCAGCATGTGAGGTGGAGTTCCTGGCAAGTCAAGCGAATTTAAGAATTCAATTGGGTAATTAACAATTTCATCAGGATCATTAACACAATCAATGGATTTATATGTTTTTATTTCTCCGCTTATTTTATTTTGAATATCAACATTAATATCGCAAACATCTTTGTTTTTGGCTGCCAATATAGCGCGATCACTTAGCCATTGGTGATTGGTAAAATTGCGCTCAATATTGGGATATAGACTTGAAATTAAGCCTTCTTTTGATTAATTTAAAACACAACAATCTGCAGGCAATGTGATGAGTCCTGTTGCATTGTCCATAGCAATTTTCCAATATCCAATAATTGACGTGCAAATAAACGGGCTGATGCATGATTTTGTAATTGTATGCGCATATTTACCGTTAGTGAAAGTTTTTTTAACATATCGCCACAAATGAGATGCTTTTAAACACGCATTTAGTTCATCTGCTGGTGTTGATCGTGATATGACTGGCAAAGTTTGTCTAAAATCGCCTGCTAATAATATAAGAGCACCCCCAAATTGATGTGAAAGTCAAATTTATTCGTGAGAAACTTGATGATGGTACTCTAAAACTTTTATATGTTCCCACTGACCAAATGTTAGCTGACATTCTCACTAAAGGAGTACCTACAAATAAGTTATCGTTTCTTACTAGTAAATTTGGTTTGAAATGATTTATTTTATTATTTATGTTACTTTGTATAAAAGTCAAAATGAATTTTTTAAATGGAATTACTTTTATCATGTAAAAGAAGAATATGAATTTTCTATTTAAAAGCTTTGTACTACATATACTCGTATATAGATTTGAATTGTTCTTTAATTAATTTTTTATAATGAAATGTAATAATAATTCGGGGAAAGTGTTGAAATTGAATTATAATGACATTTCGTATATATGGCAACCTCTGGTTTACATACTAAATCAACTACAATAAAACATGAAAGCTGTTCTCTTTCTTATCTTCTTCCGTTGTAAGTCGCTGAGTTAATCACACGCGTTTTATTTCACTGCAAGTTAAAACTTCTATTAACAACAATTTTATTTTCCGTGAGGATTTTTTCCGCCTATTCTCAATTTATGCGGATTCGGAATTCGTAGTGAAGTTTCAAACCACACTTCGAACTTACAAACAGCTGAGTTTCTTATGTGATTTGGTTTGATAATTAACTCCCAAAAAGTTTAAAAAGGGGTTAAAAATATCTGTTTCAGTGGATTGTTATTTTATTGTTTTCAATAATAAACTAGCTGACCCGGGCCTTCAAATTTTATTTTCACTGCAAGTCTGGTTCCGTTGCAAAGTCATGGCGGATTGATATTTCGAAGAAGAATGAAAGTTGCACTAAATCGACATAGCAATTATTGTTCAAATACCGTTTACCGAAGCAGAAATAATGGATTTATTTATTTTTGAAAGCTCGGCCCGGTCCGCGTTGCTGGCTCCAAATTTTTCTGTTATTTTGAACTACCTCTCGAAGAAAATCAAAATCAGTGTTTTTAGTTATTTATATAAAGGAAAAAATGTTATATTCAAAAATCCAAAAATCAAAATTGTAATAACACACACAGTTTGTTTTTTTTATATTTTATGTATTTTAAAATGTAAAAATTAAAATTTTTATAATTATAAATTATGTTTTACATATTTTATTTAAATTATAACTATATATTTACTGCAATGCTTTTTGATAAACTACGTTTTTGGTTTTGCCTTCATTAGCGAATACGAATAATGATGATGGGTTACCAACACGTGAGCATCCAACGTATAGTTGTCCAGGTGAGAAGCATGGTGTTTCAAGATTCAATCCACATACTTGCAGCGATTGACCTTGGGATTTATTTATGGTCATAGCAAATGCCAGACGTACTGGAAATTGTATGCGTTTAAATGAAAACGGCATATCTGCGGGCATTATTGGTATACGTGGAATCAATACGACTTCACCTTTGTACTTACCAGTTAATATAGTTGCTTCTATAATGTTATTTAATAATTTTTTTATAATTAATCTTGTTCCATTACTAAGCCGTGATGGATTTAAATTGCGTAATAGAATTATTGGTACACCAACTTTTAACTGCAGCATGTGAGGTGGAGTTCCTGGCAAGTCAAGCGAATTTAAGAATTCAATTGGGTAATTAACAATTTCATCAGGATCATTAACACAATCAATGGATTTATATGTTTTTATTTCTCCGCTTATTTTATTTTGAATATCAACATTAATATCGCAAACATCTTTGTTTTTGGCTGCCAATATAGCGCGATCACTTAGCCATTGGTGATTGGTAAAATTGCGCTCAATATTGGGATATAGACTTGAAATTAAGCCTTCTTTTGATTAATTTAAAACACAACAATCTGCAGGCAATGTGATGAGTCCTGTTGCATTGTCCATAGCAATTTTCCAATATCCAATAATTGACGTGCAAATAAACGGGCTGATGCATGATTTTGTAATTGTATGCGCATATTTACCGTTAGTGAAAGTTTTTTTAACATATCGCCACAAATGAGATGCTTTTAAACACGCATTTAGTTCATCTGCTGGTGTTGATCGTGATATGACTGGCAAAGTTTGTCTAAAATCGCCTGCTAATAATATAAGAGCACCCCCAAATTGATGTGAAAGTCAAATTTATTCGTGAGAAACTTGATGATGGTACTCTAAAACTTTTATATGTTCC
Source organism: Clusia tigrina (assembly GCA_920105625.2). NCBI lineage: Eukaryota > Metazoa > Arthropoda > Insecta > Diptera > Clusiidae > Clusia > Clusia tigrina. The sequence goes on from CAKKTE020000562.1 coordinate 108,904, forward strand.
CACTGACCAAATGTTAGCTGACATTCTCACTAAAGGAGTACCTACAAATAAGTTATCGTTTCTTACTAGTAAATTTGGTTTGAAATGATTTATTTTATTATTTATGTTACTTTGTATAAAAGTCAAAATGAATTTTTTAAATGGAATTACTTTTATCATGTAAAAGAAGAATATGAATTTTCTATTTAAAAGCTTTGTACTACATATACTCGTATATAGATTTGAATTGTTCTTTAATTAATTTTTTATAATGAAATGTAATAATAATTCGGGGAAAGTGTTGAAATTGAATTATAATGACATTTCGTATATATGGCAACCTCTGGTTTACATACTAAATCAACTACAATAAAACATGAAAGCTGTTCTCTTTCTTATCTTCTTCCGTTGTAAGTCGCTGAGTTAATCACACGCTGTTATTTTGAACTACCTCTCGAAGAAAATCAAAATCAGTGTTTTTAGTTATTTATATAAAGGAAAAAATGTTATATTCAAAAATCCAAAAATCAAAATTGTAATAACACACACAGTTTATGTTTTTTTTATATTTTATGTATTTTAAAATGTAAAAATTAAAATTTTTATAATTATAAATTATGTTTTACATATTTTATTTAAATTATAACTATATATTTACTGCAATGCTTTTTGATAAACTACGTTTTTGGTTTTGCCTTCATTAGCGAATACGAATAATGATGATGGGTTACCAACACGTGAGCATCCAACGTATAGTTGTCCAGGTGAGAAGCATGGTGTTTCAAGATTCAATCCACATACTTGCAGCGATTGACCTTGGGATTTATTTATGGTCATAGCAAATGCCAGACGTACTGGAAATTGTATGCGTTTAAATGAAAACGGCATATCTGCGGGCATTATTGGTATACGTGGAATCAATACGACTTCACCTTTGTACTTACCAGTTAATATAGTTGCTTCTATAATGTTATTTAATAATTTTTTTATAATTAATCTTGTTCCATTACTAAGCCGTGATGGATTTAAATTGCGTAATAGAATTATTGGTACACCAACTTTTAACTGCAGCATGTGAGGTGGAGTTCCTGGCAAGTCAAGCGAATTTAAGAATTCAATTGGGTAATTAACAATTTCATCAGGATCATTAACACAATCAATGGATTTATATGTTTTTATTTCTCCGCTTATTTTATTTTGAATATCAACATTAATAACATCTTTGTTTTTGGCTGCCAATATAGCGCGATCACTTAGCCATTGGTGATTGGTAAAATTGCGCTCAATATTGGGATATAGACTTGAAATTAAGCCTTCTTTTGATTAATTTAAAACACAACAATCTGCAGGCAATGTGATGAGTCCTGTTGCATTGTCCATAGCAATTTTCCAATATCCAATAATTGACGTGCAAATAAACGGGCTGATGCATGATTTTGTAATTGTATGCGCATATTTACCGTTAGTGAAAGTTTTTTTAACATATCGCCACAAATGAGATGCTTTTAAACACGCATTTAGTTCATCTGCTGGTGTTGATCGTGATATGACTGGCAAAGTTTGTCTAAAATCGCCTGCTAATAATATAAGAGCACCCCCAAATTGATGTGAAAGTCAAATTTATTCGTGAGAAACTTGATGATGGTACTCTAAAACTTTTATATGTTCCCACTGACCAAATGTTAGCTGACATTCTCACTAAAGGAGTACCTACAAATAAGTTATCGTTTCTTACTAGTAAATTTGGTTTGAAATGATTTATTTTATTATTTATGTTACTTTGTATAAAAGTCAAAATGAATTTTTTAAATGGAATTACTTTTATCATGTAAAAGAAGAATATGAATTTTCTATTTAAAAGCTTTGTACTACATATACTCGTATATAGATTTGAATTGTTCTTTAATTAATTTTTTATAATGAAATGTAATAATAATTCGGGGAAAGTGTTGAAATTGAATTATAATGACATTTCGTATATATGGCAACCTCTGGTTTACATACTAAATCAACTACAATAAAACATGAAAGCTGTTCTCTTTCTTATCTTCTTCCGTTGTAAGTCGCTGAGTTAATCACACGCGTTTTATTTCACTGCAAGTTAAAACTTCTATTAACAACAATTTTATTTTCCGTGAGGATTTTTTCCGCCTATTCTCAATTTATGCGGATTCGGAATTCGTAGTGAAGTTTCAAACCACACTTCGAACTTACAAACAGCTGAGTTTCTTATGTGATTTGGTTTGATAATTAACTCCCAAAAAGTTTAAAAAGGGGTTAAAAATATCTGTTTCAGTGGATTGTTATTTTATTGTTTTCAATAATAAACTAGCTGACCCGGGCCTTCAAATTTTATTTTCACTGCAAGTCTGGTTCCGTTGCAAAGTCATGGCGGATTGATATTTCGAAGAAGAATGAAAGTTGCACTAAATCGACATAGCAATTATTGTTCAAATACCGTTTACCGAAGCAGAAATAATGGATTTATTTATTTTTGAAAGCTCGGCCCGGTCCGCGTTGCTGGCTCCAAATTTTTCTGTTATTTTGAACTACCTCTCGAAGAAAATCAAAATCAGTGTTTTTAGTTATTTATATAAAGGAAAAAATGTTATATTCAAAAATCCAAAAATCAAAATTGTAATAACACACACAGTTTGTTTTTTTTATATTTTATGTATTTTAAAATGTAAAAATTAAAATTTTTATAATTATAAATTATGTTTTACATATTTTATTTAAATTATAACTATATATTTACTGCAATGCTTTTTGATAAACTACGTTTTTGGTTTTGCCTTCATTAGCGAATACGAATAATGATGATGGGTTACCAACACGTGAGCATCCAACGTATAGTTGTCCAGGTGAGAAGCATGGTGTTTCAAGATTCAATCCACATACTTGCAGCGATTGACCTTGGGATTTATTTATGGTCATAGCAAATGCCAGACGTACTGGAAATTGTATGCGTTTAAATGAAAACGGCATATCTGCGGGCATTATTGGTATACGTGGAATCAATACGACTTCACCTTTGTACTTACCAGTTAATATAGTTGCTTCTATAATGTTATTTAATAATTTTTTTATAATTAATCTTGTTCCATTACTAAGCCGTGATGGATTTAAATTGCGTAATAGAATTATTGGTACACCAACTTTTAACTGCAGCATGTGAGGTGGAGTTCCTGGCAAGTCAAGCGAATTTAAGAATTCAATTGGGTAATTAACAATTTCATCAGGATCATTAACACAATCAATGGATTTATATGTTTTTATTTCTCCGCTTATTTTATTTTGAATATCAACATTAATATCGCAAACATCTTTGTTTTTGGCTGCCAATATAGCGCGATCACTTAGCCATTGGTGATTGGTAAAATTGCGCTCAATATTGGGATATAGACTTGAAATTAAGCCTTCTTTTGATTAATTTAAAACACAACAATCTGCAGGCAATGTGATGAGTCCTGTTGCATTGTCCATAGCAATTTTCCAATATCCAATAATTGACGTGCAAATAAACGGGCTGATGCATGATTTTGTAATTGTATGCGCATATTTACCGTTAGTGAAAGTTTTTTTAACATATCGCCACAAATGAGATGCTTTTAAACACGCATTTAGTTCATCTGCTGGTGTTGATCGTGATATGACTGGCAAAGTTTGTCTAAAATCGCCTGCTAATAATATAAGAGCACCCCCAAATTGATGTGAAAGTCAAATTTATTCGTGAGAAACTTGATGATGGTACTCTAAAACTTTTATATGTTCCCACTGACCAAATGTTAGCTGACATTCTCACTAAAGGAGTACCTACAAATAAGTTATCGTTTCTTACTAGTAAATTTGGTTTGAAATGATTTATTTTATTATTTATGTTACTTTGTATAAAAGTCAAAATGAATTTTTTAAATGGAATTACTTTTATCATGTAAAAGAAGAATATGAATTTTCTATTTAAAAGCTTTGTACTACATATACTCGTATATAGATTTGAATTGTTCTTTAATTAATTTTTTATAATGAAATGTAATAATAATTCGGGGAAAGTGTTGAAATTGAATTATAATGACATTTCGTATATATGGCAACCTCTGGTTTACATACTAAATCAACTACAATAAAACATGAAAGCTGTTCTCTTTCTTATCTTCTTCCGTTGTAAGTCGCTGAGTTAATCACACGCTGTTATTTTGAACTACCTCTCGAAGAAAATCAAAATCAGTGTTTTTAGTTATTTATATAAAGGAAAAAATGTTATATTCAAAAATCCAAAAATCAAAATTGTAATAACACACACAGTTTATGTTTTTTTTATATTTTATGTATTTTAAAATGTAAAAATTAAAATTTTTATAATTATAAATTATGTTTTACATATTTTATTTAAATTATAACTATATATTTACTGCAATGCTTTTTGATAAACTACGTTTTTGGTTTTGCCTTCATTAGCGAATACGAATAATGATGATGGGTTACCAACACGTGAGCATCCAACGTATAGTTGTCCAGGTGAGAAGCATGGTGTTTCAAGATTCAATCCACATACTTGCAGCGATTGACCTTGGGATTTATTTATGGTCATAGCAAATGCCAGACGTACTGGAAATTGTATGCGTTTAAATGAAAACGGCATATCTGCGGGCATTATTGGTATACGTGGAATCAATACGACTTCACCTTTGTACTTACCAGTTAATATAGTTGCTTCTATAATGTTATTTAATAATTTTTTTATAATTAATCTTGTTCCATTACTAAGCCGTGATGGATTTAAATTGCGTAATAGAATTATTGGTACACCAACTTTTAACTGCAGCATGTGAGGTGGAGTTCCTGGCAAGTCAAGCGAATTTAAGAATTCAATTGGGTAATTAACAATTTCATCAGGATCATTAACACAATCAATGGATTTATATGTTTTTATTTCTCCGCTTATTTTATTTTGAATATCAACATTAATAACATCTTTGTTTTTGGCTGCCAATATAGCGCGATCACTTAGCCATTGGTGATTGGTAAAATTGCGCTCAATATTGGGATATAGACTTGAAATTAAGCCTTCTTTTGATTAATTTAAAACACAACAATCTGCAGGCAATGTGATGAGTCCTGTTGCATTGTCCATAGCAATTTTCCAATATCCAATAATTGACGTGCAAATAAACGGGCTGATGCATGATTTTGTAATTGTATGCGCATATTTACCGTTAGTGAAAGTTTTTTTAACATATCGCCACAAATGAGATGCTTTTAAACACGCATTTAGTTCATCTGCTGGTGTTGATCGTGATATGACTGGCAAAGTTTGTCTAAAATCGCCTGCTAATAATATAAGAGCACCCCCAAATTGATGTGAAAGTCAAATTTATTCGTGAGAAACTTGATGATGGTACTCTAAAACTTTTATATGTTCCCACTGACCAAATGTTAGCTGACATTCTCACTAAAGGAGTACCTACAAATAAGTTATCGTTTCTTACTAGTAAATTTGGTTTGAAATGATTTATTTTATTATTTATGTTACTTTGTATAAAAGTCAAAATGAATTTTTTAAATGGAATTACTTTTATCATGTAAAAGAAGAATATGAATTTTCTATTTAAAAGCTTTGTACTACATATACTCGTATATAGATTTGAATTGTTCTTTAATTAATTTTTTATAATGAAATGTAATAATAATTCGGGGAAAGTGTTGAAATTGAATTATAATGACATTTCGTATATATGGCAACCTCTGGTTTACATACTAAATCAACTACAATAAAACATGAAAGCTGTTCTCTTTCTTATCTTCTTCCGTTGTAAGTCGCTGAGTTAATCACACGCGTTTTATTTCACTGCAAGTTAAAACTTCTATTAACAACAATTTTATTTTCCGTGAGGATTTTTTCCGCCTATTCTCAATTTATGCGGATTCGGAATTCGTAGTGAAGTTTCAAACCACACTTCGAACTTACAAACAGCTGAGTTTCTTATGTGATTTGGTTTGATAATTAACTCCCAAAAAGTTTAAAAAGGGGTTAAAAATATCTGTTTCAGTGGATTGTTATTTTATTGTTTTCAATAATAAACTAGCTGACCCGGGCCTTCAAATTTTATTTTCACTGCAAGTCTGGTTCCGTTGCAAAGTCATGGCGGATTGCTATTTCGAAGAAGAATGAAAGTTGCACTAAATCGACATAGCAATTATTGTTCAAATACCGTTTACCGAAGCAGCAATAATGGATTTATTTATTTTTGAAAGCTCGGCCCGGTCCGCGTTGCTGGCTCCAAATTTTTCTGTTATTTTGAACTACCTCTCGAAGAAAATCAAAATCAGTGTTTTTAGTTATTTATATAAAGGAAAAAATGTTATATTCAAAAATCCAAAAATCAAAATTGTAATAACACACACAGTTTATGTTTTTTTTATATTTTATGTATTTTAAAATGTAAAAATTAAAATTTTTATAATTATAAATTATGTTTTACATATTTTATTTAAATTATAACTATATATTTACTGCAATGCTTTTTGATAAACTACGTTTTTGGTTTTGCCTTCATTAGCGAATACGAATAATGATGATGGGTTACCAACACGTGAGCATCCAACGTATAGTTGTCCAGGTGAGAAGCATGGTGTTTCAAGATTCAATCCACATACTTGCAGCGATTGACCTTGGGATTTATTTATGGTCATAGCAAATGCCAGACGTACTGGAAATTGTATGCGTTTAAATGAAAACGGCATATCTGCGGGCATTATTGGTATACGTGGAATCAATACGACTTCACCTTTGTACTTACCAGTTAATATAGTTGCTTCTATAATGTTATTTAATAATTTTTTTATAATTAATCTTGTTCCATTACTAAGCCGTGATGGATTTAAATTGCGTAATAGAATTATTGGTACACCAACTTTTAACTGCAGCATGTGAGGTGGAGTTCCTGGCAAGTCAAGCGAATTTAAGAATTCAATTGGGTAATTAACAATTTCATCAGGATCATTAACACAATCAATGGATTTATATGTTTTTATTTCTCCGCTTATTTTATTTTGAATATCAACATTAATATCGCAAACATCTTTGTTTTTGGCTGCCAATATAGCGCGATCACTTAGCCATTGGTGATTGGTAAAATTGCGCTCAATATTGGGATATAGACTTGAAATTAAGCCTTCTTTTGATTAATTTAAAACACAACAATCTGCAGGCAATGTGATGAGTCCTGTTGCATTGTCCATAGCAATTTTCCAATATCCAATAATTGACGTGCAAATAAACGGGCTGATGCATGATTTTGTAATTGTATGCGCATATTTACCGTTAGTGAACGTTTTTTTAACATATCGCCACAAATGAGATGCTTTTAAACACGCATTTAGTTCATCTGCTGGTGTTGATCGTGATATGACTGGCAAAGTTTGTCTAAAATCGCCTGCTAATAATATAAGAGCACCCCCAAATTGATGTGAAAGTCAAATTTATTCGTGAGAAACTTGATGATGGTACTCTAAAACTTTTATATGTTCCCACTGACCAAATGTTAGCTGACATTCTCACTAAAGGAGTACCTACAAATAAGTTATCGTTTCTTACTAGTAAATTTGGTTTGAAATGATTTATTTTATTATTTATGTTACTTTGTATAAAAGTCAAAATGAATTTTTTAAATGGAATTACTTTTATCATGTAAAAGAAGAATATGAATTTTCTATTTAAAAGCTTTGTACTACATATACTCGTATATAGATTTGAATTGTTCTTTAATTAATTTTTTATAATGAAATGTAATAATAATTCGGGGAAAGTGTTGAAATTGAATTATAATGACATTTCGTATATATGGCAACCTCTGGTTTACATACTAAATCAACTACAATAAAACATGAAAGCTGTTCTCTTTCTTATCTTCTTCCGTTGTAAGTCGCTGAGTTAATCACACGCGTTTTATTTCACTGCAAGTTAAAACTTCTATTAACAACAATTTTATTTTCCGTGAGGATTTTTTCCGCCTATTCTCAATTTATGCGGATTCGGAATTCGTAGTGAAGTTTCAAACCACACTTCGAACTTACAAACAGCTGAGTTTCTTATGTGATTTGGTTTGATAATTAACTCCCAAAAAGTTTAAAAAGGGGTTAAAAATATCTGTTTCAGTGGATTGTTATTTTATTGTTTTCAATAATAAACTAGCTGACCCGGGCCTTCAAATTTTATTTTCACTGCAAGTCTGGTTCCGTTGCAAAGTCATGGCGGATTGCTATTTCGAAGAAGAATGAAAGTTGCACTAAATCCACATAGCAATTATTGTTCAAATACCGTTTACCGAAGCAGAAATAATGGATTTATTTATTTTTGAAAGCTCGGCCCGGTCCGCGTTGCTGGCTCCAAATTTTTCTGTTATTTTGAACTACCTCTCGAAGAAAATCAAAATCAGTGTTTTTAGTTATTTATATAAAGGAAAAAATGTTTTATTCAAAAATCCAAAAATCAAAATTGTAATAACACACACAGTTTATGTTTTTTTTATATTTTATGTATTTTAAAATGTAAAAATTAAAATTTTTATAATTATAAATTATGTTTTACATATTTTATTTAAATTATAACTATATATTTACTGCAATGCTTTTTGATAAACTACGTTTTTGGTTTTGCCTTCATTAGCGAATACGAATAATGATGATGGGTTACCAACACGTGAGCATCCAACGTATAGTTGTCCATGTGAGAAGCATGGTGTTTCAAGATTCAATCCACATACTTGCAGCGATTGACCTTGGGATTTATTTATGGTCATAGCAAATGCCAGACGTACTGGAAATTGTATGCATTTTGGCGTAAAAATGAGATTCGATTCCTGGCTTGTTCATTGTCTTCTGCGCGCTCCTCTTGTGTCTGCTGTGAGCGCAGCACACTCATATGATTTGTGTGCCGTGCACGGCGACCAATATTTGCACGTGGGCGTGGCATTTTGTACTGCACTTTTGATTTATTTTTTGTTTGTTTGTTATTTGTTTGTTTGTTTATTTGTTACGACTGTAGTTCATTTGGCAGTTCATTTAGAAAATGGACAGCGAGTATATTTTACAGCGGAAAATGTCATCGAGCGAGCAGCACAACCACCAGCAACAACATTGACTGCGTTTTTTTCATTGTGCCAAATTGATGACTTCGCTAAGACGCTACTGTATAATGAGGTTCCGCGATATTTTACATGGAATGTATCCACAAAACAATTCCAACAGTCGCAAACAAGGGAAAATAGTAGCTGACCACCCAAATGTATTTTCAAGTGATGCTTTAGGTCGACTATACACTGTACATCCAAATAATGTTGAATGCTATTACTTGCTTTTGCTTTTGATTCATATACGTGGTCCGACATCATTTCAAAATTTGAAAACCATAAATAATATATTGTGTGAATCATATCGGGAGCCTGCCAAAAATTAAATTTCTCTCGGGAACGATGACCATTGGGAAAATTCACTTGCCGATGCCTCACTGGCTGCTTCTCCATATCAAATTCGTATATTATTCGCAATTATAATATCAACATGCGGCCCATCAAAACCTTTAGAACTGTGTGAAAAATATAAAAATGCAATGACAGATGACATTTTATATCAAGCGCGTAATGCAACTGCAAGTCCAGGATTAGAATACTCTCCTGAGATGTATAATCAAGCATTAATATACATTGAGGATATTTGTTTAGTAATGGTGAATAAAACTTTGAATACATTGGGAATGACATCTCCAAATCGAGCCGTTACGGATGTTGTTAATCGTGAAATACAACGTGAACAAAATTACGATGCCAATGCATTAAACACATTTGTTCAGCATAATTTACCAAACTTAAATAAACAGCAAAAACACGTCTAAGACACTATTATGAAAACTGACCATGCAGGAACTGGTGCAATTTATTTTCTAGATGCTCCAGGTGGTACTGGTAAAACTTATCTAATTTCGATAATTTTGGCAAAAATACGGTCTGTCGGTAATATTGCGTTGGCTATAGCCTCATCGGGAATTGCTGCCACCCTATTAGATGGTGGAAGAACAGCACATTCTGCGTTAAAATTACCATTGAATAACCAACATGTAATATTTCAAAAACATCTGGGATGGCAAAGGTACTTCAACAATGCAAGTTTATTATATGGGATGAATGCACAATGGCGCATAAAACATCTCTAGAGGCATTGGATCGAACATTGCAAGATTTACGTGGCAATCATCAACCATTTGGGGGTGCTCTTATATTATTAGCAGGCGATTTTAGACAAACTTTGCCAGTCATATCACGATCAACACCAGCAGATGAACTAAATGCGTGTTTAAAAGCATCTCATTTGTGGCGATATGTTAAAAAAACTTTCACTAACGGTAAATATGCGCATACAATTACAAAATCATGCATCAGCCCGTTTATTTGCACGTCAATTATTGGATATTGGAAAATTGCTATGGACAATGCAACAGGACTCATCACATTGCCTGCAGATTGTTGTGTTTTAAATTAATCAAAAGAAGGCTTAATTTCAAGTCTATATCCCAATATTGAGCGCAATTTTACCAATCACCAATGGCTAAGTGATCGCGCTATATTGGCAGCCAAAAACAAAGATGTTTGCGATATTAATGTTGATATTCAAAATAAAATAAGTGGAGAAATAAAAAACATATAAATCCAGTGATTGTGTTAATGATCCTGATGAAATTGTTAATTACCCAATTGAATTCTTAAATTCGCTTGACTTGCCAGGAACACCACCTCACATGCTGCAGTTAAAAGTTGGTGTACCAATAATTCTATTACGCAATTTAAATCCACCACGGCTTTGTAATGGAACAAGATTAATTATAAAAAAATTATTAAATAACATTATAGAAGCAACTATATTAACTGGTAAGTACAAAGGTGAAGTCGTATTGATTCCACGTATACCAATAATGCCCGCAGATATGCCGTTTTCATTTAAACGCATACAATTTCCAGTACGTCTGGCATTTGCTATGACCATAAATAAATCCCAAGGTCAATCGCTGCAAGTATGTGGATTGAATCTTGAAACACCATGCTTCTCACCTGGACAACTATACGTTGGATGCTCACGTGTTGGTAACCCATCATCATTATTCGTATTCGCTAATGAAGGCAAAACCAAAAACGTAGTTTATCAAAAAGCATTGCAGTAAATATATAGTTATAATTTAAATAAAATATGTAAAACATAATTTATAATTATAAAAATTTAAATTTTTACATTTTAAAATACATAAAATATAAAAAAAAACATAAACTGTGTGTGTTATTACAATTTTGATTTTTGGATTTTTGAATAAAACATTTTTTCCTTTATATAAATAACTAAAAACACTGATTTTGATTTTCTTTGAGAGGCAGTTCAAAATAACAGAAAAATTTGGGGCCAGCAACGCGGACCGGGCCGAGCTTTCAAAAATAAATAAATCCATTATTTCTGCTTCGGTAAACGGTATTTGAACAATAATTGCTATGTCGATTTAGTGCAACTTTCATTCTTCTTCGAAATATCAATCCGCCATGACTTTGCAACGGAACCAGACTTGCAGTGAAAATAAAATTTGAAGGCAAAAGAACGATTGCCCGGGTCAGCTAGTTTATTATTGAAAGCAATAAAATAACAATCCACTGAAACAGATATTTTTAATCCCTTTTTAAACTTTTTGGGAGTTAATTATCAAACCAAATCACATAAGAAACTCAGCTGTTTGTAAGTTCGAAGTGTGGTTTGAAACTTCACTACGAATTCCGAATCCGCATAAATTGAGAATAGGCGGAAAAAATCCGCACGGAAAATAAAATTGTTGTTAATAGAAGTTTTAACTTGCAGTGAAATAAAACGCGTGTGATTAACTCAGCGACTTACAACGGAAGAAGATAAGAAAGAGAACAGCTTTCATGTTTTATTGTAGTTGATTTAGTATGTAAACCAGAGGTTGCCATATATACGAAATGTCATTATAATTCAATTTCAACACTTTCCCCGAATTATTATTACATTTCATTATAAAAAATTAATTAAAGAACAATTCAAATCTATATACGAGTATATGTAGTACAAAGCTCTTAAATAGAAAATTCATATTCTTCTTTTACATGATAAAAGTAATTCCATTTAAAAAATTCATTTTGACTTTTATACAAAGTAACATAAATAATAAAATAAATCATTTCAAACCAAATTTACTAGTAAGAAACGATAACTTATTTGTAGGTACTCCTTTAGTGAGAATGTCAGCTAACATTTGGTCAGTGGGAACATATAAAAGTTTTAGAGTACCATCATCAAGTTTCTCACGAATAAATTTGACTTTCACATCAATGTGTTTTGTGCGTGGAGAGGACGAATTGTTAGTAACAATATGAATTGCGCTTTTATTATCGCAAAACAGTACCATCGAATGAGATGACTCCGCAAGCAATTCTCGCTCCATGCGCTTGATCCAAATTAGCTCTTGGACAGCATTCACGATTGACATAAATTCGGTCTCTGTTGATGATAAAGCGACCGTTCGTTGCCGTTTTGAACACCACGAGATCGGTGCTCCTTGAAAGGTGAACAGCTAACCCGACGTAGATCGTCTCTCATCCACATCGCTTGCCCAATCTGCGTCACAATATCCAGTGATATCTGCTGCTGCTTTAGAATAGATAAGACCTTTAGCTAATGTTTCAAGTACCTCATTACACGTTTAATAGCTGTTCAATGTGGTTTGCCGGGGTTTGTACAACAACGACTCAGCATGTTTACGGAAAAACTTATATCGGGACGTGTGATCTGAGCGGCAAACAAAAGGCACCCAACAGCCTGCATGTAAGGAACTTTAGATATTTCGATTCTCTCTGCCTCTGTAGGCGGTGACATGGCTGCAGTTAGTTTCTGGTTAACGTCGACTGGTTTTGACACAGGCTTGCTGTCATCCATACCAAATCGTTTAAGCATTTCCTCAATGTATTGTTGTTGATCAATTTTAATGATGCCTTCCTTCAAATTTCGGGTGATGCGGATACCTAATATGGAGGTAGCTACTCCCATGTCTTTCATTTCAAAGTTTCTTGAAAGCTCGAGTTTTAGCGCTTCAATCACGTTTGTATTATCGCCAAAAATGAGGACGTCGTCCACATAAATTGCACCATAAAGACGACTCTTTGTGTTAACATGATAATACACGCATTGGTCTTCCTCGCTGCGTTTCAATCCATATTTCATCAAAACTGAGTTGAGTTTCGCATTCCACACGCGACTTGATTGTTTCAACCCATATAGAGACTTTTTAAGCGCGCACACTCTTCCTGATCCATCGTCAAATCCTTCTGGTTGGCTCATAAATATTTCTTCTTGGAGTTCGCCATTTAAAAACGCGGTGACAGCATCAAGTTGATGAATTTGCAAGTTATATTTTGTCGCCAGAGCCAGTAAAAAACGAATAGAGCTATATCGCACAACAGGCGCGAAAGTTTCACTATAGTCAACACCCTCTTGCTGACTGAAGCCTCTGACAACCAGCCTTGCTTTGTGGCGGACAAAATCACCATTTGCGTCGAACTTAGTTTTAAAAACCCATTTTGAACTAATTGGCTTCTTTCCCGATGGCAGCTGCGTAAAAAACCATGTTTCGTTTATAGCTAATGATTTCATTTCGTCGTGCATAGCACGCTTCCACTTATTCCACTGTTGCTGGGTCTTCGCTTACAAAACTTGTTGCACAAAAATTATAACTTGGCTTAGGCATACTATGGATACGCTCAGACCGACGAGCAGCATCATTTTCGTACAGATTTTCGCCATCAGCACCCTCGTCATCTGCATAGGGAACAGCATCGTTGGAAACGTTATCAAACCCCAAAAACACATCAAAACTATCCTCTTCTTCGTCATTATTGGGTTCGAAGCAATCAGTTGACGATTTGATCTTTCGCACAACTTCCCCTGAATTGACGACTGATACGCTGTCTTCAAGGTTAACTATAGAAGATCCAAGACGATTAGTGCTATTATTTGTTTCACCATAAATACCTGTTTGATGTTCGATGAAAACTACGTCACGGCTCGTCACGATTTTTCTCGTTACAGGGTTGAACAGTCGATCAGTTTTCGACTCGCTGCTATATCCAAGTAGGAAACATTCTATGCATTTGGCACTAAGTTTGCGACGTGTTTGTTTTGGCACATGAACCATGGCTTTGCTGCCAAAAACGCGGAGATGTTTCAAACTAGGTTTGCGATTCGACCATAGCTCCTCTGGGCTTTTGTTATTCCCTCTGCAAGGCACACGGTTCATCAGGTACACTGCGGTGACGGCTGCTTCTGCCCAGAACCTTTCGTCTATACCAGAATCCAACAACATGCAACGAACGCGTTCCATTATTGTTCTGTTGCAGCGCTCAGCAACGCCATTCTGCTCAGGAGTGTACGAGGAAGTTTTTTGATGTAAAATTCCGGCGCGTTCAGAAAAATGTTTAAATTTTGAAATTATATATTCAGACCCGTTATCTGGACGTAAAATTTTAATTTTTCTCGACGATTGGTTTTCCGCGAATGTCTTAAATTTCATGAATTCGTCAAACACTTGATGCTTATTTTTAATTGGATAGACGAAAACTTTGCGAGTGTAATCGTCAATAAACGTTAAGAGGTATTTTACGCCCGAAAACGATTTCACATTCAGCGGTCCCAAAACATCTGAATGTATAAGATCAAGTTTATTTTCAGCACGAGAACCAATATCATTAAACGGATATCGGGTTTGTTTACCTTTGATGCAGATTGTGCATTTGTCACCACGATTTTTCGAAAACTTTATTCCGGTCGATGCTTCCTTTACATTTTTAAAATGTTCGTTACATATGTGACCTAGCCTTCTATGCCATAGTTCAAAGTCTTCAGTGACTGCCATAGCCTTATTTAACACAACCGGATTTTCGATACACTTACAATTTAAGCGATAAAGTCCATTGTGATCATTCGCAGTTGCAATTAAATTGTTTTTGTTATCAAATATTTTGCAGTCGTCTTCTTTGAGGATTACTTTATTCCCGTTTTTCGTTAATTGCCGCACTGAGAGTAAATTAACACACAACTGTGGAACGTATTCTACATTTTTTACAACTGCGTTTGTTTTTGTATGTTCCGCCATTAGTTGCTTTCTCACTTCTCCCGCACTGTCAACCGTAACTGTATCATTGTTCGCAACAACAATTTCTTTACATGGAACAGTTTTTAAGTTCTCTAAAAACGATTTGTCTTTTGTCATGTGTGTCGAAGCGCCCGAATCGACATACCAACTGTTCGCGTTATCGGCACCGGCGAGGAGAGAGGCGAAGAGAACTGTGTTTTTATGTTTATCAGTTTTCTACTTTGCCTTATTTGGACATTTTTTGCTGAAATGCCCTTTTTGCTTGCAATTGTAGCATTTGAATTTCGTATGTTTGACTTTCGATTTTGTGTAAAGGGCATTTTCGTAATGTTCACCATCGAATTTGACATCTTGTAATAAAAGATTTTTTACCACGTCCATTGTTAATTTCGATTTCGAATTTTCTACGGCCATTACTAAAGAACGAAATTCATCCGGTAAGCCGGCTAACATTAAGGACGCGGTTATTTCTTCATCGATCTTAAGACCAGCATTTTGCACTTTTATCGATGTCATAACCATTTTTCCTACGTAATCGTTCATGGATTCACAATCATCAAGTCTTAGCCGTACTAATTGCTTTAGCAATTCCACTTTGCGGGTTAAACCAGTGTCCTCATACGCTGACATTAATGCATTCCATGCGTCCTTTGCACTTTCCGTTGTCGCTATATGAGCTAAATTTCCAGGTTCGATTATCAGAGTTATCTCTGCCAATGCACGTTCGTTGAGTTCCGTTTCTTTTGTCGTTGCGGGCGAATCCATCTGTAATAATCTTCCAAAAGCCTTTGATGACTAGGTGGGATTTCGCGTGGCGCTTCCAAATGTCGAAATTTTCGAAAGGAAAAGCAATTGTACTTGAAGTCATTTTATTTTCGCGACGACCTTTTTTTATTACAAAACAACGATTTCAACACGGCAAATTTACAACACACGATCTGATATATATATTAAGGTTTTTTTTATTTTTTTTATTCACTTGGTCCTGGGCCCATAACCTGTTGTTAATAGAAGTTTTAACTTGCAGTGAAATAAAACGTGTGTGTTTAACTCAGCGACTTACAACAGAAGAAGATAAGAAAGAGAACAGCTTTCTTATTTTATTGTAGTTGATTTAGTATGTAAACCAGAGGTTGCCATATATACGAAATGTCATTATAAATCAATTTCAACAAAAATCCGAATTGGGGTGATTCTGCTACGAATTTGCACGGCGACCAATATTTGCACGTGAGCGTGGCATTTTGTACTGCAATATACGTTTTTTATGATTTATTTATTTTTGTTTGTTATTGTTGGGGTAGGGAGGCTGACCTTTGTTGTCTTACCTGTTGCTTGTTTACTTTCTTCAATAGCTTTCAATAATACAATTAATTTACTTTCACTAACACCTTGGGTTAATTTATAAAAATGTATGTAATATTGAATTTAAATAAATTAAACTTCAATTTAATAAGTTATTTTTTTTCGTTTGACTCCCACGCACTTTTCACGAACAGAGGTTATGTATGAGTCGGTGTCGGGATACTTAACGCCGCCACACGCCGATTAAGCACACAACGCCTTCAGCGAAACATAACATAGGCTTATCGCGCAAATAGAGTTTAAAAAATAGTGATATTTATTTTTTTCACGAAAAGATGTTAGGTTTGAGTCGGTATTGGGCTAATTAACGCCACTACACGCTGATTAAGGACCCAACGCCTTCAGCGAAACACAGCATAGGTTTATCGCGCTAATCTCTATCGGGCAAAACACAAAAAAGTAAATATTGCGCCATCTGTCGGACGAACTTCAAACTACACAGAAACACTCACGCCCATAGAGCATGCATATAAAATTTGGTCAAAATCGGTCCAGTAGTTTTTGAGTTACGGTGCAAAAACACAAAAAAACTAAATATTGCGCCATCTGTCGGACGAACTTCAAACTACACAGAAACGCTACTCATGGCCACTAGAGCATGCATATAAAATTTGGTCAAAATCGGTCCAGTAGTTTTTGAGTTACGGTGCAAAAACACAAAAAAACTAAATATTGCGCCATCTGTCGGACGAACTTTAAACTACACAGAAACACTGCTCATGGCCAATAGAGCATGCATATAAAATTTGGTCAAAATCGGTCCAGTAGTTTTTGAGTTTAGCGATCACGAACATACAATTTTATAATAATAATAATAATTCTATTCTTGTTTTTGAAAAGGCATCATATACTCGTAGTCGAACAATGCATTAAAAATGTTATTCGCCGATTTAAAAAATTAATTTAATATGAAATATATAATAAACTATCTGCTGAATCAGGATATGTTGGAAAATTTCGGTTTAATCCGCTCTAAGGGTGGCATGCATGATCATACCGATCATCAATAAATATAGGCTGAATTCGTGTTTGCTAGATTATAATATATGACTTTTGTCAACCAACGCTAATGTAGAAGAGGACACCCGATTTAGAACGATAGCATAACTCTTTGACAGGTACTTTTAACTTGTTCATTAACCGTGCATTTTGTACACCTTCTTTTATAGGAGAGTTATTAAACCGTTTTTGCGGAACTCAAACTTGCACCGACCACGAAGAAGAATTACAGGAATTGGACTCTATTCTGAGGACTCTATTATGAGGATTTAGAGAATCTAGCCGGATATATTTGCCACAATATGAAAGAAGACGTTCCAAATATTACGGCCATGGCAAATTAATACAAAAACTACATGTGGGTAGACCAGCTCAGCAAAGGTGGTTTATCAAAACCCACCGAAGAATTGAGGGAATTAATGGAGACGGATTGCTTATTACAAATGAGCATATAGATCAAGCTTCCAATGTAAATTCGCACATTAAGGTTAATAAGTTATTCTTCCGAGCCAGAAAGTTCTTTGCAATAAGAAAACTTCACAAAGACATTCTACAAAATTCATACAAAATAATCCGTAAACTTAATAAAACAGTTAACACAAAAATTCTGTGTTTAATTTATGTAGCTTGATAAAATAGCAAGCTTTTAGAATTTAAAATCTTTATTTATCTATTGTAAATATTGTTATGAAATTGCCCTCTTGACAATTTATTCTGTTACGAAATTGCCCTCCTGACAATTTACTCTAACTCTCTGTACTCGGATTCGTACCACTGAATCGTGTAGTAATCAAACAATCGCTGGTTAAATTAAAATAACTAACTTTATTTAATTATTGCAATTTACACAATTATTATTAGTCTTAAAGTTTACTTGATTACAATTTGTACTTTATTTCACAATTCATTAATCACTATAGTGAATTTCTGCTTCGATTTGAATGCACGATGTACACACTGTTACGATCTCTGTTCGAATGTCCTCGACTTTGCACAGTCGTGCTTTTATAGTTTCGAATGGTTGAGGTGGAAACTTCTATAATACACTAGAAGTTTCTGGATCTTTCTAGAACTTGATATACACCTCAAAGGAAGCTTTCATTATTTTACACTACCGACAGGGTGTTCTTAAGTAAACTTTTATACGAATAGTTCTTGTCTTGACTTACACACACAGGGTGGTGCACTCATTCTCAATATCCAGATGGGATCCTAAAAGTATGCAATCCCGTTTCACTGCCCTCCCCTTAATCTTGTTCGTCCCGAACAAGGATAGTACTGCAACCTTTATAAGGAGATAGCCTCTCCGAATGAACGACTTTCAATTTGCTCCTGACATTTCTCGCCAACTGGATGCGGTATACTACATCGTGGATCCGCTTTAACACCTTATAAGGCCCTTCCCAGTGTGTTTTCAGTTTTGGCGATAATCCACTTTTCCTTTGCGAATAATGAAGCATAACTAGTTGCCCTTCGTGAAATCCCTTAGAGTTTACTCGTACATCTGGCTTTCCTTTTATCACCCATCAGTCGTGTACGATTTCTGCTGTTCCATGAATTTCATTCAACTGTACTCGTTTTTTAGGTATACAATTGCTGCATGGAAGTACTGTTGATGACTCTAGTTTATTCTTTCGCCAGATCGTCAGGTACCTATTTATTAGCTCGTATCTTGCTTTTCGTGTCTAGCGGTTGCCTCTCACAGTTTACAATTGCTGAGATTCTCTGGCACCTTACCTTCTTTTTCGCTATGGTTTCTGCGGTATTTAAAATATCACTACTTTTTCTGGTACTATTCGGCTCTTTTACTTCCCAACATCTCCGCCCATTTTGCCTCTGACTTGGGTTGGATTTTTGTCCGCCGCGATACAATGGCTTGTTTAACACCTCCGTACTTATCCTCACCAAAGAATAACTGTATTTCGGTGTTCGCATAATTCAGCACTCGGCTTTTGAAATCTAGCGTGAATACATTCCGTATCATAAAATCCACATCTAAGATTACTTCATCCACAATATCCGCAACTATAAACTCGTGCGTCACTGTTGTGGCGCCGATAGTGATTTTCCGTGTAACTTTTCCAAGTACCGGTGCATCATCTCCAGTTGCCGTACGCAAACTTATTCCCTGAAGCGGCTCGATTCCCCGAACGAGATCCCTTCTGATTATAGAATGTGATGCCCCCGTATCCAATGTTGCCACAATTTTTCTTCCGCTTATTACAGTATTGACAGTTAGGCTATTATTTTTCCGTGCCATCTGAGAAACGAAGATTCTTGGGCTTGTGGGAGTCCGTTCATTTTCCGGCTTGACAATCTTTTCCGATTCCCTACTTTGGACTTTGTCTTGCTTTGGCAATCTTACCGGAGCGTGTGTTGCATAACGTTTCCATCTCAACTGACAATCACGAGCCATGTGCCACACATCACAGCAGGCAAAGCATTTGTCCGTGAAACTTTGTCAGTTCTCGACTCTTATCTGACGGGCTGTGCATTCTGACCGACACTCCAATGCTGCTGTCTCTGTTAACAAAACGCTAGCTACTGTCTCCATATATGTAGCTTTCGGATTAGTTATCAGTTATCGCAGAACGCTTTATCTCGGCATCGCGAATGCCATATACGAATGCGTCCATCATACACCTCTCAGTAATCTCTCCTGCGTAGGCAATATGAGCCAACCGTTCCACTTCCGTCGCAAACTGTTGTAGAGACTCACCACTCTTCTGTACCCGTGTGCGTAGCTCTACTTGGTACATCTGCTTGCGATCACTACCATATTTGCGCTGAACGGCATTCACAAGCTTTCATAGCAGTCTCGCTCACTTTCTGAGATAGTTGGAAGCACATCAGCGGCAACACCTTTCAACGAAATGGTTAATGCAGCCACTTTTTTGCGAGCACTCCAACCATTTGTGCTAGCGGTAGTCTCAAACTGCATTCTGAAGACGCTAAATGTCGTGGTTCCATTATAGGTAGGAGGCTTCAGTTTTATTGAGGATAAAGCTGGCATAGGCAATGCACCTTCCTGTAGTAGGTGAATTCTTTGCTCTGTTTGTTGCTTAAAATCATTCTGCCTTTGTACTACAGATTTTTCGAACGATTCTTGCCGTGTCTCAATGTCACAAACCTTCCTGTCTACCATCTCGGACATTTCTTTCATCTGCTGTGAGTTCTTTTCCACTAGTTGAGTAAGTCGTATTTCACTCTGCTGTAACTGTTCTTTGACATCCTCTTTGACTGCTTGTTTGAGGGATACAACACTCTTTTCGACGGATTCAGCATTTTGTTGTAACTGCTGCTGCATCCTTTCTTCGGCTGCTTGAGCATTTTGTAGCAACTGCTGCTGCATCCTCTCTTCGGCTGCTTGAGAATTTTGTTGTGACTGCTGCTGCATATAGTGTTTGAAGGATTGTATTATCCCGATGTGTACACTCATGTCAAAGTTACCCGTGTTAGTTTCTTGCGGTGTTTCTTCGTGTCGAGATGTCGTTGGCTCTTCACATTGGAATTCATGCTCATCGACGTCTATACCCTGCTCCTCTAAAGCGCTTCTTAATCGCACCTGCAGCTCCGCTTTAAGCCCTTGTGTTTGCAAATTTAAGCGCTCAAGCTCCTTCTTGAGCTGCTCCAAACTCAGTTTTTCAAATTTAACCATTGTCTATCACAGATACACAACCGCACTTCTGACACCAATTGTTACGAAATTGCCCTCTTGACAATTTATTCTGTTACGAAATTGCCCTCTAGACAATTTACTCTAACTCTCTGTACTCGGATTCGTACCACTGCATCGTGTAGTAATGAAACAATCGCAGGTTAAATTAAAATAACTAACTTTATTTAATTATTGCAATTTACACAATTATTATTAGTCTTAAAGTTTACTTGATTACAATTTGTACTTTATTTCACAATTCATTAATCACTATAGTGAATTTCTGCTTCGATTTGAATGCACGATGTACACACTGTTACGATCTCTGTTCGAATGTCCTCGACTTTGCACAGTCGTGCTTTTATAGTTTCGAATGGTTGAGGTGGAAACTTCTATAATACACTAGAAGTTTCTGGATCTTTCTAGAACTTGATATACACCTCAAAGGAAGCTTTCATTATTTTACACTACCGACAGGGTGTTCTTAAGTAAACTTTTATACGAATAGTTCTTGTCTTGACTTACACACACAGGGTGGTGCACTCATTCTCAATATCCAGATGGGATCCTAAAAGTATGCAATCCCGTTTCACTGCCCTCCCCTTAATCTTGTTCGTCCCGAACAAGGATAGTACTGCAACCTTTATAAGGAGATAGCCTCTCCGAATGAACGACTTTCAATTTGCTCCTGACATTTCTCGCCAACTGGATGCGGTATACTACATCGTGGATCCGCTTTAACACCTTATAAGGCCCTTCCCAGTGTGTTTTCAGTTTTGGCGATAATCCACTTTTCCTTTGCGAATAATGAAGCATAACTAGTTGCCCTTCGTGAAATCCCTTAGAGTTTACTCGTACATCTGGCTTTCCTTTTATCACCCATCAGTCGTGTACGATTTCTGCTGTTCCATGAATTTCATTCAACTGTACTCGTTTTTTAGGTATACAATTGCTGCATGGAAGTACTGTTGATGACTCTAGTTTATTCTTTCGCCAGATCGTCAGGTACCTATTTATTAGCTCGTATCTTGCTTTTCGTGTCTAGCGGTTGCCTCTCACAGTTTACAATTGCTGAGATTCTCTGGCACCTTACCTTCTTTTTCGCTATGGTTTCTGCGGTATTTAAAATATCACTACTTTTTCTGGTACTATTCGGCTCTTTTACTTCCCAACATCTCCGCCCATTTTGCCTCTGACTTGGGTTGGATTTTTGTCCGCCGCGATACAATGGCTTGTTTAACACCTCCGTACTTATCCTCACCAAAGAATAACTGTATTTCGGTGTTCGCATAATTCAGCACTCGGCTTTTGAAATCTAGCGTGAATACATTCCGTATCATAAAATCCACATCTAAGATTACTTCATCCACAATATCCGCAACTATAAACTCGTGCGTCACTGTTGTGGCGCCGATAGTGATTTTCCGTGTAACTTTTCCAAGTACCGGTGCATCATCTCCAGTTGCCGTACGCAAACTTATTCCCTGAAGCGGCTCGATTCCCCGAACGAGATCCCTTCTGATTATAGAATGTGATGCCCCCGTATCCAATGTTGCCACAATTTTTCTTCCGCTTATTACAGTATTGACAGTTAGGCTATTATTTTTCCGTGCCATCTGAGAAACGAAGATTCTTGGGCTTGTGGGAGTCCGTTCATTTTCCGGCTTGACAATCTTTTCCGATTCCCTACTTTGGACTTTGTCTTGCTTTGGCAATCTTACCGGAGCGTGTGTTGCATAACGTTTCCATCTCAACTGACAATCACGAGCCATGTGCCACACATCACAGCAGGCAAAGCATTTGTCCGTGAAACTTTGTCAGTTCTCGACTCTTATCTGACGGGCTGTGCATTCTGACCGACACACCAATGCTGCTGTCTCTGTTAACAAAACGCTAGCTACTGTCTCCATATATGTAGCTTTCGGATTAGTTATCAGTTATCGCAGAACGCTTTATCTCGGCATCGCGAATGCCATATACGAATGCGTCCATCATACACCTCTCAGTAATCTCTCCTGCGTAGGCAATATGAGCCAACCGTTCCACTTCCGTCGCAAACTGTTGTAGAGACTCACCACTCTTCTGTACCCGTGTGCGTAGCTCTACTTGGTACATCTGCTTGCGATCACTACCATATTTGCGCTGAACGGCATTCACAAGCTTTCATAGCAGTCTCGCTCACTTTCTGAGATAGTTGGAAGCACATCAGCGGCAACACCTTTCAACGAAATGGTTAATGCAGCCACTTTTTCGCGAGCACTCCAACCATTTGTGCTAGCGGTAGTCTCAAACTGCATTCTGAAGACGCTAAATGTCGTGGTTCCATTATAGGTAGGAGGCTTCAGTTTTATTGAGGATAAAGCTGGCATAGGCAATGCACCTTCCTGTAGTAGGTGAATTCTTTGCTCTGTTTGTTGCTTAAAATCATTCTGCCTTTGTACTACAGATTTTTCGAACGATTCTTGCCGTGTCTCAATGTCACAAACCTTCCTGTCTACCATCTCGGACATTTCTTTCATCTGCTGTGAGTTCTTTTCCACTAGTTGAGTAAGTCGTATTTCACTCTGCTGTAACTGTTCTTTGACATCCTCTTTGACTGCTTGTTTGAGGGATACAACACTCTTTTCGACGGATTCAGCATTTTGTTGTAACTGCTGCTGCATCCTTTCTTCGGCTGCTTGAGCATTTTGTAGCAACTGCTGCTGCATCCTCTCTTCGGCTGCTTGAGAATTTTGTTGTGACTGCTGCTGCATATAGTGTTTGAAGGATTGTATTATCCCGATGTGTACACTCATGTCAAAGTTACCCGTGTTAGTTTCTTGCGGTGTTTCTTCGTGTCGAGATGTCGTTGGCTCTTCACATTGGAATTCATGCTCATCGACGTCTATACCCTGCTCCTCTAAAGCGCTTCTTAATCGCACCTGCAGCTCCGCTTTAAGCCCTTGTGTTTGCAAATTTAAGCGCTCAAGCTCCTTCTTGAGCTGCTCCAAACTCAGTTTTTCAAATTTAACCATTGTCTATCACAGATACACAACCGCACTTCTGACACCAATTGTTACGAAATTGCCCTCTTGACAATTTATTCTGTTACGAAATTGCCCTCTAGACAATTTACTCTAACTCTCTGTACTCGGATTCGTACCACTGCATCGTGTAGTAATGAAACAATCGCAGGTTAAATTAAAATAACTAACTTTATTTAATTATTGCAATTTACAAACTTAATATTAGGCTTGAAGTTTACTTTGTTACAATTTGCACTTTATTTCACAGTTCATTAGTCACTTTATTTAACAATGAATTTCATCACTTTACAAAATCACAAATATTACGGCTTCGATTTGAATGCACGATGTACCCGCTGTTACAATCTCTGTTCGAATGTCCTCGACTTTGCACAGTCTTGTGCTTTTATAGTTTCGAATGGTTGAGGTAGAAACTTCCATAATACACTAGAAGTTTCTGGATCTTTCTAGAACTTGATATACACCGTTCGTACTTTCGAGATAATTCTTTACACAATCTCTACAACGAAAGAAGATTTTATTCGAATAGGTTGTGTCTTGACTTGCACATGCAGGGTGGTGCACTTGTTAGGTATTTTAATTTAACCAGCGATTGTTTGATTACTACACCATCCAGTGTTACGAATCCGAGTACAGAGAGTTAGAGTAAATTGTCAAGAGGGCAATTTCGTAACAATATCAAAAAACACAATTTAATCTGTCTGGTTGGGAACTAATATTTATAATGAGTTCTTAGACCATTATTCTTTCGGATCGAATGGCTTACAAAAAAAATCTTTGGAAAAATGCCATCCTATTCTACGACTGAAGATTATTATCTTCATTATTAGATCATGTAAGCTTACATAGTGCTCAGTTAGTGAAATAGTTCTGTCTTAGCCTGTGAGGAACATAAATTTCTAAGAGTTTGTCTTCCTACATACACTCAACTATGTGGAACAAAAAAGTATCTAAGCCACCGAATTGGTTTTTGATTCGGAAATTTTTCTACGTTTATCATTCGTATCTGCTTTATGTTTTTGTTGTATTAAATAATTTGTTGATTTAATAAGAGATATGGCAAAATAGTGATAGCAAGATACCGAAATAGTATTTATATAGCAATATCAATAGCAATAGAAATATAAGTCGTACAGAAAGAATTCAGTCCCAGGAAGAATTCAATCGCAAGAAGAATTCAGTCAAAAAGAGTCCAGTCACGTAGAATCTACAACACCAGAAGCAATAAAAGAAAGGACACAAAATTTGACAGTAAAATATCTATAGAAGGAGAAAAGGTCTGCAAACTCTGAGAAACGCTTGTGACGAGTAGGCATCGTCTAAGGAAGTGCTCCCCATCCATACACAGAGATACAAAGGAAATTGACGCGGTATGCACCTAGGATACCGATTTGAAAACTTATATGAACTGTCAGCCTTGGTAGCTTGGCTGGTAGCTGCAGTATTCCGTTACCTCAGTACACCAGAGTGCAGACTTGTGCCAACCCTCGGTGGAACTCCCTGCTTCCATAGGCAACCAAATAGATATTTACAAAGGAACTGTACAACGAACGGATATAGCGGGTTGAAATGGGGACCCTTACAAAATGAACACACTACATCAAACAATCGAGAAGCAGTGCGAGCCTATGTCACGATGTCATAGGAGCTTGCCAATATACTGCTGAAGAAAGATCGCATCAGGATCGGATGGGTTAAATGCGGATTAAGGCCTTGGCATCACACAAAACGATGTTTCCGGTGCTTTGGTCCTGGCCACCTAACATGGCAGTGCAAAGGATCTGACAGGAAAGGTCAATGTTGTGAGTGAAGCTCCGCTAACTCACGACGTGGTCTACCCAAAAAAATGTTGAAATCTTAATTAGTCTGCCTCTCTAACTCTGTACGATATAATGCTAAGAATTGAGTATGGTTTGTATTAAATAATGTTGATACCTACATATGTTTAGTATGAAGTATCGCATGCATACTCTTAGGACACTCACTTACGTGAGAACAAAAGTGCGTGGTCAACATTCCGTTCACGTGAGCCACGGTTAACTAAGTAGCACAGCCAACTCGATAACTGGGTTTTAAGTAGATAGTTAATATCAGTGCTAGTAACACGTAACTGGGGCAACCTCAAAAGAAGGGTATCAAATAGGAAGTCAGTTAAAAGATGTAACAAAGAAATTTGTATATAAGAATTATCTTTATTTAATAATAAGTATTGTGTACTACATTTTAGCGCGGCCGGTCTTTAAGACCTACAAAAGGAGTTTTGAAGAAGAACACAAGGATCTTATGAAACTGGTAAAGGAGTTTCAGAAGTCTTCTAAAGGAAGCATGAGCGGGTAAGAATATTTTTGAAGTTACATTTTAGTTTATGACTGGTGCAGTGATACAACAGCACAGTCAAGTAGCGGTGACCATGGCAAACTCTGCTGTCACCATTCTGTGGACTCATGCGAGTGTTTCTAGCATGTGTATTTTGTTTTCTTGTTTGTTTCATGAGTACATTTTTAGAAGTCAGCCCAATGCGATGGTGGGAATACAGTATCTTGGGAGGAATCGCCAATGATTTGGTGGGAGATTGAGAGCTTGACAGAAGCGCTCCGACTACGCAGAAGCAAATAATTTAAGTTTGGTTAAAATTGTAATTATTTAATAAATAGAAAGAAAGTATAATTATGTTGTTATAGATCTGTTTTGTCGTGGCCCAGTTTTCTTTATAGAGATAGAGGGTGCTCAATTGACAGAAGAAAGATTGAACAATGTGCTGGCTGATTAAGTCTAACGCAAATACGGAAAAGTATTTGTTTCTCAGCGACACGGTCGCAGGGTTTGGACGTTGTCCAGAGTGGAAGAAGCATAGTAGGAGGCTGAGGGGGAATACTCCCAGGAACAGGCGCAAGCCAAAATACAGGAGCTAGAGGCTTGGAGCAGGAGGTGAAATTGGCTCACGAGACTACTCTGTACCACAAGGAGCCAGAAGGTGCAGTATCCAAGGGTAGCAGTGATGGAATTTGAAATTTCCTATCCCAACTATGTTTTGAAAAATAACCAAGATTAATTGATTTATTAAATTGAATTAAATATGATACTTCTGATATAAATAAGCGAACAACGAATTTGTAAAACCAGTAAAAATATGTAAACCATAAAAGGAAATATATTAAGCAAAAAGTTAAAGTACTTTGAACGTTATAAAGGGTGCATGACACGACGCTATTACAATGGCTCATTCACATTTCAACACTTCCTTGGTACACTCATCATTAGAATACGCAAGTGTTGTTTGGTATCCGAGATATGCCTGTTACTCTGTTGCTATTGAATCGGTTCAAAAGCGGTTTTTATTGTTTTGCCTACGTTCCTTTACATGGAACTCCAATTTTCAACTTCCCTCTTATGTGAGCCGTCTTAAACGTGTCCCCTCTCTTAAACCACCGTATTCCTAATGCATGTTTTGTGTTCAAACTCATGAGTGGTGAAATAAAAAGTAGTTTTTTGCTTGGCATTCTCCACTTTAATGCTCCTGCAAGAAGAACAAGGAATTTCACACCCTTGTATTTAGATTCTTCTAATCGGAACTATTTAGATTCTGCGCCGTTTCCTAGTGAGTATTATGATTTCACTTTAGTTTCGGGGTTGATTTGTTTGAATGAATCCAAATATATTGTTAAGAAATTGCCCTCCTGACAATTTACTCTAACTCTCAATACTCGGGATTCGTACCACTGGATTGTGTAGTAATCAAACAGTCGCTGGTTAAATTAAAATAATTATCTTTATTTAATTACTCATTTAATCACTTTGTTGCTTCTTAATACTGTAACTGCTACAAGTGAAATGCACGATATCCGCGTGTCTACTTTAATAGTGTGGTGGCTTATATACCTTTTGAATGGTTGAAGCGGTAAATTCTAGAATATTCTCTGCGCTGTAAAGAAGTTTCTGGAACATTCTCGAATCTTATCCACACTTATCGAATATTATCTACACAATAAAGGAAGTTTCAAGAGGGTTCTTGAGTCAGCTTTTTTCGAATAGATCGTGTCTTGACTCAAATACACCTCTCTCGTTGTGAACTGCACTTAATAGAGGTATCCTAAAAGTATCGAAGGAACTTTTCATCTGCATGGATTGTGTCTTGGCCTAAATAGGCCTTGGTGCACTCATTCTCAAACTCCAAATGGGATCCTAAACGTATGCAATTATCTATGTTTCAATATGTTGAAATCGAAAATAACACTTTTTCTTTCAAACCGCGAGTAGTTCTCTTTGTATATCTTTGTACATATTGTTACAAAATTGACAATTTATTCTGTTACGAAATTGCCCTCTTGACAATTTACTCTAACTCTCTGTACTCGGATTCGTACCACTAGATAGTGTAGTAATCAAACAATCGCTGGTTAAATTAAAATAACTAACTTTATTTAATTTTTTACACACTTAATATTACACATATTATTACACACTTTCTTACAATTTGCATTTTATTTAATAATCAATTTCATCACTTTACAAAATCAGTATACTGCTGCTTCGAATAAAATGCACGATGTACACACTGATACGATCCCTGCTCAACTCCGTTCGACTTTGATGACCGATCCAGTGATTTTTGAGTATCGCCGTTACCAGTGACTGCTATTTTTCAATCACCGTGATTTTAAACAGTGACTGCGATCGCTGTTTCCATTGCGTTCATGCATATAGATATGTATGTAAGCAGTCAACCAAACTGTTATCAAATATGCAAAGTAACAGCGAAATACGCGATTTTTAACAGACAGCTGTAATCCACAGTGATTGAAAATCGCTACTTTTAATAAAAGCGTGAAATAAATCAAATCAATCAGTGATTTTTAACAGTCCGCTCTTTTTCACAGTGATTAAAAATCGCTACTTTTAATAAAAGCATGAAATAACAGGGAATGGTGATTTCACTACTTTGGTAACGAATGAATATATCAATCACTGTTTTTATCATGTTAGTTAAGTAAATTTATGTCTGTACTTGTTGCTGTTAAATTATCCCATTGCTGGAGAGAGTGACAATTTATGCAAAGTTTGAATATTCATACGTATCGCTTTATATTTTAACATTTGCGCATATATAATAGAGAAGATGATAGATATGTGGAAGATGACGTAATTTCTCGAAATTCCGATCCTTTATTATATATTATAATTATATATATTATAAAACAAAGTATCCAAATATTTCGATAGTAGCGCAAGAAAATCTTTGCACATTGGCATCTTCCGTACCATTCGAACGCCTTTTTCGCATGCTGGACAGATATTAAGCAAGCGGCGAAATCGTTTAGGGGATGAAAATGTAAAAATGTTATTATTTTTAAATTGTAACTATAAATACTATACTTAAACTTTATTTATAACTATTTTTTATTATTTGTAAATATTAGATTATTAATAATAAAATGTATTTTTCCATCTGAATATCATTAATTTATTTATTAGACGATAAGATATTAAAACGACTACGAATGAGATATGTCACTAGCAATGCACCAATCGTTCAATTGATTAGTTTCAATTTACATTTTAAGAAGAGTGTGTTCAATTTATACAATGCCAATATATGAAATTTACTTATTCAATGAAATAAATTTTATAATAACATAACTTAAAATATCCACAACAATGTATAACATCATTGAGAAATTCCATTATAGTTAGCTACCCTGTATAATTAATTTCAAAACATTACTAATTATTTTAAAAAATTCAAAGGAAAAATTTCCCTTTGCATAAAATTCATACATTAAAAGTAACAGCAATCAAGAAACTAACAGTGATATTACACAGTATGCTCATTTTCGTTGTATTTTAAAATAACTCCTGAAATAATAGCAAACTGTCCCTCTCTGTTGATTTATATAGACATAAACTTTCTTTAATGTTAAATGTGTAAGTCCGCATGAGTGTAGCGAAAATTAATATAATACCATTCTCTCTCTCTCTGTATTCACTTAAAAAGCTCCACAGAAACAGTGATTTCAGGGCACACCCAGTGTGCACTAAGAAGGTGGCCGCAAGGCTACAACAATTCTACAACAACAACAACAATTTTGGGATTTTGGCTTGTCAGTGGAGTGAAAAAGCTCTCGATTTTGACCGCCTATAATCCAATTTTAGCTTCGAACAGGGAGCACAAATCGGTGTACCCTGGATTTGAATTTGAATTAAGATTTTGCGATTTTGATAGTGAGGAAAATTAAATAAGATTTAATAAATGTAAAACAGAGATTTCTGCAAAATTAAATTATGTGCAAAAGTGAAAATGTTTAAATTAAGTGGAAATGTAAAAATGTTTAAATGAAAAAATGTTTAATATTGTGTGTGTGCTAGCGGATCAGTGGAACAAGTGGCCCGACTACTCCCGCTGTACACAATATTGTGTGGGAGGGGTACCAAGTGACAATGGGCGGCCGCTAGCGGCAGTGAATAACAATATGCATGTGCAGTGAATTTTAGAAGATGCTTGGCCAAAGGTAACAAATGGTTTTCTTATAAAAATGTTAACCTTTATTATTTAGGAAAAGCAGACACGTAATTTATTTATTCAATTTAACGCAAATGCCGCATCCTAATTCAACCCCCCAACAGGAGCTGCAACTAAATGGTATAATTGCTAATTTTCAGGCAGCTTAAATTTTTTATAATTTATTTACTTACAATTAACAACTATGACGATTATACACAGAAGCGCAACAATACACTGCCGACATCGCAAGAGCCCATGCCTATACAATTCAGTTCAAACGCATTCAAACTGTATAATTGTAAATAATATGCATACAAATAGACAGCAGCACCCACTTCTAATGTCAGCAAAGGTGCATCATTTAAAGCAATGATTCTTGTGCAAATACCCACAATGTTGAGTATGTATACAGTGAACCAATAATGTCTTCGTACAGCACCTGTTTACAAGATAAATTTGATTTGACCACTTTTTATAATGAAAACCAAATTAAAATTATTGTAATGAAAACCAAATTAAAATTATTATAATGAAAACCAAATTAAAATTGTATGTAGAAACGCAACAACATAAGAATATTTCCAATGAAGAATTAATTTTTTTATTTTATAAAATTTTAGAAACTTTTTAAATTAAATTTTAATTTTGTCACTTTTCCACATGTTTGAAGCTAAAATTGGATTATAGGCTGTCAAAATCGAGAGCTTTTTCACTCTACTGACAAGTCAAAATCCCAAAATTGTTGTTGTTGTATAATTGTTGTAGCCTTGCGGCTACCTTCTTAGTGCACACTGAGTGATTTCTATCAAAGCGTGAAATCAATCGCCGCTGTTATTTCACGCTTTTATTAAAAGGAGCGATTTTCAATCATGAAAAAAGAGCGGACTGTTAAAAATCACTTTTTGATTTATTTCAGGCTTTTATTAAAAGTAGCGATTTTCAATCACTGTGAAAAAAGAACGGACTGTTAAAAATCACTCTTTTGATCAAATCGCTGTTACTTTGTATATTCGATAACAGTTGCTACCAGCGATTTTTAAATAACAGTCAAAAAATTACCGGCGGTGAAATTTTGCTCATCTCTACTTTGAGCAGCTAATTTCACGCTGTAGGTCCCTGGATCTGTCGGTTTGTCTACGTGGCATTTCTCGGGTTTCCCGCGCTGGCGAACACCTTGCGGAATAACTGGAAGATGCGCTGCTTCTCATGGTCGTTTGACGCCTTAATGTCGTGATCTCACTATCACTTGGTGCGCCCGTGTTCTTCTTCTGAGGCCCCTGTGGTAATTCGTTTTTGGTTTTCCCTCGGCAGAATCCGTGGCAAGTGAACGCGTTCGTGTGTGTAATACTTGTTCCTGGTGATGTATATTTGCTACTGCATTGGCTTCCGCTGTATTCTCTGTTGTGTCTCTGTTCTTTAGAATTTCTGACGTTAGTTGGCCTCTTGGAAGGCATTGATGCGTTTACTTGTGGGAAGTTCTCAACGCGGATTGTCGTGCACGTTGCAAAGTCTCGTGGTTGCACACAACCGTTATGAGGTCCCAGCGTGATCTCCTGATCGCCGCACTTCAATGTCGTTCCCAGGCTTGTCATGAATTCCACTCCCAGGAGTAGATCATCACTGGAGTCAGGCATGATAAGTAGTTCTATCTGGCATGCCTGCCCTCCAAACCTTACATTCGTCACAAATGTCTCTTTGACCCTCCTAGCACTTCCGTCTGCCATAAATGCTCTGGTATTGGATTTTTCCAAAGTGCTAGGCGTCTGCTCATAAAACTGTGCGTTGCACCTGTGTCCAGCGTCGCGGTGACAGTTTCTGTGCCAATAGAAACGTTAGCGCAGATTCGTCGCCCGACACAGTGCAATGCGTTTTTCCATGATAAAGTCTGGTGTCGCTGCTCTGCTCCATGCTGCGTGTCTGACGGTAGTCTTCTGTTGGGTGGTGCTCTCTGGTTGCAGCACTCGATCGTCCTAACTCCCCTACGGCCGTGCTATGTGACCATTTTGGCCACAACGCCGGCAGGCTCTTTTGGGACATATAGGTGCCAATTTGCTCTCTACCGTCACCTGTCGGTTCCTTACCTCTCGAGGTGGACCTTGCTCTGTTCGCCTTTGTATGGGTGGCGCTGCTAGCTGTTCGCCTTCTCCCCGTATACTCTCCAAATCCTCGGCCAACTCTATCAGCTCCTGTAGCGATACGAAATCTCTACGGCGCACGTATAGCTGATATTGTGGCAGACTGTTCTGAAAGATTCTTTCCAGTTTCTGCTCTTCCGAATAATCCACGTGTCGCATAAGATTTTGCAATTCGAGCACATACTGCTTGAATGACTCCCGATGCCTCTGGTGACGCTGTCGGATCTGGTCGTCGAGTTTCTCCATGAAACGGGCCGGTAAAAAGAATTTCAGGAAGTCCCTCCTATATGTGCTCCATTCCCGCCACGCTCGATTGTTGTTTCTGAACCACATGAGTGCTCCCGAAAGATTAAACAAAACTACACTTGTAGTCATCTAACCGACAGCTTCGATTCGAATTGCGTGTAGATAATAATCTGTTAAGAAGCAGTCGCAACAGGAGAGGGGCAGTAAATCTCGTTGGAAACCTTGCACATACACTATTTGGCGTGTTAGATTCAGAGTATTCCAAAAAGATGTCAAGGACAATATTACACGTCAAAGAAAACAAGTCCAATCTGCTACATCTGCTGAAGAATCAAACATCCATTATTAATTCCACCGTCGACATCATAAAGCAGGATCAGATAGTGGTTAAGACAAAATTTGATGAGTTTGACCAACAAGTGAATCAAATGTGGAATCAATTGCAGAAAGAAGACGAAGAGCTGCAACAATCGAAATTGTTGGAACTATTCAACGCTCTGTCAATTCAACTCTAATCGCAACCGATTTACAACGTACACAGTCAGCTATACTGGATGTTCTCACAGGCACTCACCATGGTAAATTCAATCCGCTACTTTTAACTCCCGCACAATTGCACACCGAAGTTGACAAAATTAAACTCCACCTGCCATCATCATTAGAACTACCTGCAAATCAAGAGGACTTAATACAACTACATAGGATAATGAAGGTAAAGGGAGGACTCACTCAGGACCATGGTGTGTTTAAGATTACATTACCGTTGGTGGAACATAACCGATTTGAACTCTTTCTGCTCATTTCGGTACCAAATTGGATCAACAACCCTATGGTAGCAATTGATACATGCACCACCTTTCTTGCCACAAATGCTGCTCGCGATCAGTACCTCCGAATTAGCTCCGACGACGTTGCATCATGTGAGCGAATCAATCAAAATGAATACGTATGTTCAAATGTGCCAATCCGGTACAGCTATGAGGCTGAGATGTGTTCCTGCGAAATCAATTTGTTTAACAACAACACTCAACCAAATTGTAAACTAAAACCTGTGGCCAATAACATTACGTGGCTACCATTGCAGAAAAAAAATCAATGGATTTATGCAATTCCGTCAACTTCACGAGCCACTGCAGTCTGCGGCAAAGAAATCATCCCGTTGACACTGAAAGGCTCAGGACTACTGACACTTCAGCCAGAATGCGTGCTGAAACACAATGCAATCTCAATACAAGGGCAATAATCCGTGTCCAGTTCGTTAACAGCATCACGCACAAGCCTAGGAAAAATTACAGAATTATCTAATAGTGAACAAATAACCCCACTATTGCAGAAAATCAACGCGATCACTTACACAACACAACTGAAGAATCTCACAGAATTACACAATGCTCTGGCCAAGGAAAAACTGATGACACTGCACAAAATTCAACCACCAGACTATTACCACCATGCGGTCAGTTATACCGCACTATTCCTGTCCGTGATACTTTTAATTACTGGGCTCATATGGAAAATACGAAGTCAACGTGGCGTCAATGTACCAGAAATCATCACGTCAACAGATACGGTGTCTCAGCCTCGCCCTCGCCACCAACCAATAGAGAATCTTATATAGGTTGAGCTGTGCTCAACGCGCGGGAGAAATGTTAATTAACAGTTGATGTGCAAACCTCATTGGGAGGTATGTAACATTCAAACTTTTAATGCATAACATCTTCTTTTGCATACAATTAGGCTTGTGTTAAGCAAAGCTTGCCAGCTTAACGATGGAATTTGCATTGTTGACAAAAACTCCAATATATACTACATCAGCGAAGGCATTGCACTGGATGAAACATGATATCAAGTGCAATACGCTGAAAAACTCAATTCAAGGCCAGCTTGCAAATTTGTCAATAATGCACAATTCATGGTTATGCTGTTAATTCAATAATACCTAATATGTATAGCCAAATTATATGTAATATATGTATATAGAAAAATTAATAAATACCCACGATTGGCGCATCCAAAAGTCAGTCAATCTGTAAGAGTTAACTGTGAGTCTTTTTATTTTAACTTAATATTGATTGATTCTCCTTCTCCGACACCAAGTCCTGTTGTCAAACCCACCATCAACTTGGTACAAGCACCGCTGTTGACATTAGGTCTTTTTTCAACGATACCAAGGTTTACGTGCCTGGTATCAACGTTATAATCAACTCGGTACTAGAACCATTGTTGAAATTCAGCTGTTAAATTTAGTTTAACACTTAGTTTTATCCTTAGTGAGGCGGGCGGCAGCTTCGTTTTCCTCCGGTGTCAAAAGAGCCCAGACACGTATTTACACCTATTCTTCTCCAGAAATTACACGCGTGAGTACCGAACAGATAGCGAGCTCAACTTATCGCACAAAATAAATCTCATATTGTAGTCAACCCCCGGCGTACGATCACTGACCTTTTTATTAATTCCACTTTTTTCTATACACACTGCACTCATTTACACTTTATTTTCTTATATTTTGCCTCAAGTATCTTTAAGTTTTGCTTTTGATTTGATATTTCCAAACAGCAAAAGCCG
The DNA here is from genome assembly GCA_920105625.2 of Clusia tigrina. Lineage (NCBI taxonomy): Eukaryota > Metazoa > Arthropoda > Insecta > Diptera > Clusiidae > Clusia > Clusia tigrina. Next base: position 144,572 of record CAKKTE020000562.1, read on the forward strand.
GACTTTGTGGTAATTTGAATATATTCAGTACACGAACGTAAGTAAGATTTTTTTTCGCTCTCAAATGAGCCTAATTGAAATATGTAGTTCTAATAAAACACTGAAATTCAATTTATATTATTTTTTTCTAACTTCAGTGCACAGTCACACAATCAACAAATAATCAGAAAACATCAACAGTAAAAACGCAAATTGAAACGCGCGCGGCAACAAAAAAATTAGAAACAACTTTACTCCCAAACTCTGTAAACTGCACAGAGACCGTTTTTTCCCTACCACCGCCTTAAATGTCTTTTTCCCTTTTCTCTTAAAACCGTATTTTCCATTTCCTCGGCCTCTTCCGCTATTCCATCATTGACCGCTTCAGCGGTCAAGTCGGTCAGTTACCTCACTTTCGAATTTTGACTATTGTGAGGCAGCGCCATCTCTACCTCAGAATCGTCAGGTAGGTTTTTGACTGGCCGAAGTCACTAAAAAAGTGGACAAGTGAAAGCAAGAAAAGAAGCAGAGAAGCAAAACAAACAAAACGAACAAACAGACGGTTGTCGCCAAAAACCATGATCGCAACAAAACACACGGGTTGGCAGGAGCACTACAAACTCCGCTGGAACACGGATAGAATCGTCGGTCACCATTTAATGCTCTACCCTGAGTTCGCTGGGCAACTATACCTATATATACCTTAAACATGTAAACAAACAAAATTTATTTCTCAGAACCACCACACCGATTATCATCACGGATCCCAACACCTACTTGCACGGTAATTAACATAAAACAACATTTCCTAATCTAACCCTATACTTATTTTGTCTTCCCAGCCATTCGACTCGAAGAATTACCTTCACCAATCTACTCAACTAATAAACGTTAACCTACACACCTATACTGTATCGTACAAAGAGGAACATTTTTATTTATTTTACCTTACAAGACACATAGTAATCAATTCTATTTTCAGATTTTTAACTCAGACCACTCTCCAACTGGACATCTACATCAACGAAGCAGACTTGGGAGTAAGTTCTTTTATATGTATTTTTACACCATTCATAAGATCCCTACAACTAACTTTCCGTCACCCAATTACTAACTATTACTACCTTATTTCTTATGGCCGCCAACATGAGCTACGCCCACAACCCCGAGATTAAGAGTCGCGTGCTCTTACCGGTTTAGATTCTTAGCGTGGAATAATCCCAAAATCTCCCCACGCAAATTTTCCAGTAGGTGCGACAAGTGCCACAAGCCCTTCACCAATTTAACCTATGGTGTTAACCATTTCTAACCACTTCCCCTATCGAGCACAAGATTCTGCAACCCAAAAACGCGATCTATTGCTCCTCACAATTTCTTAATAATTCGAATATAATTTAACTTTTTGCCAGTACAATTGCTTCTGTCGAAGTATGTCGGCTGATCTGTAAGTAGTACAGTTGGATAGACAGTCGCAATCAATTTAGGTTCATTCACTATATTCACATCATTTTTATATGAAGCCCCTTCGGAATGTTTTGTCTTTGATCCATTCGATGGTATACTGATTTTATCTGCTGCAACAGCTCCATTACTGTCTGAAACTAAAGATAAATATTTACCAGCAGATTTTGTGGAGTCACTTTGACTAGTGGTTTCTGTACTCTGTTCACTATGGTCATTAAGGCTCATATTTTGTGAGAGGGGAGCTCCTACTAAATCATTAACAAACATATCTATTGAGTCCAAAGAAGATTGATTTGCGCAACTATGACTTAATCTTGCGTTACACGCTTCAGGCATAATACTACCATCAACAGAATTAACGTCTAACAATCTCTCAAAAATATCTTGATCTATTGAGGCCAAGTCCTCATCGTCCTGACTTATTGGTATATTGTCCAAAACTTCCTCTTCACAACTTAAATTATAAATGGTAGTACTTTCCTCTTCAAAACTAACATGTGAGTTGCCACTTCCCCTAACTTCTTCCCAGTTTTCAACTACTTTATTTTGGGGCTCCTTATCCAACTCTGCAGCTGCTAGGCTACTTTCCTGCGCCGGTGATTGCTGCATGGGTCTCATTGCATCACTAATGAGCTTCATCAGCTCTAAATGGTTCGCCCGGACCGTTTCCCTTATCTTTCCAAATTCCACCTCCATCGCCGCCCGATAACTATTTTCACTCTCTAATATCAATAAGTTCACGGCTGACCGATATTGACTTGGTAGTGCTGATGGCCTAGCGCCGTATTCCCCGTATTCCGCTGACATGTTTACTTTAAAAAAAACCAACTAACTTCTAACAACAAAAAAATAACATAATACCTATACCTATGCCTGGAGATCTACCAATGCCACCCTATACCCCAAGAGAATAATACATATTTATATAAAAATTTCTAAAAATTACCAGCCTGTACAACCAAATATAAACAAAAACTGTAAACTTTGAAGTTATGCTTAAGGCCCATGATGCCATAGCTATATTCAAAATTAGCTTTAAATTTTAATTTTAAGTTAATATTTAATAATAATAATAATATATAAAAATTTATCCATATAAATATAGCCAAACTAAATATATTCCAATCTTAATATTTACTAACAAAAAAAAAAATAATATTTTTTTAATACAAATTAATGTTCAAATATACGGGGTGGGGCTCCCTTGTCTTCAATCCATCGGAGGACTGTTTCTTTTACCAGGCGAGTTGTCATTTTTTTATTAAAATTTTCCTTTACATCTACTGAGACTCCGCCTCTCAGCTATCTCATCAGTGCTACGATGATCTGTTCAACAGACCACGGCCACGATGAGATAGCCGGCTTCATCTCACATTTAGCCTCCCCCTCTTGTCGTTGCAGTTGGCGTTACGCATTGGCACGTCAAGTCAGCGGCAAGAGTGGAGCACATTAACTAAACAACAAAATGCTTCACTACACACAACGTTACAATACATCAAAAAGGAAAATTTTAATTTAATTATTTTTAATTGGGCGCCATTAATGTTACCGCACCACTAGAATGATGCAGTGTGGTGGCCACGGCTAGCTCACCGCAATGGTCGTGGTCCTTAACCCGCCACACTGCATCGGGTGGGACAACACTACAAAAAAAAACTTCAACTCACCATGTTTTCTAACATCCTCCTCTACGACGACAAGCGAGCCCGCCCCATATTGTCCGCCTTAGCCTAACATTTTTTTACATTAAATTCAACACAATAAACATCCTACTGGTACTTAAATAAATAACCTATATATATATATATACGCGTATACTTAATAATACCTACATATGTATACTCGCGTATACTTAACAAATATATACTTAACAAATATGTACTTATCTCTAGGGGCGGGCGGCAGCCTCCTTTTCCTCCTATGCTCGAATGGGGTGGGCCGGAACAATAAGTTATCCCTCTTATGGGATGTGCCGGAAACACGCGGTTATGGATCTAGTCAGCACACTCAATAATCAAGGTAAACTTTCTAACACCAAATCTTTAAACTAAACTAACACTTTAAATTGATTCAAAATTTTAACGTTTATTTGCGACACAGGTACATTGTAATTGCATTCAAACAAAAAATTTTCAATTGCTATCTTTCACGCGTTAAATATACCCGGATAAAAAAACAGGACCACGGACGAGACGAGAGACTGTCCATACAAAAAAACCCACACGAACTAAAAAAACTAATCTTAATTTTCTCGGCCTCTTCCGCTATTCCATCAGTGACCGCTCCAGCGGTCGAGGCGGTCAGTCACCTTTTTTTAGAATTTCTACTATTCTGAGGCAGCGCCATCTGTACCTCAGAATCTGGTAGGTTTCAGCCTGGCCGCATTCACCAGCAAAGCGGACAAGTGGAAGGAACAAAAGAAGGAGAGAAACAAAACAAACATACAGACGGTAGACGCCAAAACAACGATCGCAACAAAACACACGGGTTGCCAGGAGCACTATAAACTCCGCCGGAACACGGATGGAAGCGTCGATCAGCACTTAATGCTCTACCCTGAGCTAGCCGGGCAACTATACCTACATAAACCTAAACATATAAACTAATAATACTTCCTTTACAGAACCACCACACTGAGGAAGATTACGGATCCCAACACCTAATTGCACGGTAATTATTCACAACACCAAATTTCCTAATCTAACTCTATACTTATTTTGTCTTCCCAGCCATTCGACTCAAAGAATCACCTTCACCACTCTACTCACTAATAAACGCTAACCTACACACCTATACTCTATCGTATAAACAGGAACATTTTTATTTATTTTACCTTAAAAAAAACACATAGTAATCAATTCTAATTTCAGATTTCTAACTCAGATTACCTCTAGACCAACGAAGCTGATTTTGGGAGTAAGTTCTTTTATATGTATTATATAATCCATAATTCCCTATGATTAACTTTCCTCCACCTCCTTACTAACTATTGCTACTTCACGTACCGCAGGCGCCAACGTGAGCTTTTTCCCGATGACATCCTTTTTTCCACAGTGTCCTTAGATGAGGTCCTTCGAATTCGTTGCAGGATGCCTCTCTGCTTCAGGGTTCCTTGCCCTGGGATTGCTCCAATAGGTCCTTTAGACCGGCTGCGCCAAAATGTTGGGGTCCTTATCTGCTTGTCGGCGAGAGACGTCCTCTGGAATATCCTGTCGCGGCTTGTCCTGCGCGGGAACCTGTAAACCTACACCACTTTCTTAAATGAGCACTGCACTCTTTTAGGTTTAAAATAACAAGAGCTTTATTCTTAAAATGCTAGTTCTTATATACTATTTACAAATAAACATTACAGTCTACGTCTTCACTTTTCTGGTGTTCCAGTTACGCAATTGTTATTTGGTGTCAGTTGCTCAAGCCCGCTGACCTACTGCAAGTAAAAGTGTCGTCGGTGCATTCTAAATGCCCCTCGTCAGCTTGACTGCGGAACTGTGACACCCTAAAAGTTTACATCATAATTAATGAATAATTACTGTTCATTTTCAATATTTGCACCCTAAAAATATGTGCGTTCTTAATGAATTTAATAGGAGCCGGTGCTGTGAGTCAACTACGCGTAAGTAGCTTGATTCTAACTCACAACATCCCTCCCCTCTTTCTAAAAGAAGTTAGTGCAACTAACTTCCATAAAATCTTTACAATATTTTTCTTGCACTGTAAACAATTATGTGCATTTATTTAACTCTATAGTACATATATATAATTTGTTTTATTTTTTTTTTTTCATGAAATCGCCTTGTTTGGGTTCTATCACGGTTTTTTCTTCCTTTTTTATTCTTTTCTTTTCCATATATATATATTTTTTTTTTTTCTAGCTTTTATTTTCTTTTGTAGTTTTCTTTCTTTTATTTTTATTTTTTTCTTTACTTTGTTTTTGTTTTTGTTTCTTTGTTTTTTTTTTTTTTTTTTATTTTTATCCATCATTATTTTTTTTTTTTTTTATATTCCCCTTTTTATAATTTGATCTTTCATTGACTCTTTTCTCATTGGCGTATATACAAATATCTAAACAATAACACAATTCTATTCTATACATAAAACCTTATATTATACTGCGCCCTCTGCTACCTGCTGGTCCAGTTGACGACCGTCGTTGTCAGAGTGAAGTCCCTCGATGAACTCTGCATAACCCTCCCTTCTTTCTGGATCGGTACGTACAAAGATGATGCAAGCTTGCGCGACTAGATGCGCTTCTGACGAAATCAAAATAAATATTCGATATTCGCTTAGTGAGTGAGAATGGATATTTTCTCATTGGAGAAATCGTTACGAAGTTTAGTCGATAAAGCTTGGCTAAGTTATGTTCGATCTTTTCGTGGTTAAAACGATTTTTGCGCCAGGAGATTATTCTGCGAAGCTAATTGAACGATAGTAGTTGTGGCTGTTATTGTTATTGTAGCCGTTTCTCGGTGAAATTACGGAGTAACCTCGGGTTTTGGCTAAAATTACTTTTTCTTATTTCTAGACAATAATACAATATACATACTGACATATGTAATAATGGCAGACACGTTGGAATTTTTTTATCCGGACAACGTACATGTTAGTGTTTTTCATGCCATTTCGTCAGTTATGCAATAAAACTCAAGTATTATTTGACTTTTCATAAGCTTAAATCGTAGTCATCTCGCAGATGGGAAGTTGGAAGCTCTTCCACTCTTTCATATAAAAATGAATTCTCACTAATTTCGTTTTCGTTTCTTCCAACCCAAAAATTATCTCTGGACATCATCGTTGCCAAACTCGTCTTTCTTCCTTTGCGGCTTACTGATCACTTTTCTTCTACGTCTTCTTACTTCTTCTCATTCAGTCAGATTTTTGTTCGCTGCACTTGCATTTCATCTACTGGTCTCCTGGATGTTGGTTAACATATTACTCAGTCTTCGACGCTGCAGGAAGTCCCTTCCAGGTTCACGCTGCACCATATTGAACCATCCAGATGTTTGTTCACCAACGCCTGAATATCTAAAAACAATACGCTTAGCTTATCGGACTTGCCGAGTTTTAATTATTCTTACTAGCTATTACATTCATTCAATTTTTAATATTTTCCCTAACGTAAAGAGTAAATTGGATTTACATCTATATATCGCTTATCTACTACGTCTCAACAAACAAACTATAAACAAGTAACAAAAACTATTTCCTTTACAAATACTATTAATTAACTATAATACATTTTCTTACAATTGTTGGCGGCATTAAAACTTTAAATCCTTCTCAAATATATATATTTTACAAAAATTTGCTTCATACATAACAATTATTTTCTAATTTAATTATATGCCGCCCAAAAAAAAAATTTTTTATATCAATTCTTGGCAAAACTAGTGCCTTTTACATAAGCGAGATTATTTAAGATAAACCCGTTTATGTGAAAACATTGTCCATTGCATGACTATATCTTTCATCGCATACAATTGACGTTTTATTTAAATTTACTTCTAGCCTGATATGTATATATCCATTAACGATTCTATTTTCCATCCTGTAATCAGCCCGTATATGAATACATACATACATTCAAGGCGCTTTAAATTACCTAGAATTAATTACTAACGTTATTTTCCCCAATTAACTACACATTTTTTCGAATTTCCATACGCTAATTTCCTAAACAATAAACAATTAAAACCTATGTACGAGTATATCTACATATAGCCTGCTGCAGTATCTGCAAATATATACATACGCACATACCCATTCCTCCTAACTAGAATACTTACTTCTTTAAATATACATTCGTACATTCATTCTTTAACTTATACACATATATATATACTCGTATATATACTTACTTCACCAGCAGTTCCATTGCCTGGCGTTAATGCCCACGCATCGAATTTCAGTGCATACACTGCCGTATGTATGTATGTACATATTCGAAGTTTTGTTTTATATTACTTACCCACGACTGTCTTATTATTTCATTTTATTTTTTAATTACGTGCAATATTTATCATTATTTAAAAAAAAATATTTTTCCCTACTATGCTTCGCTCGGCCACAGTGCATAATAAGCACTTTTATTACGTCAACTTTAATCGCTCGATTTTAAGTGGCACACTTCTACTGGCGTTGACTTTGAGAATCGGAACTGTGTGTGTTATTTGATACACACACGTACATGTTTACGTTGTTATTTTTGTGTTTACACTTGTAAGACACTGCTAACACATGTCTTTATTTGTGTGGTCTAAAGTGGAATAATTTCAATAAATTATTATGTAGCTTTTTATTTTTTCCCTTAATCGTTACGACTGTTGTAACTGGGCTTCGGATCTCTGCTACTACATACGGGCCTATCCACACAGGTGAGAATTTGTTTCTCCTAGCCTGATTCTTCATTAGTACTTGATCACCCACATGAAAAACTACTGGGTTTAGTACCTTGTTATAGGCTTCCCTGGCCACTCGTTTAGCACATTCCTGGTTTTCTCTAACCAATTCGTGCGCTCGCTGCAACTGATACTTTTGCACTTTATTCGGGTCATCAGCATTGTATACAGGCGCACATTTGCGCTTCAAATTCGCTGGCATGTTGAAATCAAACCCGTAGAGTGTTCTAAACGGAGTTTGCTTCGTTGATACATGCACAGTATTGTTGTGTACATGCATCGCAGTGGTTAACCATTGATCCCAATTCGAGCCGTCTTCCTTGGCAAAACTGCGCAAGTACTCGGCCAGAGGTCGATGACTACGTTCCAGTGAGCCATTCGCTTGTGGATGATATGGTGTTATGTGCAACTTCTTGATTCCCAGCATTTTACACGTTTCTGAGAATAGTTTTGATACGAAATTTGAACCATTGTCGGTTATCAAAATCTTAGGTATGTTGTATCGTGCTACTATTTCATCAAAGAATGCTTTGGCCACCGTGCTTGCTTCAGCATCGGGTATAGCCACGCACGCCATATACTTTGAGAAATCGTCTTGGAACGTCAAAATATATTTATTCCCCGAAACAGTCTCAGGTAAAATACCTACAATATCCATATGAACTTTATCAAATGGCTGTTTAAGTGTGTCAGTTAACACCATTGGCATCTTTGTCAGCCTTGAACTTTTGTTGGCCTGACATTTTGGACAACTCTTTATATATTTCTTAATGTCCTTGAGCATACCCTTCCATCCGTATACTCGCCTAATTCTGTCATGGGTTTTCCAGAATCCCTGGTGGCCACCCAGAGGTGAATCATGGAAACCCTTTAATACAGCCTGGATATCCTTTATATCCTCCAGCCATTCTACATTACTGGCTGCTTGCTCATTGGCATCGAAACCCGCATTGCTAACATCTCTTGTAGCATCAACTTTATCCTTCTGCATTCTCTCGGCCTTCTCCTTATCCGACCGTGCTTTGGACCTTGTTTGCACTACTGATACTTTCTGTGCCTGCGGTACTCTGCTGAGTGCATCGGCATTCAGATTCTTCTTCCCAGGTTTGTATATGATTTCAAAATCATACTCAGACAATTTGTGTCTGAACCTGGCTAGCCTAGACGTTTGATCTTTCAAGTTGGCTATGCCTCTCAACGGCTGGTGATCAGTGTATATCTTGAATGGGCGTCCTAGCAGATATGCCCTAAAATTCTTTGTAGCCCACACTATGGCTAGAAATTCTTTTTCTATTGTGGAGTATCTCTTTTCCGTGTCGCTAAGCGCTCTGCTTGCGAATGCTATTGGTCGGTCATTACCGACTTCCCCTTGTGACAATACTGCCCCTAACGCTTCATTGCTAGCATCAGTGGTCAACAAAAAAGTTTGTTCAAAGTCGGGGTATGCCAAAATCGGTGGCGAGCTAATTATTTCCTTTAGCCTCTCGAATGCTTGCTGACATCTCTCTGTCCATTCGAACTTTGCTTCTTTTCGTAGCAACTTGTTAATTGGCAACGCAATTCCGGCTAGTCCTTCCACGAACTTTCTATAATAGTTCACTAGTCCTAGGAATGCTTGCACTTCTTTTCTGTTTCTTGGAACCGCTAAATTTCTAACGCATTCCACCTTCTGCGGGTCAGGCAGTGCTCCTGCTTCTGAGCAACGATGGCCTAAATAGACCACCTCTCTTCGTAGAAATTGACACTTCTCCGTGTTCAATTTCAAGTTGTGTTCTCGCAACTTCTGGAGCACCTTGTGCAAGCGTTGCGAATGCTGCTGCAAGTTCTTCCCATAAATTACAATATCATCGAGATACACAAAACAATCTAACCCTTGTAAGCCTGTTAGCACATGGTTCATTAGCCGTTGGAAGGTAGCCGGTGCTCCTGTTAATCCAAACGGCATTCTATTAAACTCATAATGCCCTAAACCGGTGCTGAACGCGGTTTTCTGCTTATCTTGGGTATCCACCAGAACTTGGTGGTAGCCACTCGCTAAATCAAGCGTAGAAAAATATCTACTATGCCCCAATTGATCCAGAATCTCTTCTATCCTTGGAATCGGGAACACCTGCTTGATAGTGGCGTCGTTCAATTTCCTAAAATCGACGACCATTCTCCACTTCTTCTGACCCTGAGCACCTCCCTTCTTTGGTACCAAAATTATTGGTGAATTCCAAGGCGAGATACTCGGTGAAATTATGTTATCCTTTAACATTCCTTCCACTTGTCTATTTACCTCATCTTTGTGAGCTTGCGGCAATCTGTATTGCTTCTGGTTAATTGGCGCTTGATCCACCCTAGTAGGTATTTCATGCTCTACCTCTGGTGTATACGTCAACTGGTCTCCTTCCAGCAAAAATATGTCATGGAATGACGCACAAATGGCTTCTATTGATGCCTTCTCTTCTGAATTCACGCTTGGGTCTAGCTTCAGTGATTCTAGCACTCGCTCCATTCTTTCTCTTATATCAACTTGTTTAATCTGATTCACCGATCTATAATTCGGTTCCTTAAAATTATCATAGCTAGTGAACTTAGGCCTAAAATCCTCCTCCATCAAGTAGTCCTTTTCCGATGCATTGAGTACGCAAGCGTACACCTTTCCCTTGTCAACGTGCGTTATCGTTTCCCCCATATATACGCCCTCCGCTAGCTGCTGCTTGTGTAAAACAACAGTCCTAAGTTTCGTATTTACATGCATAGTAACTACTCTGGTTGACCTTGCATTCACTACCTCCATACAATTCTTAACCTTACTCACGGTTCCTTCCTGCCATGACATTAATGGAAAAGTAAGGATTCTATGCTTATTGTTATCATAGAATGATAACTGCTTGTCGAGGGCATCCAGTATGGTGCGTCCCCAAAGATTATCGCGGCCAATTATCCCATCAGCCGGGATACCTTTCCTATCGACTTCCACTGCGTGCATTCTAAAACTCATACCCTTTACTCCACTGTGCCCTATTCTGAGCGACCCCAATGTCCTAATGCACCCTCCAAACGCTCCGTTAAGCGTTCTTAAGTCCATTTGATTAATGTCTAGCCCCTTACGTAAAACACTAGATTTTACGAGGCTAGTGTCCGCTCCTGAATCTACTAATAGCACTAGCTTTCCACTCGCTGCTTCCTCGCAGGGTATCTCGATGAAGGCATCACCTATTCTGCTAATAGCGAAGCAACCTCCTTTTGTTCCCAATATGGACGTGTATCCACTTCCTAACCCTTCGTGATATTGGAGAGCCTCTTGCTCCTCCTTCTCCTGGACTGTAGTTCCTACATTACTAGTCCCACTTACTTCCGGCCTAATTATTACTCTCTTTCTTTTGGCTTTCCAGTCTATTGGCTTCGACTGGGCCGCTGGAAGTTTCCCTGGTTCCTTTGCTGGGACTTTCTATCCCTGCATTCCGCTGCCCGATGTCCCATCTGTCCACATGAGAAGCATCTCAACCCCTGTTGGGTGTTGCGTATCCTTGGTTCACTCCTGGAATTCCAATTTGATTGCTGCTGACCACTCCCAGTTTTGAAAGGATTTCTTCCTTGGTTAATTCCTTCTGTTGAATTAACTCGGGGTCTACTGAAATTACCCCTGCTGTCCCTCAAGGGTGGAACCGGGCGCCTCGTAGCTGGCTGCCTTCTATTCTGATTCCATACCGTGCCTCCTTGGCACTGTCTACTTGCCTCATGACCGTAAGTTTGGCACTCCATACAGTAGGGCGTGTTTTTGCGTGTAACGCATTCATCCCTTGTGTGCCCGGGCTTATGACAGAATGAGCAAATGGGTTTCCTTGGAGGAAAATCTTGATCTCTTTGTTGCGGAAATTGACCCATCAATCTACCAATTCCACATCTGTTTTCCTGCTGTACTATTCCTACCTCTGCAGGAGCATCAGTCCAGCAGATTCCACCTATTGTCGTTCGCTGTTGTATTGCTGCTTCAGCTAAAGAGACCGCTTCCACTAACTCTGCCATACTCCTCGGCGTGAGAGTAAGAGTATAATTAGCTAAATCCCTATTTATCAGGCCTGCCTTGAACACAGAAATCATAGTCCGTTCTACTTGAGCCTTGTATGCTGCAACATTTTCTGGAAACTGCCTGTTGGCTTCCGTCTCAGCAGCGTTCCCGAGAGACTGGAGCCTTCGTCCCCAGGCTCTCAATTCCTCCCCCGGTGTTTGAGTTGATTCCTGAATTTCCCGAACGAGACAGTCGTATGACTTTTGTTTTAAATACGTCGTCCAAAAGTGCGTATAACTCCGGCAGGGTGCTTACTGAGCTATGCGCTAGTAAATCAAACGCATCACCTGTGGTTCTTTGCCTAATACACTTTATTAAGTGTTCCCCGTCCGCTTCCGGAACACTCTGTTGTGCTAGCTCACAACCTTCTTTGAAGCGCCGGATCTCAGTTCTCAGATCATACAACTCGACTCCTGAGAACATGGGCACCAACTTCTCCACCGCATGAGCAACTTCCAGAATGCCCATTTTATTCCTTTGTGTTTTCTCAATTGCTGGTAAAACCTTAGCTTTATTAATCTCTTTGGTAGCTTCCAAATTCACTTCTCCCGGATCTGAGAGGTAATTGGCCAGTGACGGACTCAAACTAATTAGTCTTCGATCGTTTGTTCGTACTGGCGAAATATTGTCTCTAGTATCGAGACTTTCCTGCACTGTTACTGCTTCCGGCTCCTCTGGCGGATATCCCTGATTTTCGTTATTTATCGGGCTACCCGGAGAAAAAGGCTCGACACCGACTTCAGATGCGCCAAACAAAAATTCCGCTTGCTTTTCTTCATTAAGTACCAATTTTGGCTTTACCATGCGGCTTATCCCTTCTGGTGTTAAATACTCCGGCCAGCGAACTTCAGGAGGCAATGTCAATACTGTCTGTGTAAATCCAGCCGATGCTGATTTTGATCTCTCCTTTCTATGTGGGTTGCTATTGGTCGCCCGTCCTCTTTTCAATCCTGCACACTCCTTCTCCAACAGCGTTGCGGCTTCCTCTGTTTCCGTCAATCTCTGAAAAAGTTCCTTTACCTTCTTCTCCAGATACTCTTTTTGTGCTCTCCAGTCTTCTGCTTTCTTATGAAAACTGAACAACTTTTCTTCTGTTCTTTTTTGGATTGCCGTCAAGGCTTGATCCGCTACCTCTAATGGTGACACAGCGCCTCCGGCGTTCGCCTGCCTCCACAATTCCTGAGCTTCTTCCCTGCTCGTACTCGCTTCGAACTGGTCAACTATTTTCCCAGTAAACAGTTTCACCTCTGACTGTATTGATTTCAATCTGTTCCTTATTTCCTCGTCTGGCGAAACCAAACTCACTGTTTGTTGCCCTAGTCCCTCTAATTCAGAACTAAATGTATCTGCCCATTCGTTGACCAGACTATTCATGTAGTCTGCGTAATTTTCCGCAAAATATTTTGCCTTGCCGTACTCAACTGCGTGAGGCAACAACAGTCCGTGATTATTGTTGAACTCTCTCCCCAGATCTTGCAACTGTGTTATTCGCTTGCGGTAATACACGTTGTCCTTACGTAAACTGCCGTCTTTCTTAAAATTACGGACCAGCTTTTCCATCGTTTCGCCAATTTGCTCCTGCCTCAGCAGTAATCCTTGCGCTTCCTTCGTCATATCCCAAATGCCAGAACAGATGGTGTATCCCAATTACAAAAAATCCAATAATTGTTAAAACTTGTTATTAACTTATCCCAATATTTTATTCCATCTTACTTATTGATAAATACAAATTTATTTAAAAAAAAAAAAAAAAACATTCCACCGTAAATTCTATGTATATACATATTCTGCTATACTTGTTTTCCATCACAAAGTTCCGCTGTCTACCGGCGTCCATTACTCCTTGATTTCCTCTCACCATCCTTAATACTCCCAAAAATCCATAAAAAAGGCCATATGTTTGTAAAAACCGAAATTTAATTTACCGGCAAAAGTGTCTTGATTCATTCCCGGAAATTTGAATCCATATTTAAAAATAAACCCGTAACGTATGCGCCACATAATAATAGCATTTAAATGTTTTCTTCAACATTGCTACGCAAATCGTAGTTTCCGAACTACAAAAAACTTTAATGCAACAACACGTGTTGTCTGCACCTCTTCACCTAATACCCTAAACTCAAAATGCCAAATATTTAAATCAATCTTTATTTTGATTTCAAAACAATATAAATTGAATCGTATAAATGTCCCTACCGACAAACAAACACAAATCCCCTAAAAAAATCCTCACAGCTAGGATGAACATACATAGACCGTCCGATCATACTGACGGTTTATGGTTGCCATTCAAAGCTGCGTGCAACAGCGCAAACGCGCCTATAGGTTGCGACTTCTTTGACCAGCGCTACGGCGCCTTCAGGGTCGCAGAAGTATCTACTTATTTTACGCTACTATACACTCTACTCACCATTATTTTTCCCGATGACATCCTTTTTTCCACAGTGTCCTTAGATGAGGTCCTTCGAATTCGTTGCAGGATGCCTCTCTGCTTCAGGGTTCCTTGCCCTGGGATTGCTCCAATAGGTCCTTTAGACCGGCTGCGCCAAAATGTTGGGGTCCTTATCTGCTTGTCGGCGAGAGACGTCCTCTGGAATATCCTGTCGCGGCTTGTCCTGCGCGGGAACCTGTAAACCTACACCACTTTCTTAAATGAGCACTGCACTCTTTTAGGTTTAAAATAACAAGAGCTTTATTCTTAAAATGCTAGTTCTTATATACTATTTACAAATAAACATTACAGTCTACGTCTTCACTTTTCTGGTGTTCCAGTTACGCAATTGTTATTTGGTGTCAGTTGCTCAAGCCCGCTGACCTACTGCAAGTAAAAGTGTCGTCGGTGCATTCTAAATGCCCCTCGTCAGCTTGACTGCGGAACTGTGACACCCTAAAAGTTTACATCATAATTAATGAATAATTACTGTTCATTTTCAATATTTGCACCCTAAAAATATGTGCGTTCTTAATGAATTTAATAGGAGCCGGTGCTGTGAGTCAACTACGCGTAAGTAGCTTGATTCTAACTCACAACACTACGCCCACAACCCCGAGATTAAGAGTCGCGTGCTCTTACCGGTTTAGATTCTTAGCGTGGAATAATCCCGACATCTCCCCACGCAAATTTTCCAGTAGGTACTAGAAGTGCCACAAGGCCTTCACCAATTTAACCTATGGTTTTAACCCTTTCTAACCACTTCCCCCTATCGAACACAAGATTCTGCAACCCAAAAACGCGATCTACTGCTCCTCGCAATTTCTTAATAATTCGAATATAATTTAAGTTTTTGCCAGTACAATTGCTTCTGTCGAAGTATATCGGCTGATCTGTAAGTAGTACAGTTGGACAAACAGTTGCAATCAATTTAGGTTCATTCACTATATTCACATCATTTCTATATGATGCCCCTTCTGAATGTTTTGTCTTTGATCCATTCGATGGTATACTGCTTTTATATTCTGCAACAGCAGCATTACTGTCTGAAACTAAAGATAAAGATTTATCAGCTGATTTTATGGAGTCACGTTGACTAGTGGTTTCTGTACTCTGTTCACTATGGTCACTAAGGCTCATATTTTGTGAGAGGGGAGCTCCTACTAAATCGTTAACAAACATATCTATTGAGTCCAAAGAAGATAAATTTTCGCAACTATTTCTTAATTTTGCGTTACACGCTTCAGACATAATACTACCATCAACAGAATTATCGTCTAACAATATCTCAAAAATATTTTGATCTATTGAGGCCAAGTCCTGACTTGTTGGTATATTGTCCAAAACTTCCTCTTCACAACTTAAATTATAAATGGTAGTACTTTCCTCTTCAAAACTAACATGTGAGTTGCCACTTCCCCTAACTTCTTCCCAGTTTTCAACTACTTTATTTTGGGGCTCCTTATCCAACTCTGCAGCTGCTAGGCTACTTTCCTGCGCCGGTGATTGCTGCATGGGTCTCATTGCATCACTAATGAGCTTCATCAGCTCTAAATGGTTCGCCCGGACCGTTTCCCTTATCTTTCCAAATTCCACCTCCATCGTCGCCCGATAACTATTTTCACTCTCTAATATCAATAAGTTCACGGCTGACCGATATTGACTTGGTAGTGCTGATGGCCTAGCGCCGTATTCCCCGTATTCCGCTGACATGTTTACTTTAAAAAAAACCAACTAACTTCTAACAACAAAAAAATAACATAATACCTATACCTATGCCTGGAGATCTACCAATGCCACCCTATACCCCAAGAGAATAATACATATTTATATAAAAATTTCTAAAAATTACCAGCCTGTACAACCAAATATAAACAAAAACTGTAAACTTTTAAGTTATGCTTAAGGCCCATGATGCCATAGCTATATTCAAAATTAGCTTTAAATTTTAATTTTAAGTTAATATTTAATAATAATAATAATATATAAAAATTTATCCATATAAATATAGCCAAACTAAATATATTCCAATCTTAATATTTACTAACAAAAAAAAAAATAATATTTTTTTAATACAAATTAATGTTCAAATATACGGGGTGGGGCTCCCTTGTCTTCAATCCATCGGAGGACTGTTTCTTTTACCAGGCGAGTTATCATTTTTTTATTAAAATTTTCCTTTACATCTACTGAGACTCCGCCTCTCAGCTATCTCATCAGTGCTACGATGATCTGTTCAACAGACCACGGCCACGATGAGATAGCCGGCTTCATCTCACATTTAGCCTCCCCCTCTTGTCGTTGCAGTTGGCGTTACGCATTGGCACGTCAAGTCAGCGGCAAGAGTGGAGCACATTAACTAAACAACAAAATGCTTCACTACACACAACGTTACAATACATCAAAAAGGAAAATTTTAATTTAATTATTTTTAATTGGGCGCCATTAATGTTACCGCACCACTAGAATGATGCAGTGTGGTGGCCACGGCTAGCTCACCGCAATGGTCGTGGTCCTTAACCCGCCACACTGCATCGGGTGGGACAACACTACAAAAAAAAACTTCAACTCACCATGTTTTCTAACATCCTCCTCTACGACGACAAGCGAGCCCGCCCCATATTGTCCGCCTTAGCCTAACATTTTTTTACATTAAATTCAACACAATAAACATCCTACTGGTACTTAAATAAATTACCTATATATATATATACGCGTATACTTAATAATACCTACATATGTATACTCGCGTATACTTAACAAATATATACTTAACAAATATGTACTTATCTCTAGGGGCGGGCGGCAGCCTCCTTTTCCTCCTATGCTCGAATGGGGTGGGCCGGAACAATAAGTTATCCCTCTTATGGGATGTGCCGGAAACACGCGGTTATGGATCTAGTCAGCACACTCAATAATCAAGGTAAACTTTCTAACACCAAATCTTTAAACTAAACTAACACTTTAAATTGATTCAAAATTTTAACGTTTATTTGCGACACAGGTACATTGTAATTGCATTCAAACAAAAAATTTTCAATTGCTATCTTTCACGCGTTAAATATACCCGGATAAAAAAACAGGACCACGGAAGAGACGAGAGACTGTCCATCCAAAAAAACCCACACGAACTAAAAAAACTAATCTTAATTTTCTCGGCCTCTTCCGCTATTCCATCAGTGACCGCTCCAGCGGTCGAGGCGGTCAGTCACCTTTTTTTTAGAATTTCTACTATTCTGAGGCAGCGCCATCTGTACCTCAGAATCTGGTAGGTTTCAGCCTGGCCGCATTCACCAGCAAAGCGGACAAGTGGAAGGAACAAAAGAAGGAGAGAAACAAAACAAACATACAGACGGTAGACGCCAAAACAACGATCGCAACAAAACACACGGGTTGCCAGGAGCACTATAAACTCCGCCGGAACACGGATGGAAGCGTCGATCAGCACTTAATGCTCTACCCTGAGCTAGCCGGGCAACTATACCTACATAAACCTAAACATATAAACTAATAATACTTCCTTTACAGAACCACCACACTGAGGAAGATTACGGATCCCAACACCTAATTGCACGGTAATTATTCACAACACCAAATTTCCTAATCTAACTCTATACTTATTTTGTCTTCCCAGCCATTCGACTCAAAGAATCACCTTCACCACTCTACTCACTAATAAACGCTAACCTACACACCTATACTCTATCGTATAAACAGGAACATTTTTATTTATTTTACCTTAAAAAAAACACATAGTAATCAATTCTAATTTCAGATTTCTAACTCAGATTACCTCTAGACCAACGAAGCTGATTTTGGGAGTAAGTTCTTTTATATGTATTATATAATCCATAATTCCCTATGATTAACTTTCCTCCACCTCCTTACTAACTATTGCTACTTCACGTACCGCAGGCGCCAACGTGAGCTACGCCCACAACCCCGAGATTAAGAGTCGCGTGCTCTTACCGGTTTAGATTCTTAGCGTGGAATAATCCCGACATCTCCCCACGCAAATTTTCCAGTAGGTACTAGAAGTGCCACAAGGCCTTCACCAATTTAACCTATGGTTTTAACCCTTTCTAACCACTTCCCCCTATCGAACACAAGATTCTGCAACCCAAAAACGCGATCTACTGCTCCTCGCAATTTCTTAATAATTCGAATATAATTTAAGTTTTTGCCAGTACAATTGCTTCTGTCGAAGTATATCGGCTGATCTGTAAGTAGTACAGTTGGACAAACAGTTGCAATCAATTTAGGTTCATTCACTATATTCACATCATTTCTATATGATGCCCCTTCTGAATGTTTTGTCTTTGATCCATTCGATGGTATACTGCTTTTATATTCTGCAACAGCAGCATTACTGTCTGAAACTAAAGATAAAGATTTATCAGCTGATTTTATGGAGTCACGTTGACTAGTGGTTTCTGTACTCTGTTCACTATGGTCACTAAGGCTCATATTTTGTGAGAGGGGAGCTCCTACTAAATCGTTAACAAACATATCTATTGAGTCCAAAGAAGATAAATTTTCGCAACTATTTCTTAATTTTGCGTTACACGCTTCAGACATAATACTACCATCAACAGAATTATCGTCTAACAATATCTCAAAAATATTTTGATCTATTGAGGCCAAGTCCTGACTTGTTGGTATATTGTCCAAAACTTCCTCTTCACAACTTAAATTATAAATGGTAGTACTTTCCTCTTCAAAACTAACATGTGAGTTGCCACTTCCCCTAACTTCTTCCCAGTTTTCAACTACTTTATTTTGGGGCTCCTTATCCAACTCTGCAGCTGCTAGGCTACTTTCCTGCGCCGGTGATTGCTGCATGGGTCTCATTGCATCACTAATGAGCTTCATCAGCTCTAAATGGTTCGCCCGGACCGTTTCCCTTATCTTTCCAAATTCCACCTCCATCGTCGCCCGATAACTATTTTCACTCTCTAATATCAATAAGTTCACGGCTGACCGATATTGACTTGGTAGTGCTGATGGCCTAGCGCCGTATTCCCCGTATTCCGCTGACATGTTTACTTTAAAAAAAACCAACTAACTTCTAACAACAAAAAAATAACATAATACCTATACCTATGCCTGGAGATCTACCAATGCCACCCTATACCCCAAGAGAATAATACATATTTATATAAAAATTTCTAAAAATTACCAGCCTGTACAACCAAATATAAACAAAAACTGTAAACTTTTAAGTTATGCTTAAGGCCCATGATGCCATAGCTATATTCAAAATTAGCTTTAAATTTTAATTTTAAGTTAATATTTAATAATAATAATAATATATAAAAATTTATCCATATAAATATAGCCAAACTAAATATATTCCAATCTTAATATTTACTAACAAAAAAAAAAATAATATTTTTTTAATACAAATTAATGTTCAAATATACGGGGTGGGGCTCCCTTGTCTTCAATCCATCGGAGGACTGTTTCTTTTACCAGGCGAGTTATCATTTTTTTATTAAAATTTTCCTTTACATCTACTGAGACTCCGCCTCTCAGCTATCTCATCAGTGCTACGATGATCTGTTCAACAGACCACGGCCACGATGAGATAGCCGGCTTCATCTCACATTTAGCCTCCCCCTCTTGTCGTTGCAGTTGGCGTTACGCATTGGCACGTCAAGTCAGCGGCAAGAGTGGAGCACATTAACTAAACAACAAAATGCTTCACTACACACAACGTTACAATACATCAAAAAGGAAAATTTTAATTTAATTATTTTTAATTGGGCGCCATTAATGTTACCGCACCACTAGAATGATGCAGTGTGGTGGCCACGGCTAGCTCACCGCAATGGTCGTGGTCCTTAACCCGCCACACTGCATCGGGTGGGACAACACTACAAAAAAAAACTTCAACTCACCATGTTTTCTAACATCCTCCTCTACGACGACAAGCGAGCCCGCCCCATATTGTCCGCCTTAGCCTAACATTTTTTTACATTAAATTCAACACAATAAACATCCTACTGGTACTTAAATAAATTACCTATATATATATATACGCGTATACTTAATAATACCTACATATGTATACTCGCGTATACTTAACAAATATATACTTAACAAATATGTACTTATCTCTAGGGGCGGGCGGCAGCCTCCTTTTCCTCCTATGCTCGAATGGGGTGGGCCGGAACAATAAGTTATCCCTCTTATGGGATGTGCCGGAAACACGCGGTTATGGATCTAGTCAGCACACTCAATAATCAAGGTAAACTTTCTAACACCAAATCTTTAAACTAAACTAACACTTTAAATTGATTCAAAATTTTAACGTTTATTTGCGACACAGGTACATTGTAATTGCATTCAAACAAAAAATTTTCAATTGCTATCTTTCACGCGTTAAATATACCCGGATAAAAAAACAGGACCACGGAAGAGACGAGAGACTGTCCATCCAAAAAAACCCACACGAACTAAAAAAACTAATCTTAATTTTCTCGGCCTCTTCCGCTATTCCATCAGTGACCGCTCCAGCGGTCGAGGCGGTCAGTCACCTTTTTTTTAGAATTTCTACTATTCTGAGGCAGCGCCATCTGTACCTCAGAATCTGGTAGGTTTCAGCCTGGCCGCATTCACCAGCAAAGCGGACAAGTGGAAGGAACAAAAGAAGGAGAGAAACAAAACAAACATACAGACGGTAGACGCCAAAACAACGATCGCAACAAAACACACGGGTTGCCAGGAGCACTATAAACTCCGCCGGAACACGGATGGAAGCGTCGATCAGCACTTAATGCTCTACCCTGAGCTAGCCGGGCAACTATACCTACATAAACCTAAACATATAAACTAATAATACTTCCTTTACAGAACCACCACACTGAGGAAGATTACGGATCCCAACACCTAATTGCACGGTAATTATTCACAACACCAAATTTCCTAATCTAACTCTATACTTATTTTGTCTTCCCAGCCATTCGACTCAAAGAATCACCTTCACCACTCTACTCACTAATAAACGCTAACCTACACACCTATACTCTATCGTATAAACAGGAACATTTTTATTTATTTTACCTTAAAAAAAACACATAGTAATCAATTCTAATTTCAGATTTCTAACTCAGATTACCTCTAGACCAACGAAGCTGATTTTGGGAGTAAGTTCTTTTATATGTATTATATAATCCATAATTCCCTATGATTAACTTTCCTCCACCTCCTTACTAACTATTGCTACTTCACGTACCGCAGGCGCCAACGTGAGCTACGCCCACAACCCCGAGATTAAGAGTCGCGTGCTCTTACCGGTTTAGATTCTTAGCGTGGAATAATCCCGACATCTCCCCACGCAAATTTTCCAGTAGGTACTAGAAGTGCCACAAGGCCTTCACCAATTTAACCTATGGTTTTAACCCTTTCTAACCACTTCCCCCTATCGAACACAAGATTCTGCAACCCAAAAACGCGATCTACTGCTCCTCGCAATTTCTTAATAATTCGAATATAATTTAAGTTTTTGCCAGTACAATTGCTTCTGTCGAAGTATATCGGCTGATCTGTAAGTAGTACAGTTGGACAAACAGTTGCAATCAATTTAGGTTCATTCACTATATTCACATCATTTCTATATGATGCCCCTTCTGAATGTTTTGTCTTTGATCCATTCGATGGTATACTGCTTTTATATTCTGCAACAGCAGCATTACTGTCTGAAACTAAAGATAAAGATTTATCAGCTGATTTTATGGAGTCACGTTGACTAGTGGTTTCTGTACTCTGTTCACTATGGTCACTAAGGCTCATATTTTGTGAGAGGGGAGCTCCTACTAAATCGTTAACAAACATATCTATTGAGTCCAAAGAAGATAAATTTTCGCAACTATTTCTTAATTTTGCGTTACACGCTTCAGACATAATACTACCATCAACAGAATTATCGTCTAACAATATCTCAAAAATATCTTGATCTATTGAGGCCAAGTCCTCATCGTCCTGACTTGTTGGTATATTGTCCAAAACTTCCTCTTCACAACTTAAATTATAAATGGTAGTACTTTCCTCTTCAAAACTAACATGTGAGTTGCCACTTCCCCTAACTTCTTCCCAGTTTTCAACTACTTTATTTTGGGGCTCCTTATCCAACTCTGCAGCTGCTAGGCTACTTTCCTGCGCCGGTGATTGCTGCATGGGTCTCATTGCATCACTAATGAGCTTCATCAGCTCTAAATGGTTCGCCCGGACCGTTTCCCTTATCTTTCCAAATTCCACCTCCATCGCCGCCCGATAACTATTTTCACTCTCTAATATCAATAAGTTCACGGCTGACCGATATTGACTTGGTAGTGCTGATGGCCTAGCGCCGTATTCCCCGTATTCCGCTGACATGTTTATTTTAAAAAAAACCAACTAACTTCTAACAACAAAAAAATAACATAATACCTATACCTATGCCTGGAGATCTACCAATGCCACCCTATACCCCAAGAGAATAATACATATTTATATAAAAATTTCTAAAAATTACCAGCCTGTACAACCAAATATAAACAAAAACTGTAAACTTTTAAGTTATGCTTAAGGCCCATGATGCCATAGCTATATTCAAAATTAGCTTTAAATTTTAATTTTAAGTTAATATTTAATAATAATAATAATATATAAAAATTTATCCATATAAATATAGCCAAACTAAATATATTCCAATCTTAATATTTACTAACAAAAAAAAAAATAATATTTTTTTAATACAAATTAATGTTCAAATATACGGGGTGGGGCTCCCTTGTCTTCAATCCATCGGAGGACTGTTTCTTTTACCAGGCGAGTTGTCATTTTTTTATTAAAATTTTCCTTTACATCTACTGAGACTCCGCCTCTCAGCTATCTCATCAGTGCTACGATGATCTGTTCAACAGACCACGGCCACGATGAGATAGCCGGCTTCATCTCACATTTAGCCTCCCCCTCTTGTCGTTGCAGTTGGCGTTACGCATTGGCACGTCAAGTCAGCGGCAAGAGTGGAGCACATTAACTAAACAACAAAATGCTTCACTACACACAACGTTACAATACATCAAAAAGGAAAATTTTAATTTAATTATTTTTAATTGGGCGCCATTAATGTTACCGCACCACTAGAATGATGCAGTGTGGTGGCCACGGCTAGCTCACCGCAATGGTCGTGGTCCTTAACCCGCCACACTACATCGGGTGGGACAACACTACAAAAAAAAACTTCAACTCACCATGTTTTCTAACATCCTCCTCTACGACGACAAGCGAGCCCGCCCCATATTGTCCGCCTTAGCCTAACATTTTTTTACATTAAATTCAACACAATAAACATCCTACTGGTACTTAAATAAATAACCTATATATATATATACGCGTATACTTAATAATACCTACATATGTATACTCGCGTATACTTAACAAATATATACTTAACAAATATGTACTTATCTCTAGGGGCGGGCGGCAGCCTCCTTTTCCTCCTATGCTCGAATGGGGTGGGCCGGAACAATAAGTTATCCCTCTTATGGGATGTGCCGGAAACACGCGGTTATGGATCTAGTCAGCACACTCAATAATCAAGGTAAACTTTCTAACACCAAATCTTTAAACTAAACTAACACTTTAAATTGATTCAAAATTTTAACGTTTATTTGCGACACAGGTACATTGTAATTGCATTCAAACAAACAAATTTCAATTGCTATCTTTCACGCGTTAAATATACCCGGATAAAAAAACAGGACCACGGACGAGACGAGAGACTGTCCATCCAAAAAAACCCACACGAACTAAAAAAACTAATCTTAATTTTCTCGG
This sequence comes from Clusia tigrina, assembly GCA_920105625.2. NCBI lineage: Eukaryota > Metazoa > Arthropoda > Insecta > Diptera > Clusiidae > Clusia > Clusia tigrina. The sequence goes on from CAKKTE020000562.1 coordinate 168,720, forward strand.
CCTCTTCCGCTATTCCATCAGTGACCGCTCCAGCGGTCGAGGCGGTCAGTCACCTTTTTTTAGAATTTCTACTATTCTGAGGCAGCGCCATCTGTACCTCAGAATCTGGTAGGTTTCAGCCTGGCCGCATTCACCAGCAAAGCGGACAAGTGGAAGGAACAAAAGAAGGAGAGAAACAAAACAAACATACAGACGGTAGACGCCAAAACAACGATCGCAACAACTCTTGGTTCGTGCGTACCCCCTCATATCTTTTTGAAGATTTGCCCTACCTCCGGAAAAAGAAGTGTATATACTTACACCATTCAGTTATCCGCAAATCGGTACAATAAGCCTGAAATCCACATTTGACATTAAAAATACAATTTTTAATTTCTTCATACTTTCTTCGCTGTTGATAAAATATTTATGACCAGTAAATATTAAATCAACTTTGCTAAACTTTATTTCTTTTCTCTGTTTAATTTCACAAGTTTACGTTCCTAACTTAAACCGCTAAAATAATATTCTACTTTATGTGTGTTTCAAAGCGTTTAGTAAATAATAACTTATGTATAATTATTAATTTATTATTTTATAAGTGCTAAGAAAAATTTCTTATAAATGATTCACAGCCAATTTATTTAAAACAAAAGCTTATTTTATTGTTTTCACTTTCAAAGTACTTTTCCATTATTTATTTTAATTTAATTAGTAGTACATGCGTGTGACCTATTCGTCTATGTACGTACATATTCGCATCTCACCCAACTGACCAGGTTGGATGACCAAACAAAGCTATTTTTTATATCGAAGATAAATGGACGCTTTTAAAAGATCTCGGTCTCACAGCCCCCTCAGGCATATTGTAAGGGAGCGTGACTTGGCATTTTACAGTGGCAGCTAAAATTCTTAAATTATTTGCATAAATTTCGAACCACTGCACCCGAGTTCCTATAGAATCGCCCTAGCTAATTTTGACACACAGTTAGGGAAGACACACAGTTAGGGAAGACAAATGTTTAGATTACAATGCCGCTCTGAATCTTTACTTCTCAGAAATATTCCATTCCTACAATTTGCTTATTTTGTTTTTGTATTTAAAATAAAGTTTGTTTAATATTTGTTACTCTATATCTCTAGGTGTATATGTAAATATATAGAATAATTACAATTAAAAAATTAGTCACCTTAGCACCTTTATGCGTTTATTTTTCTACTGTGTATATGTGTATATGATCGCTAGGGAAACTAGGCAAAATTAGTAAATAATTTAATATAATCAGCATCTATGGCGACCCAAATAGTAAATCTAATAGTTCATCAATCATCAATGAGGCAAATTATGCATATATATATATATATATATATATATACATATATATATATATATGTATTTATATATATATATATATATATATATATATATATATATTTATATATATATATATATATATATATATATATATATATATATATATATATATATATACGTATATATATAAATTTTTTAAGAGGTTTCTTTGCAATTACATAAAATACATTTGTATATCCCTAGAACCAATAATAGGTCCTCCACTTAGTTATTTTAGCAATATATAAAATTTTACAGCCTTTATTTAAAAAGTTCTACTTTGAAACTTACTAGGATTTCAATTTGACATATTTGTGTAATGTCGACAATAATTTTAAATTTGTGGCTAAATATAAGTTCACAGTCCCATTTTTTAGTTTACTTATTATCTTATCACTAATAATTTAACTTATCGTATATGTGTACAGTTTCAATTGCATTTTACCAACTCTCGACTAGCTATAATTCATGGCAATGTTCATGGCTTAACATCAAAATGTTGAGTGGAGACTCCATATGTTAATGTCATACCAAAAAAATTAAACACTATGTCAAGACAGCAGTTCTGCCAGAAACCCTGAAATAAATTTGAAGTTTCACTCGATTCGAACGTTTATCTATTTAAAAATGGCACAAATTAAATTTAATAGAAGCGAATAGAATTTGAGTGTTTGTGCAATTACAAACTGTTGAATTTCTGAATGTAGTTTATTTAACTCTGTTAAAGCATTCAATGCGAGAAAACATCTCTGTTGTTTACTGTTCAAAGCCATGTAAACAATGAAATGCTTTAACATAATTTGCCCACTTCATATTCTGACAGCCATCAGCAACTCTGACATGAACATGAACATTGCCATGAATTATAGCTAGTCGAGACACTATGTAAGTTTGTGCTTTACATACATATACATATGTATATGTATAGGATAGTGTGAAGCACTATTTGCAAACGAAGAGGGGTTTTTAGTATGAGTATTAAGTAAAAAAGAACTGGAGTAGGCAGTCATTATGGATACTTTTGTGCTACCTTACGTAAAGAATCACTTTGTATTCTATTTCAAATTTTGTTAGAAGAAGCAAATGACTGCCGCATAACGAAAGTAAAGTAAGTAATGACGAATACGGACAAAATAGCATGTGGTTCAAAAAGAACAGCACATGCGTGCCTTGTTGCAGGAAATGGGCTAATAATAAGTGACTAGACAAAAGAGAAATTGACGCTGCCACGAAATATCTGTATAATGTAAGTAAGCTTCCTTCCATAGTGACATTGACAATTTTGCGTTTCAGTTGTCAAAAACAGCGGCAGGGAACTGTTCTCATATGAGAAAATAGGAAATGTTTACACCAGAGACCTTAGAGACGAGACACTTCAACGTCTCTCGTTTTGCGCACACTTACTCACGCGCCAAACTGTAGTAGTGTGGCTGATTTTCTTCAGAACCAATGATAAACAAACAGATTGCCAACTAATGATAAACAAAGTCAGAAAATTTTACGTTTAAGTGTCGCTTTTCTGTGCTCTCTGGATTACATCACGGCAATTTTTGATGGCTGTCAAATTTCATTGCAAAAGACGGCAATATTTTAATAGTCGGCATTGCCATGTTATGTCATAGTCATTTTGAAAACGTCATCAAGCAATCTAGTTCGTTGTGCCCGCGCTTTTCATTCATTAAAAGAATTGCTTGATTTGTACGATGAAGAGAAAGCAAGAAAGCAAAGAAGCAATTTGCTGTCTCCATTGGCAATTTTCTCTCCCCATTGGCAATTTGCTGCCTCCATTGGCAATTTTCTTTAAATTGCCAATTGCATGCCATCAAAAAATGCCCATGGAGACGTGGGGTTATAACGTCCACAACAACGGAACACAGAGGTACGGATTGCCTTGCGACATCGTATGGTGCAAGCTTCGCGGTATAAACAGTTTTATATATATATATATATTTTTTATATGTGTATAATAATAAATTTTATATTACTCTATATACTTGCATAAATCTACTATTGTCTGCTTTATAATTTATTTTTAGTTCAACTAACCATATTATATTACCTATTTTTAACTTTTTTTTAATATTTATTATTGGTAGTAGTAGTGTTAAAGTACTAAGCGGTTTATATGTCTGTTCAATTGTTGTTGATTATGCAGCTACGTCCGTTGAGCTGAATATATTCTTGTATGTATGTATGTACATATGTATTTGCTAGAACTGAGCATAAAGTGAAGCAAGGGGGTTTAACCTAAACAGGTTAAGGAGTATAAACTATAGTATAGCTGTGAAGCAAAGCTGTTTTAACCATAATTACTTCTTAAGCTCAAACAGAATCGGACCTCCTGTGCGCTATTTCAAAAGGTCTAGTGTTAATGCCATTACATTAGCGTAGTATCAGCCACCAAAGCAAATGTATGGAAATTCAAAAGCCGAGAGAACTGGGCTACCAAACTAATTTTGGACAATAACAGTTAACGAGCTTAACTCTGAGTTCCTTTGTTCGTTGGTAATATCTACATTTAAAATCAGTTTGTTGGAAATTATAGAAAGGTGACAAACAAATGTTGGAATTGAGGCTTCCTTCATTATTATGTAATATTAATTAAAATTTTAGTAACACTAACAAAGTAATATTTACGAATAGAACCTTTAAAACCGTACAATCAATAGTTCCATAATTTCGCTGAAGTTTCTGTTCAGCAGTTAACTTGGGAATATGTATGTACAATTGTTATCCGGGGCTGTCTAGTACCTTTATAACTTTGTATGTAAATTAAGAACTGTTGATGTACTATGAGACTTTCAGTCCTCTATGTACAATAATATGGTAAATAAAAAAAGTAACTATAGTTTAGTGTATACTAGAGTTAAAAAAGTTGAATGGGATGATCCCATTGTGTTTTCTTGCCAAATCCGTTCAGCATTTCTAAATCTCATTGAATCATTGTAATTATGAATGGTCCCACAGACGCAATCCTAAGTCGATCGATCCATCAGTGTTCAAATGCTTCTTCTGATTTCTTTGTAACTTACTTTGAAAACGAGTCCAACCGTAATTTAAGTTCTTCCTGGACTTGAGGCACTTTGTTTCTGGGTGTAACATTTTTAGGAGTCGTGTAACCGTTGTTTAGTGCCCCCGTAAGCGCTTTCTTAAATTTATTTTCAGGTTCCTTACAGTATTATTGAGCTTACATTCTGACACGGCTCAACACACGTTTTACAATCATGTGACGTAATCACGATTTGTTGTATATTCATCACCATAGCGTCCTGTAGCTGTGAATGTGAAAATGTAATTTTTAACTTTTATAATGATAAGGAATGATAACAATCTTTTTGATCTCCAGCACGGTAGTTTCTCAGCTGCAGTAATATTATTACTACATTTAAACAATCATAGAATACATAAATATTTGTTTAACATGATGGTTTCGATAGAGTTGGACCAATAATGGTGATTCTCATACTACCAGCAACACCAGTCAAATCAGTACAGGCAAATGAACTTCATTTGTGACAAAAGGTACGATCTCCAATTCATCACGCCACACACTTGTGGTTAAGATTGGATTTGAAAATCTGTCTTGTAGCGCCGTATATAGAATGTAAGTCAGGTATGAACCTAAATGCTTTTGGTCGGGACATGTTCTTGAGCTAATGTAGCCAAGACTTTTGGTTTTTGCTTCTGGTAAAGAACATAGTCTAACAATCTAAATTGTGATAGTAGGCAAAAGCTTTGTAGATATGCGATACAGTTCATACACAGTTTTGGGTCAGAATCACTCAACAAACACTCCAAAGTTCTGAACATTTCATTTATCTTAAAAGCGCAAGTGGAGATCAAATAAATATATCACAATAAGATTAGGTAACGATTAAAATTGGTTTATCCATCTATTGGAAATAAATACTATTCTTGGGTTCCATTTATATTTTGGAATACTTACTGTCTTCCATCAGTATAACTGGAGAGGTCTCTGCATTTGAATTTGAAACCGAGTGTGCCATGATATTAAAGTCATCTTCCAATAAAAATGGCGCATTCCATCGTGAACGTGGTGTGGAACGATGGCTTGCCGATGTCACAGTGGATGGTGTCGAATAAAGACTTAAATTAGTTGGACTAATAACTCCAGGTAGGGTTGAAATGGAACTAGTGTAACCTAAAAGCTAAATGAAAAACATTCATAAGCGAATATTAAAAGCGAAAAATTAGAATACATATAAGTCAAAACTTAGGCATAAGTAGGAGGTTATGTATTTCCATATCCGGAAGTTTCCAACAGACTAACAAACTAATTAACAGGACGTCAGTACAGCAATGAAATATATTTCATTCAATATTTTAGTAAGCGGTCAGCGGTAGATTAGATAGGTAATTGATGGAGCAAGACTACTATTTTTGTATTTGTATAATCCGCTCAATTAAATTCTCCTGTGACACGTCATCTGATTGGTTGATGGTTTTAGGCTGAGCGTCGATTTCAACCCCTACAAAAGCACCCGCGAAAAGGCATGCGAAGCTGCGTTTGGAGGCTGGTTGAGGTTCTCGTGTGCAAGAGGTATATACGCGACTCCACACGAGACATCAAATCAGTAAATAAGTGAAAGTCAACAAGTAGTAGCAGCAGCAGTGAAACAGTGAGCGTAGACGAAAGTGAACATCATAGTAGCAGAACATAGTAACCAGTAACAGTGGAAAAAGGATCTTAGCCGAATCCTGGGAGTGGCAGCAAGAAGCGTGAGCATCGTGTGAGCAACTGGCAGTTGAAGCAGATGTAAGTAAGACATTGTGGTGCAACAACTGCCTAACTGAAGCAAACGTTATCATAAACGAAGTGTTAGATGCGAGCAAACTTTTTCAGCCAATAGTGAGCTGGACAAATAGAATAAAGCCAATTGTTCTAACTGAAGAGGAAATTGTTTGCTTATTACATAATCCAGCGATATGAATCCTACTATTGAAGTTGGTAAAAATTGTTGAAAGGCGATTACGTAACAATAGACAATAAAGCTGAATTGTCACATATATAAAGTATTGAAAAATGATGATTAGAGTATATTAGATTAGAAGTAAGCATAATTTGTATAAACAGAAAAGATATAAAAGCCAGTGACTGGCTGAATAAAGGCAGACTTCAATCAGGAATTGGGCCTTTCATTTCTAAAGAACAGTTGGCTTAAACTCCTTAACTATGCAAACTTATTTTACAACTCGAATGCAGGTCCTACTAACGATTGGGCTCCCTTGTGAAAACACATCCCGACAATGGGTTTAGAGGTGCTATTTGGAACATCCCCATTAAGCGTAGCCATTAAAAGGCGAAGTTGCTCTCAGGTTAACACTTGAATTCAAGCGCGGGGACCATTTGGGGCACATGGTCGTAATGACTCAATCCTCAATGTAACCGATAAAAATATATCTATGACGGAATTCTTCAAAACGTATAAAGTATGTATTTTAGACAGAAAGACTTGGAGAACACGTAAATGGAGAGCACGGACTGCACCCGACACAATCTGGAACATGGAATCCACATAATGCTAAGGTTATAAAAGCCTCAATATGTATGATTTAATCAAGACTTCGCAATTTGCTCGAAATGCACTATTGTCCAAAATAATAATAATAATAACCATTAAATTTGAAGTGTCTTATTGTAAAAATGAAAAAATGGAAATATGGGCCATATAAAAGAGATTTGCCAGACCTATATAAATAATTTATATAATTATATTTCTTACACTCAGACAACCAGACTCTGAAACACAATCCTGAGTGTGACTTACCGGTGCTGCTTGGAAATGATTGAAATACTCGCGTCCATTTGAAGTTGGATAAGGTTGAGTTAATCGACTCAATGGTTTGCTTCGTTCTACTTCCATATGCGTTTGTGGGCTCAAAGGTGGTGGTGGGGGTGAGGTCGACGGTGTGGAACTATTATGTCTCACTGAAGCATCACGATTCCCAGATGTACCGCTTATTGTATCAAGAGCAGAACTGCTGTGATTATTTGAATTTGAAGAGATGTTTTGACTGTTAACAGATGTAGATTTGGATATCGTATTCGAATCGCCACCACTATTATTATTGTTGTGCTCTATGGTGGTATGCTGTTGTTGTTGATGATGAAGTTGCCGTCGTGTAGTTTCATTTGATAAATTAGCTCCGGCGTCCGGGGGCGTTGTGGATGTTGGTGGAGACCCAACCATACTAAGATCACTTGTTGAACGTATTATAGCTACCGGGCGGGCCATCGGTGGTAATGGTGGCGGAGGCAGCATTGTACTGTATTGCTGGTAATGTGCTGGAACTGTGCGACGGCTAATGCTTGTTGATACGGAATGATGCTGAAGTTGAAACGATGCTTGATGATGATGGTGCACATGAGAACTATTATTAATGGTATTTCCAGTCGCAACTCCTGCCTCTTGGCAAACATATGTCACAAAATCTGACATATCGTGGCCATTCACAACTTCATTGTATTTGGCTGTTGATGGTTGAGAGTGGTGTAAGTGATGTTGTTGGTGATGTTGGTGTTGGCCATTGCCACCCTCTGATGAGGTCGCCGGACTATCATGTTGCTGATAATATAGAGGGCTTGGACTTACGGAATTTGCCACCAATGTTGCACCCGAATTATGTTGTATAAGCACTAAATGATATATATATAATGATATGGGTTTAGATTCTAAAGCACTCGGACTTACCGTTATTGGAACGCATCTGACTCATACTCAGTAAGGAGCGATTACTAGTTGGTGTGCAATGCTGCAGTGAAATATCTGCAGATTGTGCGCTGGTATCACTTTCACTGGTAGATTCAGGTGGTCGCAATATCACAGAAAAGCTACTGTTACCACTGGTATCAGGTGGTGAAGCACATGGATTATTTTTGCACGGAGCTGTTGAGACAGCTAAAGCCTGCTTCTGCGAACGCAAGAGTGGTGAACTAGATAAGTGCATACTGCGGGGATCCACAAAATCAACTAAAAATTTGCAAGAGATTACTTTATGTGAGAATAGCGAAAGAAGGTTCTGGTTTCACGTAGGATCTTATAATTAAAATAAACTCAAATAAGAAGATTTAATAGTATCCTCGCAAGGAATGTAAAGAGAAATAAGAGATTAATTTCGTCTTTTGCACAAACTTCCTTTCTCGTTGGCACATGAACAAAATTGGGAGTTCTGAAATAGAGCACAAACGACTCGGACCAGTCAGCAGTCAGATGATGTTTTACTATTATACGCACCATTTGGGCATATTTCTGGGGTGTTCTTTATAACTAACTCATGAATACTGCAGAAGCTGTGGGGATGAGGAGGAGGATGAGACTGTGTAACATCTCTTCTGTAGGTACCCCGCTCTGGCTAGAAGCAGAGCTGGCTCTTTTGGCTAATACCCTTTTAATTCTCTTACAGAAGTATCTGGCGCGAAGGTCAAACAAATCCTGCGCTTCATTAGGGCTTCGAAATAGTTTGACGAATAAATCAGAGGTGCGTTGTTACGCGGTGGTATCACAATGGATCCATGGTGCTCTGAGGGAGTTGGTCTGTAGACCGGCTACCACGATGACCTAACCTAACCTAACAGTTCATTTTGATATATTGTAACTACTCTTACCTGCGCTAACATGAACATCAACAGGGTGTTACTTCAACGAATTGTTCATAGAGATAACAATTTCCCTCTCTTAAGGCAAATTTTATTTTAGAAACCATCTTTGAAAAATTTCAAGAGTCCAATACTATCCGAAAACATTTTAAAGTAATTATTTCGTCTACAGAATGAAAATTTCGATATAATCAACGCTTTGCTATACATTCTGAAATACATGCCAGGTGTTCAACATACGAGTTGCACAGAAACAGAACATGGGACACAAATAGCAACGCTAAATCTACCCGACATCGTCGAATTTCTGAGGGTAACGGGGCTGGATAAGAATTTATAGGGATACCCTTTATAGTAGAGGACGGTAGGTAGGTAGAAGTGGCCGCCTAGTTTGCCAAAACACACTTGAACACACCTAATGGCCCATTGTGATACCACGGTGTGGCGCCGTTCAAGCACAGACTAAAAAGTTCTCTTACTTGGGATGATGATAGTCAGCGCAAGGACAGCGCCGGGAAAGGCACGACTCCCCCATTATGTTGCAGGAAACCATCCTAATAGTTTGATGAACCTTGCTATGTCCCTAATATTAAAGGATGACAGCTCTGGCTTGTAAGAAATGGGTCACCAAAGGTGCGATTTCTTCTTCTGCTCATGGATTGGCTGTGACATAAGAGGTGGAGAACCGTCTCGTCCTCCTCCTCGGAACCACAGCCTCGGTCAAAGTCTTTTGAGGGTAGGTCCAGTCTTTCTGCGTGCTTTCCCAGTATGCAGTGGCTGATTAAAACCAACGGAGATGTCGACAGTAAAACGCGATCAAGTCAAAGAAGTTGATTGGTTCTGTTTTTGTCCATTCTTGCTCAAGTTAGTATAGCCGTTTGGCAGGATTCCTCGTCAACCCACGATTTGTAGACGTCAGCCAGGAATTTCCGTTCGATATCGAGCTTCGCTGTTGCCAGTGGGATGCTGATATTTACGGAGGACTGAATTTCGTGCAGTAGCGTGCCTGCTTTGGTAACTTCGTCCGTCTCTCAGTTGCCCCGGATGTCGCTATGTCCGGGAACCCATACTAGGTGCACCCGAGAGTATCCTGAGAGCTCATTTAGAGATGTTCGAGGACGGAACAATATATCATTTTGGTCGCAGTACCTCCTATACCTCTAAACCACACATTACATTACATTCCAACTCTTTGATGTGCCTCAAAAACTGAAGTCTCACCAACTGCCACCACGAAATTGACCAATTCCATCGACTTTTTATGATGCAAACGTTTTCAAGGATATATATGTATGCGTTAAAATATCCAGCGATACGAACTATTAACTAAAAGATATGCTGCATTACTTACTGCTGTATCCAGTCACCATTGGGGTACCAATCACCGAGCGCGTATCAATGTTAGCAACCATGCTTCCGGCTGTCCCCAAATTGCTCACTGGAGTTGACATTTGATATGTGCTGCATTCATACGTCCCAGAAGCATTCTCCATTTTGATTGTGCTCACATTCGCCGATATCAAATCGTTTGTCGTCTCATCCAATATAGACGCTTTTGTTGCATACATATAAAATTTACTTGATATTAGTTTTGCTCACATCATTATTATCTTTTTAAAAATGCTTGTTTCAAATATTAGATATATTCCACACAGTGTCAAACAATTTTGCGCACCACTCAAGAATATAAGTTGACCAAATGGGAACTTCTTCTGTCTTCTTTCGATACAAATTGTCCATGCTTGGAGTACGCAGTCCCCATTTTCATTAGATTAATCTATTAAATGTATAAAGGAAAAACATAAAAATATTCTAACCAAATGAAAGTCAGTCGACTTCTGTGTTATGCGAGCTTTGAATAGAAAATAATGGTGCGCGAACTTGTTTGGCATAAGGTGTAAATCTTTTAAATGTTCAAGAAAAATACCTTTCGACAGTTTCCAAAGCTCCCTGGAAGAGAACACACCTGTAGCCAATATTATGTCATTACATATAACACCATTGTAAGGATTATGACTGTATCCTGTAACTAAGCTTGCATTGCAATTTTTACTTGTATTATACGAGAAGGGTACAAAAAGTTCTCGGTTTTGCCAACACCAGTAATCGCGAACTCAAATCAATTTTATTAAACATTTAGTTATAGAGATATCTTCTCATAAAGTGAATAAAGTTATTCAAAAAAACTATAAAAAAAACTCAAAAGAAATTTTAAGTACATAATTATGATTATTCCTGTAAGTTCAGACAGCTTCATATAGCAATATATGGCATTGCTGTCTTTAAAATTTGAGTCGAGAACTTTTAGAACCGCCCTCCCATAAGTACCATCCGGATTTTTATAATGCATACCTTTATGAGCCTTGCGATCATTGCTGTCTTTCTTATCGTCATTTAAGTTGCTATTGTTATTGTTTATATTATTACCATGATCATTGTTGTTGTATAATATGAGTGTAGACGACATAGGTAGTGGTGATGGACTTTGCAAAGGATCATGTGTGTTTATGAAATTGGCCAAATATAGATCCAATTCCCGTACAGATACATTTATGTGATATGGATTAACACACAAACCGGGATGTGAGCATTCTGGATTCTTCTCGAGGCGTTCACCATCAGTACTCTCCAGTGGAATGGCTTTAAATAATATGACCATAACCAAGTCCAGACGCCATACCTTATCTGCTTGTCGCAGGCAATCAATGCGCCGCATTTTACCTTTCTGATCCGGATTAGAAAGCACGCAGATAGATTGCCGTTTACCTGTTATAGACTGTACAAAATCCTCACGACATTCTTGAGTTATGTCTTTACGCAGCTTTCCCAGTAGACGAGATGCCCACTTTTGTTTCACCTCCGCCTTTTCATTCTGTACATCATGGAAAACAAGAGAATTCATAGGCATATTAAATCATAGATTTTTCGAATATCATATGGAAAAGTATTGAATAAGTTTTACACATACGAGTATATCGTTTATTTGGTTAATTTGTTTATCTTTTACAAATAATTCCAAATAAGACCTAACTACTAGGTTCCAGGCTATAGGAATATCGATGGGAATGAGAAGGCTGCTGAATTGGCGCGCAGAGGGCCTCTCTCGACCTAATCTATGCGGAACTAGTATCTGTTTCTCTTAGTGCGATCAAGAAGGCATCTACCTAAACTGTCTCTCCTTGGCGGGTAGAAGATGGAGGGCTCTTACAACGTGCAGGACATCCCGGGCGACCTGGCCAGTCTACCATATAGCCAAGGGATCTTATAAACAGGGAACGTAGAGACACCAGCCGACTAATGGCGGTTTTTATATGTCACTGGCTAGTAGGTACGCATGCGGAGAAAATGCATAGACCGTTCAATACCTATTGTAGAAGTTACAAAGACTCAGACGAGAGGAAAACAATAACTCACTTTCTTTGGAAATGCCCAGCTCTGGCGGCCGCAAGAAATAGAGCCCTGGGAAACTATTCTTTAGCAGGTGTGCACTTTTAAACACTTCATGTACCTTAATGTATTCAAAAGTACGCCGTGTGATGCACCTTAATGCACCCAAGCATACAGACAGCCTTCACGAGTGATGTCATGTGCGCAACAATTAAACGGCACACACTATCCCTTGTCTGTCATTCTCCCATGATTTGTTTATCGTTATGCGATAACAAGAAACGAGTATCGGACTGTCCAGACAGAGCTCGATACTCATACCACAACCGTCGCTCAATGCTTTCTCACGCCTTTGAGTTCGACGATATGACGGACAGTCATAAGAGCGGGCAGAACGACAGACAGACGATCTTGTTGCACATGTCTGCCGCACTGCAAACTATATACTCCATCTAATGCACTATATGGTCGCAAGTAAATAGAGCACACCAATAGGGTACGTGCTCTACACCCGTGAAAGAGTATGCACTACAGGCATGCGCGTTGCACTTAGGGTAGGTAAATCATATAACAGTTTATATTCCATAAACTGTATAATATATTAAAATAAGTTTATTATAACACCCTAGGTTACTTATTAAATAAAAACACAGAGGATGATCACTCAAGATCCTGCTTACAAACTGAGCACTACTTCTTTTAATTCCTCGGCAGTGCAAATAGAACTTGCCTTTTTATAATCATCATATGAACATTTGGGCAGTCCACTGACTTGCCACATCATATGAACATTTGGGCAGTCCACTGACTTGCCACAACATATGAACATTTGGTCAGTCTACTGACTTGCTACGTACATAGGCAGCGACCAGCATGCCAATCTAAACTGGTCCGGACGGACATAAAAATATACATATATTATACAGGACTATCCGACTAGATGGGTTGTTACCCATATTTTTCCAGCGTTTAGGAGGGGTAGTGGTTATAAAATGGTGCTAAGGCGCTAATTTTGATTCATGCAAGGATGCCGTGGATCAGCCACCGGACTAGAGGAAACCAGGATTGTGCCCAAATTGCATCAAACTCTGCAAACAATTTTATAAGTGCCGACAACCACTTTCAAGACTTTTCTCGTGCACGAACAGAGCGGAAAACATCACAATAACACGAAAGCTTCCTCCCCTCAGCCACCATTTCCTCTACTTCCATTTTCTGAATACATTGGACGAACATAGTCAGTTTATAGATATTGAGTATACCGATTTTCAATAGGCGTATTCGATTCGCCGCTCTATCGAGGATAGGATAGACTTTTGTATGGAAAAAGTTATCGAGTAAATTATAGTCGGATGAATCAGGCGAGTTTTTCTATTCTCGATAGAAAGTGCTTCCGAATTGAAAATTGCTTGAGAACAAACGAGATTAAAAATTAACCCTGTGCCGCCCTCTGTAGTCTAGTGGTTAGCATGCTAGACTCACACACCGAGGGTCGCAGGTTCAAATCACGGGCTCGGTCTCCAAAATTCTTCTTTCTATAAAATCTATTTCTCTTCGAGTCGAAAGCCTCTGTAGCTAGTACTCATTCCCACAACACCTTGCACTCATAATTAATTATGGTGGAAGGTATAATAATAATAAAGCTGTGTTTCTTTCAACGCGAGTCTGAATAAAACGCCCACTTATCCATACAAATGGACCGCTTAGTTAAGACAAGGTGCTTGTATGCGCTGAAAGATTAGCACCTCAAACAAAAGTGCTGCCAAAACCATTTTGTTGTCTACACTTAGGTCTCTTTTTATGCGGTTTTTTTATGCGGATTTGAATTTATGCGGTTTTTCAATAAAAATTTATCTTTAAGCGATTTTTCTTTGTTTAGAGTTACACATGGCGAGTGGTGTTTCTAAAGCGGTGATTCCCCGTTTTAGTTTTGCTATAAGTGTGATATCTTTCTATCTTATGTTTATGTTGATTTCATTATGACACGAGTGTAAAGTAGGTGAAGGTGCACAGGAAAAAATCTGGATTTTTTTATAAAATTAAAGTAAAGTTTAGAAATAATTCTTTGCCTTTAGAGAAGTAATTGTTATAATGTTTCGGTTTTTTCTATTCTAATTTTTTCTTTTCAGAACTAATTAGGAATAATATTGATGCAATGAATTCCAAAGAGAGGAAAAGAAATTCTCTCGAAAGGAAAATTGAAATTTGGGATCGTATTAGAAAAGGAGACAGATATGCAACGATAGGAAGAAACTTTAAGCTTTAAGCGAATCTTCAGTTAGAGCAATAAAAAAGAATGAAGAACAAATTAGAAAATCCGTAGTTTCTGGCACTGATATCACTGGGAAGTATTCATCCTATTCGCGCGATCATCTGCTGGAAAAAATTGAACGAGCCCTCATGATATGGATTGGGGACCTAACATCAAAAAGTAATCCTGTGAGCGGTTATGTAATTATTGAAAGGGCGCTTAAATTTTATGAAAACTTAAAAGGTCAGAATCAACATCTTCTACGTCCCATGTAAACAAGACATTCTCTGCAAGCAAAGGATGGCTAAGTGGATTTTTGAAAAGAAATAAACTTCATAACATACAAATAAGGCGACGAGAAGGCAGCAAAAGAATATCCAGAGAAATTGAAGAATATCATAGCGGATGGAGGGTACTCTGCAGAGCAGATATTTAATTATTCTGGAAGAAAATGCCATGTCGCACTTACGTAGCAAAATCGAAAAACCGGGCCAGTGATTTCAAAGCTAACAAATATAGAATAACTTTCCTGCTCTGCAGCAATGCATCAGGAGATAAAATGTTGAAACCTCTAGTAGTCAATAAATTCTTAAGACCATGTGCTCTTAAAGGTAAGGAACCTAAAAATTTAACTGTGCATTGGATGGCAAACAAAAAGGGATGGTTGACAACAGCAGTCTTTACTGAATGGTTTAAGAAATTTTTTGTTCCTGAGGTGGAGACCTACATGCACGAAAAATCCTTGGAATTTAAAGGGATATTAATCATTGACAACGCTCCAGACTCCAGTAATAGAACATCCCAACGTTAAATTAGAATTTATTCCACCAAATACTACAAGCCTTATCCAGCCTTTGGATCAATGCATAATTTCTACGTTTAAAAAATATTACATCAAATGTTCCTATCAGTACATTTTAAATAAATTGGAAAATTCAGAATCTGCATTAATGGAAATGTGGAAGAAATTTTCCATTCTTGATTGCATTGTCCAAGCTACATCTGCCATTGGAAGTCTAAGCGCATGTTGGAAGAAAGTCTGGCCTGAGTGAGCAGAAAACGAAATCGATATTGAGGAACAAGGACTTCCGAAAAAAATAATATCAACTGCCCATCAAATAGGAGGAGAAGGCTTCGACATTTTCAACAATAATGATGTCTGCAATGTAGTCGGTTAGGTGGTTGGTACTGAACATCAGTACTGAACATCAGTTGAGAGTGCGCTTTCCTTCCCCACGGCTCAATCAGACCGTCACTATCTTCGCCCTATAATGGACCGTTTAAAGTTCATCGTCATTCAGAAAAACATTTCGTAATCTATGACAAAGAGATCAAAGCTTCAATTGATGGCCTTAAACCAGTTTTCACCACCTGAAACATATTCTACTCCAGGGGGGGAACTGTGGCAACCTCTCAGCAACAATTTAAAAGGGTTGGCTGGCAACGATAATGCGATTGTCACTTGCTTTTTCTATTTCTTCTTTTTGGCTCGGCTTCGGATGTACACGCGACCTACCGCGACGCTAAAAATCAATTGATTATTCTAGTTAATTTTAGTAGTAACATTGTGAATTAAAAGTGAATAAAATAGCAGTTAACAGTTAGTGAATTCCAGTCATTAGCGATACAAACGGCAACAGAAAAACAAATAAATAGACTTGATTTCATAGAGCATAAGGTTTGCAACTCTTAGATGTTCAACATTGACGTCATCTAACGGGAAATCCTATACATGGTACAATCTGTTCTTTATCATTCTTGGGCTCGACGTATATTCGAGCACTAGGAGAACGTTTTTTGTCTAGGAAACTGTAAATAGCCATGACTAAGTTGTTTCTAGTCTTACGTTAAAATCGATTTCAGACATTCTCCAAACGTGCGATACATTGCAAACAAAAATTTTGTTATACGAGCCTGACACGGAAAAGGCCTTAGAAATAAATCAAGATTTAAATCGTCTTATGTCTGGTTATCGAGCGCAGAAGAAAGTGTTGAAATATGCAGTTACTCAAAAGAAAATCACATAATTTTTTATAAGAGTAGACAATGTTGCTGATGTGAATGTGGAAGAATCTATAAGTGATGACAGCGGTTCTCCAATATTTGAACGATGCAAACCTCCACATATTAGCAGTGATTCTGATAATTAATTCGTCCCTATATCCTTTATAATTCATTCATTTATTGTGGTATTATTTTTTGGTTTTGGTTAAAATACGGATACAATTTTATTCATTTAATTTATGCTTAAATTAAAATCGTTTTGCTTAGTTTTAAATGGAATAATAAGTGTTGAAGTGAAGAAATAAATTGTTTTGTTTTCCTTAATATTGTTTCACTGGATTTTTTTATGTGGTTTTTTAGGGGTATTTACACGGAGTATCTAAATTTATGGGGTTTTTCAAAATACTGGAACGCATCCCCTGTTTTTGTATGAAAGTAAAGAACTTTTTTATGCGGCTTTTTTTTACGCGACTTTCTGAGGAGCCCATATACCGCATAAAAGAAGACATAAGTTTATTGTGAACGAGAAAGAGAGTAAACCAAGAATAAACCGCTGTAATTATATAAAAAGCTGTCATAAAATGTAGAACAAAGAAAAAAGGTTTGTAAATAATTCAATAACTTTTAATTTTAATTAAAAATGAAAGTGAAACTAACTTATAAATATTTTGATTGAATGAAATAAATTAAAATTGTGGTTTTTTTGTGTTCAATAACAAACGGAAGCGGTGGAGTAGAGAGGAGACAATGGGGCTTCTGAGATGCTACCAGGCGCGTAAGGAGTATTTTTATTTGTTGTATTTTATTTAAATGATTTGAACTGACCTATTTATTGCTATAAGATATAGTGAAATATTTTTTTCATTCAATAAATTAAGAAAACCATTTTTCAATTAACAGCAGTATTCCAATGGCACTGGATCAGATCCAATTTAATGCAAAGCAACAACAAAATTTGGATCCAGCTTCATTTTTAGATCCAATTATTGGATCCGGAAGTGTTCGGAAAGCAAATGTACAGAGAATAGTGCTTGTATTTGGCACTAGCTGTATTCCAATGGCACTGGATCGGATCCAATTTAATGCAAAGCAACAACAAAATTTGGATCCAGCTTCATTTTCAGATCCAAATTTTGGATCCGGAAGTGTTCGGATAGTAACAGTACAGAAAGTAGTGCCTGTATTTGGCACTATTGGCAAAAGTGTTTACAATCAATCAGGTGAGGCCGATTATTGTGAATATATTTGAATTTTAAATTCAGTTACAATTTACATCCATTAATAAAATGCATAATTGTGAAAAGGAAACATTAGTAAGTTACGAGTTGGATAAATTTATCAGATTTGTAACTTTTCACATATTTTTTAGGGAAAAAGATCGTGGGCGAAGGAAGAGACCCTTGCTTTCCTAAATGCTTCTTCGGCAAGGAAGGAGGAGTTTCTGCATAATAGACACAAAAAATGCTATGCAGAATGTATAGATTGATTTGTAGAATCAAGGTACTCAGTAATTTGCCAATTCAATGCGATTTATTTTGACATCTAGCTAATTTTAATATTTAACTTGAAGTCCCAGCCAACAACATCTGATATGCTACAGACAAATTTTAAAAATTTTATTGAGAGGTTGGAAATTTGCAAAGGATAATAGTAGAAGAACAGGAGCTGCTCCTTGTAATGCTCCATATACACACATAATGGGGGACTTATCCGGAAGTAGTCCTGGAATTGCCAATAGCCATTCTGTAAATTTATTTGGAGCAAGCTTAACTGCCTGAATCCTCGACTCCATTCTCTTTTTTTCCACAAAATTCGCCAATGTGCAAAAAAGAACAGTCCTGAAGGACAAAATGTATATCTTGAAATTGGCGCAAAGAAAAGAAATAGAAGAGAAAATAATTGAGGTATTCAAAGAATGCTAGGCTAAAAAATTGAGGCTAATGCAAGAGGCAGAAGAAAATAAACAGAAACAACATGAAGAAAAAATTAATGCGCTTAAAAATATACAATGTGGTTGCCAATCCAAATAAAATAATTATATACAATAATGAAATAACTTATTTATTTAAAATGAAATAGTTAAAATTATATCAATGAAAGAAGTTTGTTAAATTTTTAAATTAGTTGTAGAAATTCTTAATTTTTTTTAAATTTTCCTTTAATTTCATTAATTAACACAGATGATTTTTACAAGACAACTAAACAAAAGTGCTGCTAAGTTTAACGTGGATCCATAATTTGGATCAAAAGCATTCCAATGAGATTGGAATGCGGCTAACGTTTACATTTATTTAATGCCAAATATAGGTTAATTTTGTTTTCTAATAAAGCATATCTTACTATTCGAACATATGTCTAAAAAATATAATAAAATAAATGTCTGAAAATTATATCCATACATAAAATTTATCTTTAAAATATATTTGTTCTTGTTTTTCCTGTTCTTTAAAATTTGTTTATAAATGTGTATGTATAAGCATTTTAATTGTCAAAACCAGTGCTGCCAAATGCTAAAATGTTAAGCGTCGGGTAGCGTTTTATTTACACTCGCGTTGAAAGAAACACAGCTAATAATAATAATAAAAATTACCCATGAAAATTTCCTGAGTTTTTTTATATTTTTGAAAGAGTACTGCCGATTATACCACTTACTCGTTTGCTGTTTTATTCCCACAACTCGATATGAGCTCAATACAAGTTACGAATCAAATACGCCTAATGTGAAACTAACCAATTTTGAAAAATTCCAGTTCAGATTGACAACTGGCAATCCAATGAATTTCCACTTCGTATACTAATTAAGAATGGAAAGTGCATGCGATGTAGTGCTAGCTTGTATCCTGCGTTACTATAATGCAAATTAAAGAATTCCCAAATGATGATCCCAAGTCAAATCCAAAAAATTCTAAAAGGAAGCGGTGCACCGTCCGTAAACCATCGTAGCTTAGCTAACATTAGTTTATAATTAAATATTTTTGTTTTTTTTTTCCTAAAAAGAAGCTATATTAGCTGTGTTTCTTTCAACGCGAGTGTCAATAAAACGACACCCGTCATTTAACTGTTTAGTATTTGGCAGCATTGGTTTTGACATTTAAAATGCTTTGACATACACATTTGTAAACCAATTTTAAAGAGGAACAGGAAAAATTTAAAATGGCAAATATTGAGCAAGCGTTGGAAATTTAACTTTAAATGTGTACATATTAATTAATACACGATAATATACTATAAATGTGATTATTTAGGTTACAAGCCTTTTTAATAATTACAGCTTTTTATATAATTACAGCGGTTAATTCTTGGTTTACTCTTTTTCTCGTTTACAATAGACAACAAAATGATTTTGGTAGCACTTCTGTTTGAGGCGCCAAACAACAAGCGAATACTAACAGCTTGCTTTAACTAAGTGGTCAATATGTATGCACAAGCGGGCGTTTTATTCACATTCGCGTTGAAATAAACACAGCTATTATTTTCTAAAGTATTTGGACCTCTAAAACAAGAGTTTGGGGTCAGCAAATTCTTGGATAGTAAATATAAGTTTGTAAATATAATTTTAAGCACCATTGTGAATATCTAAAAAAGAACTTGGCTGCCAGGTTAAATATTATAAGGTATCTATCCTCCTACAAGAATCAACTTCACACTAACATCCTTATCAATCTAACACGCCTAACAGTACTTTCAAAAATTGACAATGGGTTACCACTATATTCGAAATGTGCGAAAACCAACCTTAACGGGGGCAGTCTCAACTTAATGCAGCAATTAGATCCAGTCTTAGAGCCTTCAGGACTACGCCAATAACCAATCTGCTAGTTGAAAGTGGTATGGAAACCATTGAAGATCGCATTATGAGCATAAAATGTCGTATGCTTCATAAGTGTTCTGCCCAAACACAAGTTTGTTGCACGAAGCAATCACCCTTCTCAAGAAGAGGAAAACAGCATCCTCTGATACTTTCATAACCAGCCTCACATCCTATGCCAAAAACTACACCTCCGCCAACATCTATCGTCAACTATTCCTCGAAACTAAAAACCGCTTCCCATATACAAGATGGAAATATCTTTACACAGACGGTTCAAAAAGTTCCAGCATATGGTGTGGTAGATGAAGACAGGAGAACAGTTGCTACCCTACTCCGCCGCGGCCTTCTACGCTGAAGCAGAAGCAGTTATAAGCACCCTCGAGAAATTCAGAAAATCAAATGCAAAACATATTATCCGCACCGATAGTCGCTCTGTCTTTGAAGCGACTAAAAATATGTTGCACAAAAATGAGGCTATTGAAACCATTATGCAACACGTGATCGCCGTGGCAGATAAAATTAAGCTATGTTGGATACCGGGGCATGCAGGCATCAAGGGGAACGAATTGGCGGATAAAGCAGCAAAAGATACCATCCGCGTTCCGGTTACCAGTTACCGGAAATGGTCTAATTATTCTCACTATTACAAAAATATAAACCCAAACATGGTCCCCCTTCATCTCCCCAGTATACACAATGCCACAAAAATCGATGTTTTACTATTCTTCGACTGGCACACTCGCACTTACTCAACAAGGAACAAAAACCAATATGTCATTTTTGCAACAACAGCCCACTAGCCTTACCTCACATCCTATCAGATTGCACATCCCTCTTTTCCATCCCTACTACCAATCCAACATGCCTCCTAGCTGACCACTCCAACTCTAATATAGAATTATTTTATAAATGTATAATTAAATTAAAAATTAACAACCTTCTGTAACGACAACTAATATTAGGAATAGATCAAGCCGATAGCCCTGGTAGCTAGTGCTTATAATATAAGTTTATTATAATTTTAATTATAGTAAATATATAAATAATAATAATAATATTTTTTTTACCTGTAATTCATCTTTACAGTGTCTTTCCTCCTCCAGAGACATTCGCTTTTCATGTTTTTTGTAGTATTTACGCTTTGCTGCCTGCAGATTGAACCATGAATACGAAAAAGATTTGACAAATGGCAGAAGGGCCTCAATGAACGGATGGAATTCATCCTGTATAAAAATAAATTTTTTTCAAATTTTTTATTATAAAGAAATATTATTGTATAGTTATGAAGTAAAATACTAAAGTACACAAGGAACAGTACATATATGATTATAATGCATATACATACGTATATAAATATGAAAATAGACACAGTCACATTTAAGATGACATTTAAAGCAAAATAAATAGAAATATTAAATAGAGTATTGCACTAACACATCGATGCAACTAGGATTAACTACAGTAACACGAATATGCCAAAAAAAAGAAAGAAAGATTATGTAGATAGTATCAATATGTGCTCAGAGTGTATTGTTATCTTGCGTAGACATAAACATTGCAGATAAAGAAATCTTGCCTAGCTTTGGCAGATACAGATACATATGCGCCGTAATAGTGGACTATGTATGCGATCACTCTTTTGAAGTAAACGTAGTGATGTGGGTAGTTGTGACTTTAAATCCCTAACGGGTTCCCACTATGCAATAGTCGGCAGGTATCATTGAAGCAGGTGTAAATTAAACCCCAACTTTTTCCATTTATATGTTATAATCTGATCCGGGATCTCGACCAGTTAACTTCAATCATTTAATATATGTATAAATAAAGAATCGCCCGGAGGCCACTCCGTTAGATTGCAATTTCCAACACTCCTCCTAGTAATATTGCCACTGATAATTCATTATGCGTGGTTACAAGATAGTAACCAGATAAATTGCGTATCCTCCAAATAAACAGTTCGTACAAAAGAACATGTCATTTCTATGTATGCATTTCTTTGTATGTTGCCACCTGTAAACTGATGCTGAAGGATAGGGTCGTGCGTGAGGCCAATGGGTATTGGGCACACGTGGGCACTTGCTTAACGACTAGGCCGGAGCTTAATAGGAGGATGTCGAGAGAAGATATCTCTAAGGTCGTGGCTTGTATAACTGGTCATTGGCTGTTCGGCAGATAAGTTCTCAGGCTGGGAGTATTCTCTCATGAATACTGCAGAAGCTATGGGGATGAGGACTGTGGAATATCTCTCCTGTAGGTGCCCGTCTCTGGCTAGAAGCAGAGCGGGCTCTTTAGGCAAATACTCTTTTAATTCTCTTACAGAAGTGTCTGGCGCGAAGGTCAAACAAATCCTGCGCTTTATTAGGGCTTCAAAATGGTTTGACGAGTACATCAGAGGTGCGTTGTTACGCGGTGGTATCACAATGGATCCATGGTAGTCTGAGTGAGTTGGTCTATAGACCGGCTACCACAATAACCTAACCTAATCTATGTATGTATAAATTATACAAACGAGACATAAACATACCTATAGTACATATAGTTAAGAGACTCTCCATGGGCGGCAACATGCCGAATATTTTCACAGTGAGGACGAAATTGAGAACAACACATCACTTGAATTACTAAATGAAGTATTGTAGATCTCTGGTTGTGCATACTGCTTGAAAATTCCCCTACACTGTATTACCAACCCCCGTTCCTCTTCAGCGGTATAAAAGCGATTCGCTGGGTGCACTGTTTGTCGACCTTATGAGCATTGTTATGTTAGGTCCGCCAGGCCACAATGCTACTGATACTCTTGAATTTGTGTGCCTTGCATATAAATTTAATGCAAATGCAATCTAACGAGCTGCATACTTAAACATGAAGAAACGGCGAGTACGCGGAGGGAATAAGATATGCATATTTATCCTAAATATGCTAAGCCATGTACAGTGCCTAGAATCGCAACTATTCCCTTATCTATAGAAAAATTGCTCAATTGTTCAAGGTTCATAATAGAAGCACAAGCAGAGCCTAATGTGCCAGTACTTAGAAACATATGGATTTATCATTTGCCAGATCGGAATCTATCAGATGTTGGCAGCTCGAAAGATATTGGATTATAATTTTGTTTTCATTTACAAGCTTTGGTGAATCACACAAGAAATATTGTATTACATGATTTGTATTTGTTACTGATGTGTGCTCAAAAATATACCGAGCCATAACCGCCCAATTATCGTTTACGCCGCAACAATTGGTTGAGAGAATTTATAGGCAAATACCACATTTCCACGGACTGACGATAATTGGGTCTTTAGGGCCCCATATATTTTTGGATATTATTCAATTCGAAATGAGCATGCAAAAAGTATATAGATAGATATGTACATACATTTATATATATATATATATATATATATATATATATATATATATATATACATACATATATATATATATATATATATATATATATATATATACATATATATATATATATATATATATATATATATATATATATATATATATATGTATATATATATATATATATATATATATATATATATATATATATATATATATATATACGAGTATATATAATATACTTAAAAAGAAGCAAAATTATGCAATGACTTAAGAGTTACAAATTTGTTGGTATTGTATTCAGTATTAAGTGGTTTCACAAATTAGATGGAACCTAAAAAAATAGTAGGTTGGAGTAGTGTAAAACAGTGATTAATTCAAAATACACGCTCACAAAAAAATGCCCGCACACTGAAAATAATCGACTTTTCGACTTATAGACTACACATTCTCAAGGAAATTTGGTGAACTACTTTTGTGTAACGACGTTTTCATTGTACTTGGGCGAGAGATACATACATCTCGTGCGGGAATTTTCTATTATAGTAATAAATTTAAAGCAGGACACTCAAACTCTTCGGGAAATCGTGCTGGACATTTAAATAAACAAGAGGCAAGTGCACACAACATAAATTGTCTCCTACAAAATAATATTTTTTAAATTGCAGACTTTATTTTATGAAACATTTTGTCAATTTAAAAGTGATTCAAGGCCCGTATACAATAACGCGAGAGCCCGAGACGAGGGCTAGACCAAGTCCCGGGCGAGGTGTCAAAAAGAATTTGTCCCAAAGGATGGTATGTGGGAATATACAATAATGCGTGATGCGATACTCGGACTCGCTCTCGTCTCGGGCTCTCGCGTTATTGTATACGGGCTTTCATTGCCTCAGGAAAAAGAAAAGAAAACTATAAAAATTGCTAAGTTTAATTACAATTTTAAATAGTTGTAATCTATACATGTACAAATGGCAGGACACCGATCTTCATTAAAGGAACCTTCTGCATGCGGACTAATCATTATCTCACATACTATAAAGTTGTTTCTGTGTATATGAAGAGCGATGTTTGGCGAAAGTTTACTGGTGCTGCGGCATTATTCGTCCTCATTACTTGAAAAATGTTCAGTTTTTAAGGCAAGTTTCATTTAGGAGAAACATAATCCACACGTAGCGAGTAATTGGGAAACCCTTTTCTTATCATAAATGAATTTTAAAAAAATTGGCTTTCTCATAAATTAACCAACACACTTTAATTTAGCACTGACCTTCAAGTCAGTCGCGTGCCCTGGAAGGATTATGTACCCCAAAATGGAGGTGCACAAGAAAAATATTATTAATTATTTTTCTGTATTCTCCGCTGGATTTTTGTAACAAAATGATATTTCTGCATAATTGCGTACTTGGAACCTTTCAATTCTCTCAAAGCGAAATTCAGATTAATGATTCAAATTTCAATAAAGTCATTGAAACGCACTGTATCACAGTTGTTTAACCATTATTTTAAATGGTGCCTGTTGTGGAGCATTGTACTTGCCTGTATAGATTAGAACTAAAAACAAATACAAAATTTTATAATATCAAATTAAGGAAATATGGAGCAGATACGAAGACATTTATGGAGGATTAACACTTTAGTGTCCAGATACTTCACGTAATTTTGACCGATTTTATACTCATACCACCATTCCCGTAATATCCTTCTGCAGGTGGGCTAATCTTTATCAGAGAAAACAGAGAAGCGACACTTTAACGTCAAATTTTCTGACGTTTAAAAAGGGGTGTTTGTTTATCATTAGTTGGCTATATGGATAGGTTTGTTTATCATTGGTTCTGAAGAAAATCAGTCACAATACTCAAGTTTTGCGCAAAACGAGAGACGTTTAAGTGTCACGTCTCTATGGTCTCTACCATTACCTCACATACTATAAAGTTATTTCTGTACATATGAAGAGTGATGATTAGCGAAAGTTTACTCTCTGCCCTGGGTTGAATGATATAATACCCACTGCGGCAAGTGTGGCATAACAAAAACTGGTCGTAAATTTTGACTGCAGATGACTATTGAATATAATTGGCAGCATGCCAATGCGCAGTGTATGCGTGTGATTTCACCATCAGAACGACGGCAATATTGCTTTTAGGTACGACGTTCCAGAACGATAGATATCGTAAAGTTTGTGGAAAAATTAACGGCAACATATATTGATTCCTATTTTCATTGACCGGTATTGCATTTAATTGGGTTTTGAGGCAGACACGTATTTGGGTAAGGTAATCAATTTTAAAAAGTTGGTTTCAGGCGGACGTGGAGAGGATTGAAATATCTCAATATATATTTTTTCCCAATTAAATTTATGGGTTAAGACTCGATGAGTAAAACCACAAATCTCAATAAGTATTATTAATCAACAGCCACGAGTGAAATGCATACTTACATACTTACTTCTCTAGACATTTGTCTGCAATGGAATACGCCCGCCAAATCTTTATTCTACAGGTATCATTCAAGTGTTAGGTCAGAATTCGAATGAAGTTTTCGAATTTAATTGATAGCTCTCTGAGATTTCTAAATGTATGGGAGAGATATTGTTAAAGAGTTAAGTCCGCTTTGCTGATGTGCTCCAGTAAATCAGTGATTTTTGATTAGTTTGGACCCATAATGCAAATAAGGAGAGCGACAAATTTGATCTAGAAGTCAAGAAATCGAAAAGGCAATCCAAGCATAGCAGCATGTATGTATGCTTTGTTTACAATTAACTACTGTGTTTGACAGCAGCTAGAGTTGAAATTAGTGAGGGCAGGTTGCAAAGTTGAACTGATCCCTTGGACAGAGAATACAGAGATATGACTCTTGTTTTGCGCACACTTACAGATCTGCAAAACTATAATAGTGCAACTGATTTTCTTCAAAATTCTGGTTAACTAATGATAAACACAGACATTTCTTTTTTGACGTTTGAAAATTTGACGTTTAAGTGTCGCTTTTCTGTGTTCTCTAGCTTGGAGCTCTCTCTCACAATACAAATCATGTGACAGCTGAACGAATGAGTATACATAAATAGAGATTGAATCACTCAAAATTTGATGAAATAGACGTGAAGGCGATTTCACGAACATCGGTGAACGGAAAAGGGAAGCGAGATGTAAGGTGTGTCATTTTGTTCGAGGGGTTTACTAGAAAACCCCTCGAACAAAATTTTTGCAACAATAATTTCGTTCGTCATGTGAGCTCTATACATATACAGTGCCGCACTTAATTATTGCCACAGCAACCATTTTTCGTTTTAAAGCTCTGTTTAAAGCTGATGAACAAATGATATTAGGTGAAAGTATTTTTGCTATATAGTTAAATTAATTAACTACCAAATGCAACAATTTTTTTTATAAAAAATTATTTTTTATTATCCTTTTTAAATTAAATCAACAAAAAAAGACACGTTTTCATCGCACAAAATTATTGACTCACTTAGAGTATACAATGTTAAAAAACGAACTTTTTTCATCTATCTGGCAGCGTTTTTTGCAAAAGTGAAAAATGTATTTACCGTTATCGACAGTTAATGTCTTTTGTAAATCGCAATTCAATTTTGTCATTATAAATTTGGAAATATTGAACTTAAATGTGAAAATGAGTCAAAACAAAAAGAAACCACCGAATCTCAGCGGAAAATAGTTCTATATACGAGTATGCACAATCAAGGCAAATCGTATGCTGAGATTGGAAAAATGATGGACAGAAGCCGATTTACTATTCGTAGCATTATTAAGCGATTTAAAGGAGCGTCAAACTTCAGAAGTGCTAAGCGTACTGGCCGTCCCGAGCTTTAAACGATCGCGAATGCAAGCAGGTAGTAGTAGATAGACGGGTCAAAAAGCGAGCAATTACTAATAAGTCGGAGCTGAAACAAGCATTATTAGAGGAATGGCACAGAATTGAACCGGAAACAACACGAAAATTGGTGCATTCTATGCCAAGACGTTTGGAGGCCGTTATTAAACAAAAAGGGCTGCCCACCAAATATTAATTAAGTTCAAAAAATTCTTAATATAGTTCGTTTTTTAACATGGTATACTAAGTGTGCCAATAATTTTGTGCGATGAAAACGTTATTTTTTTGTTGATTTAATTTAAAAAGAATATAAAAAAATTTTTTTTTATAAAAAAATTGTTGCATTTGGTAGTTAATTAATTGAACTATATATATAAAATACTTTCACCTAATATAATTTGTGCATCAGCTTTAAACAGAGCTTTAAAACGAAAAAAGTTTGCTGTGCCAATAATTAAGTGCGGCACTGTATGTATGCTCTTTGGCTGTACTCTTGGTCAGAACTAGCTTAAACAAACTCGAATACAATACAAATATCAGCAGACTAATTCATGCAGCCGTTTTTAACTCAATGTTGGAAGTTCTTTGTTTGGTATGCGCGTGGTTAATTGTTAAGTTAGATTAATTCTGCGCACGTAGTCTTCGTTACTACTCCACACATAGATTCAAAGTATGTAAGCAATTCTCATTAGTAAAGAGTAAATGGAATGAAAGTAGGGTATATTACACGCACGCAAACTTGTACATTTAAATTTACATTTAAAAAAACAAAAATTAAAAACATTGCGATAAACAAAGTTAGTTGCAGTGTAATTACTTCGGTATGCTTGCTTTTGCTTTTCTTTTGAAAGATCTGTTAACAAATTGAAATTTAGGGATGCACAATATGTGCTCAAGAGGATTTTGTAATAAATTATTCTGGTTGCAGTTCTTTTACGATTTCGCAACGATGAATGTCACGCAGCTGATAAGATTTTTAAGGCATTTGATTCAGTGATCGATTGATTTTCCAAATTATGACGGCTATTGCCGCATACGATCCAGAGTTTTATTTATTTTTAGTTGATTGATTGGTGATTGATTTAGTTAGTTATTTTAGTTTTACGTGTACATTAAATATTCAGCACCTGTCCTGAGGATGATGTTTGCAAATATGAAGATACGTCCGTCTCGATCATACAACTTCTCAGCGTGTCAGGTATGAACATGCCCTTCTGTGAGAGACGCGTTTAAGTTTACTTTGTTATTACTTTATATATATTTTGTATTAACTTGGCTTCTTTTCGTCTGTTCTGCACTGGTTTAATGCCACATAGAGAATATAAAGAAGTAAGATTTTAATTGGAGCTAAAATTTATCGCTTGACAATTATTGTTGTTGTTCTTTTGTTGTTATCGATGTATTCTAAAATAGTTTAAAAAGACATTAACATTAACCAGAAATACAAAATGAATAAAGACATCTTCAGCGCAGCCGAAGTTTAACTCTTCTCTACACCTAACTTTATAAAATGTTATACCAATTCAATTTTGCTACATTCTCACCAAATTAACTTGAAAAAGATACTTGTTTCCACTACAGCTTTGAAACCTTTGGTCAATATAACAGGGCACTAATGGAATATACTTGCAGTTCCTCTGAGATTGTGGTAAAGTGACATCTACAAGTCTATGCACAGACTATGATAAAATGAGATTCATTCTTATCGTCCACAAATTATCATATTGATTCGTCTCTCTTGTGACGTTAAGATAGTTTTGAATAGTTATCAGTGGACAGATAATAGGATGTATGTATAAGATTGCAAAGCAAGAATATCGGAAATAATTGAAGGAATATTAAGTATTTCTTCAGCTACTATACTGTTTCCCTGGCCGTATTATAAGATGTCAAGAACCAATTGTCCATTGACATAAATCTTTGATGTAGAGTACGAATATAGGCAATAATTTAAAGGTGACCTACACTTACCGCTGTTGAATGGTGTCCAGCTCTATTATTTTAATGTTCGTTTCAGTAAATACTCTTTCGAAAATAAAACCGGGCACATTTTAAAAATTAGTACAGTTGTGCTCGAATACATAGTAACTTATCAAGCAGTTAAAATTAGAGTACGAAAACTAAAAGTTTCATCCAGTTTATTGTTATGGCATCGTTGACGTCATCATTTGACATAGTATGATTCTTATGCGTATTTTTGGGTTGTGATTTTTAAGTTGTATAAGGCCTTCCTCATCCTGTCCACATTTTAATGGGGATACTCCTCATTTTGTGGCTGTCTAATTCACCGCACTAGAATTGAAATCATATAGATAATAGTATGTATTAGAATTTGGATATATATGTATGTGATTTGACACAGAATTGGATACTTTTACATGTAAACAAAACAGAAAAATTAATTATATTCAAACAATGTGATTTTGGCAACATGGTGTCAGCTCCTTCGTTGATCAAACAATAGCTGCTATAACCTGCGAAACAAGAGATACTCCAATCTTATCTGAACAACCTCAGTGCGACGAAGAAAATCAAATACTCTTTATGGAAAGCAAGGAAGAACATAAACAATGCCTCAAATAAGTGGGGAGTAGTACAAAATCAACGGTAAAATTACTAAAATACTCAAAGAACTCTCTTACAAACCATTATTTTATTTGAGAAATATCTTCCCTCTATTAATAGGGAAAAGTACTTTCCGTTAGCCGGGAAGATCGCGGAAATCATTGCAATGCCAAAATCGAATGAAGTCCCAACTATGAGAAACTCTTATAGGCCCATAACTTCACTTTCTACTTTGAAAGTTAGTTATATTGAGCTATATTTACACCGATAATAGAAAACCAAATAATTCCCAATTGGAATTTCGACCCAAGCAGTCTATAATTGAACGGGTTCACCGAGCTACAAACAAAATTGCTAAAGATATTGGTGACAATAGATATTGTTTGGCTGTATTTTTAGATGTAGCGAAAGCATTTGCTTACAGAATTAATTACCCTCAAGCTACTTCATGCTATTGAAGAGTTATATTGAGAATATACATACACATATGTAAGGTACAAAAACGGATGCTCTCCAGTACTGGCTATGCATGCTGGAGTACCGTAGAGTAGCATATTATAACCCATTTTATATACTTTATATACATTTGATATTCACATTCCAACAAATGTGATGATATGGTAGCTACTTATGCTGATGACACTTTTTTACTCTCAGTAGATAAAAATATTGACAAAGTAATAAAAAACTTGCAGGAATCTTGAATAAAACTTAATTAATTGATTTAATTTATGGAACATTAAAGTTAACTCTGGACTAACTCTGAAAGTGATATACTCTAATCGAAGGATGAACCCGGTGACACGGCTTGATTAGTTAAGGTTCTTCAGAAGGATCGCTCTCTAGATTTGGGGTCGCTTAGGAAGCCTTCTCCACTACTCTAGTGTATGGTCATCGACCCTTTACTTGTATCACTAAATGATTCTGATATCTACGCTCAGGCATATGCAGATGATATGCCTGAGCGTAGAATTCTAAAAATTGGCGGTATGCAAGTATAGAAAGAAGGCAAGGTGCAGTTACGACCTGCTCTGGTTCCTTGGTAGACATTCACAGCCATCCATCGAAAATAAATAATTAATATTTGCATCAGTTGTATTGCTTATATGCATATATGGTATTGAAATATGGGGTACTGCCACCAAATCCAATCAATCCAGTGAAATGAGAGTTTGGAAAGAAAAATGTTTAGACCAGGCCGGACACACGACTCCACGACTATGCGACTAGTATGCTTACAACTGGACCACGGAGGCCACTTAAGTTATACTACTTACTTAAAGTCAACGGCGAGTTGTAAATTATAAAGGACGAACTTTTAAAAAAAACCATCAACAATCACTATAATACTCTACAAAATAAATGGGTTGATTAACTGCAAAGCTGTATTAACTTAACAGATATCCATACACCGAAATCAATACAAGATACATATACATATTGTTACGAAATCAACACGCTATCTGATTGGTTCATGGTTTTAGAGTGAGCGTCGATTTCAACCCTTAAAAGTGCACACACGAGAAGGCATGCGAAGCTGCGTTTGGAGGCTGGTTGAGGTTCTCGTGTGCAAGAGCTTCTGCACACAAGACATCAGGATCAGTAAATAAGTGAAAGTGGCAAAGTGAACATCGTATTAGCAGCAGCAGTGAAGTAGTGAGCGTAGCCGAAAATGAGCATCATAGTAGCAGATCAGTTAACCAGTGACAGTGGCAAAAGGATCATATCCGAATCCTGAGAGTGACAGCAAGCAGTCTGAGCATCGTGTTTGAACAACAAGCAGTTAACCAGTAGTATAGTAAAACATTGTGGTGCAACAACTGACTAACTGAAGCAAACGTTAGCGAAGACGTCAGTGAGTTGGACGAATACCAATAAAGCCAATTGTTCTAAATGAAGAAGGAATTGGTTGCTTATTATACAACCCAGCAATACGAATCCAAGTAATGAGCTTGGTAAAAATAACAATACAAACTTATTGACTTCCCTGCGGATCGCCCCTAATTATTAAGGAAAGCGCTTATTCTAACATCATTCACATTACGCCTTACATTTTAATCCGATATTATAAACAATGCCGATCCGCCAGGTCTTCACCGAGGTTAAAAACTATAAATCAGCATTCAAATGAAAACACTACAAACTAATAAAAGTGAAGCTAAATATCTGCTTATGATTAGGAAAATTGTGTTAAGTCAATCACCAATTTATCGAATTTGCGACAGCCAGTGAAGTTGTACATGCAAAAAACTACGAAGCTTTAATATCCTCATTGTTAAGAACAACATAATGTAAGGCTCCAGTTTGGTGATACTTTCCTTCTCACCTCCAACTCGCCCATGCAATATCGCTATTGGATATGAAAAGTAAGAATCCGATTCTACATACCCATTCCGCACCGCTCTAACAACTGTCAAAGATACGGTCGCATTGCCAACATTTAAAAAATTATAAAATTTTCCCGAAGTGCGGTAATAATAATCACACTAATACTGCCGAATTATGCTTCGATTCGCATCAAATGGAACCCAACAACCACAAAAACTGTACCAGCTGCATCAAGTTAAAGAGATAGAAATTCAAGCACCCATTATTCTTGAAAAGTGGCGAGAAAAGGCCAATTGCTGCCTATAAATAGCGCCACCAATACTCCGTTATACTCGGACATCTCACGCTAATAACCACCAATACAAACCGTTACCTATCTCGACAAAAAAAATCGAATATGCCTTCGGAAGATCCCATCTGTTATGCTGTTCCATTCTCAGATATGGTAACATTCATAACCTAATGCAACATTTATCCGAAACGAAGGTCAAAATACAATCAAGAAATAACAACAGATTAAAATCCAAGGAAAGGAAAATAGGCAATTTAAACGGCAAAACAAAACTTACACAGCTGAAAGAACATCAGATTGATTCATTCGGCTTTATAACGATGTAGTTAGAGACTATGCGGAAACCTACCAGACACTGTTATAATTATATTTGGTTCTTATCCACATTCCTACACCTGTTTCGTTGCATTCAAATATCTCCAACTACAATAAATGTTTACAATTAATCGTATATCACGATCGCGAAATAATCTCACTTCAAGGCCCTTACAATCAATTCATAGCAAATAGTTTAAATTCGAAAGTAAACGGCTGTTCAGAGTTCTTGATCCCAGTAGAGTTATATAAAACAGGTTAGATTTGCCCATGTTTATGATTTCATTCGATTTAAATGCAATTGAGTCTCTATTGTGCAATAGAAATATTTCAATGAAAAAAGGTGTAAATATTCAGTTCTTTACCGGGAGTGCACTATAATGAGACTGATCATAAAAAAATATTTTTGGAGATGTTTGAATATAACATTAATTCTAAGGTTCATCTGATGATTCACCCTTTTTTAGATGGTAAAATTAAACCAGAAAAAAAGAAAGAAACAATTCTAATAACTATAGAAAAATCAAGAAACCAGGAAAATGTTGAGGGGTTTGGAGCTTTGCCATTGTCAGCAAACTTGTCCAAACACAAGCTAAGATAAGACAATTTATGCAAAATGGATGGAGACAGGATTTAATGCAGAAGGAGGATCAAGTGTACTATGCTTCACGTACTTGCCAAATTGAGGAATATGATCTTAGATCCAAAAACAATTCATAGTAATAGCGCTTTCATATCAATGTGTTAATCTTTTTGGGTGACCATGAAATCACAGTAGAAAGGGACATTTGCCATTAAAAGCTTTGGTCAACTGGGACATTGTAATATACGTCTTGCACTAGTCTATCGGCGATGCCAGAATGTACAAACATATACATATGATTCAATATTTCCAACAATTTTGTTTCAATAAGTCGGAAATATCGAAATCGGAAAAAAAATTTAAACTTTTTAATTTTATTTCTGCATATTTCATTTTGTATCTGCGTTTATAACCTTTTTTATTGCTGTATCCATATTGCTGTGTACATATTTATGTTTAAAAGGACGTGCTTTCACAATGCCCCTTGGGGCCACCAAATTAGGGGATAATAGGTTCGCCCTTTTATCTCCAACGCAAAAAGCAAAAAGGAACAAACCGGATTCGACTCCGTTGGATCCATTTCCAGAACTACCAAGAAGGATGACCCCAAATATTTAATCTTGAAATCGCTGGATGACAACAAGCCGCTTACTTCCCTTTCGTTCTTCGCAGTTTATAAAGGTATTAATACTATTAGCAAGAAGTCTACGAAATTTCAGAGCTCCGCGACGGCAGTCTCCTGCTGTTAGTCAAAAACAAAAAAGACTGCTGAAAATTTTTTGTCTACCAAATCGCTGCCTGGTGCTGGTCAAATAAACGTCAGCCTTCACAACAGCCTTAATTCAATTAAAGGAACAATATACGCCCATTCCTCTGTCAGCTCTCCGAAAACGAGATAGTTGAGAGCCTCGGGGACCAAGGAGTTTCATCTATATTTAAGTTTACACGATTTTTTGAGGGCTCACGCAAGCCTACTGGCGCAATATTGTTAACTTTTGACAAATACAACCTACCCGAGAGAACTGAAGTTGCATGGAGAACCCTTGATGTCCGTCCGTATTACCCTAATCCTATGCGCTGCAAAATCTGTCAATTACTGGGGCACACTGCCAAACACTGCCGCAATCCGCCAGCTTGTGGAACGTGCAATCTTCCACCTGACCACTCTTCGCCCATTGATTGCACAAGAGTTTTCTGCGCCAACTGTTCTGGTGATCACCCTTCGTCTTCCATTGTTTGTCCGAAATATCACCAATCAAAGGAAATCCTGAAAATCAAAACCATTGCCAAATGCAGTATGCGGGGCGCAGTCACAAAATACAAAAATCAGCTCCCCACTACTCCTAATGAAAATTCTTTTACCAGCGTAGCTAAAAAGTCAACCCTCAATATTAATGAAATAACTCCTAAATACAAAACCAAGCCTTCAACCTCCAATATTACCTTAAAAACACCTAGTAACAAGAATGATACCTCAAAAAAATCAACTCTAAATTCTTCCCTTCTACCTTCGATCTCTACTGTATCCACCCCACTACCTAGCTCTAGTTCCATCCCCTCGATCCCCTCTAAAACCAATCACTAGTCCGTCTCCACCCTTTCCCAAGATCTTCTTCTCCACCCTGATGCACATAGTTTACTTTCACCCTCATTGAAAATACAACAACGTATTCATGGTATATATTTAATGTAACCTCTTTCCTTCAATGGAATATGAACGGTTATTTTAATAATTATATTGATATTGAATTGTTAATCAAAAAACACCCCTCAGTTGTACTATTAAATGAAACTCATCTCGCACACAATGTTTCAGCTCATACCCCCAAAGCCTACATTGGACATTTCTACAATCTCCCTCATATTACTACCAGGGAATTCCCATTATTGTGAAGAGAAACCTACCTCACATTACCCTTCCCCAAACCCAATCCAACGTTTCCGCTCTAGCCATAGAAATTCAAACTCCCTTTAAAATCACAGTTATCTGTGCCTATTCCCCACCCAACCTTTCTTTCTCAACTACAGATTTCTGTAACCTTCTTGTCCCCGGGCCTAATCCTTACATACTGGCAGGTGACTTTAATGCTTGGAGCCCTCTGTGGGGTTCGGCTTCTGTTAACTCTAGGGACATACCATTGAAGACGCCATCCTAATCTCCAACAGCATAATTCTTAACGATGTCTCTCCCACTCATTTTTCCACTCATGCAACGTTTACACATATTGATCTCTCGCTCTGTTCTGTATCCCTCTTCTCCAGAGCATCTTGGTGCCGCATAGACAACCTACACGGTAGCGATCATTTTTCCATCCTCGCCAAAATTCTCTCGCCCCGCCCTACATCCCTATTCAGACCCAGAATTCGTTTTAAAACTGACTTGGCCTCCCTCTTGATAACGGCACCCCGCAAGGTTCCCCCCTTTTGGTTATCCTCTTTATTATCGCATTTGACGAAATCAGCATTAGCTTATCTGATTTCCCCAATGTCGGTCATCAAATCTATGCTGATGACATATTGTTATTTTCCAAATCCTCCAACTTAACTACGGTTATGTCGTCCTTTGCTGAAATCCTGTCCCTCTTATCCACATGGTCCCGTTCTTCAGGCGCTTCAATTTCATCTTCTAAATCCAAATTACTACATATTTGTAAGAAACGACATTGTAATATCCCCACGCTTACCTTTAATAATGTTAATATCTCATGTACAAATAGCCTTAAGTTTCTTGGTATTGTATTAGACTCTAAGTACTCATTCAAACAACATTGTCAATATGTTAGAGACAGACTCTATGCTAACTTAAACATTATTAAATATCTATCAAGTAAGAGCTCGCTAATCGGTTCGGCTCTATTCGTAAATGTCACCAGGGCTCTCATCTTGTCGATCATCAACTGTGGATTAGAAATATATGGACACAACGCGAAAAATAATCTTATGCTGGCTGCACCTTACGACACTGCCGTTCGTAGATCTCAGCGTGCATTTCCTACGTCATCCACAAAAAACATCTTGGCCGAATCTGGACTTCCTTTCTTAAACGATAACATGGAAGACAGCATTCGTTAACTTTATCCGAAGCTCATCCTCAGCGCCAAGTTCGCTCTGCAAAAGGACTTCTCCTCAGCTGCGTCACGAAAACGATTGCCAAAGATCTCATCTTCAATTTATAAATGCGCCATGTTTGCAAAAGAAAATGAGTTACCAACTAAAATATCTCTACCTTGGAAGAATCATCACCCCCCATGGTCAGTGAAGAAATCATCATTCATCAACGACCTGAATCATTTTCCTAAATCCAGCATTCCAAGCTCTGTATATAAAGCCCGATTCTTGGAAGTAGCAGCTCTCTTCAAATCGACCGGTTGGCAATTCATTTTCACTGACGGATCTAAAGCAGCCAACACAACCTGTGCTGCAGTGAGAGAAAAAGATAAGCCAATATCATATGATCTGCTATTTCCTTTTTGTTCAGTTTTCACAGCGGAAGCCACAGCAATTCTTCACGCCGTTCAGTCCTCCAAACAAAATAAAGGAAAGTACGTCATTTGCTTCCAACACCAAAAGAAACTGCAGTAATTCTAATGACATGATTGGTGGCATAAGAGAATATCTGATGGCTTTTCCAAACACACTTAGAATCATGTGGGTGCCTGGCCATTCGGGCATCATTGGCAATACAATTGCGGATACAACTACCAAAGGTATGATAAACACTCCCACAACTACCTCCATTTTCTTCATAAAGAGTGATATCCATCGCCTTATAGCTCAGCAGAGAAATACTAAGATAGCGGTTCAGTGGACCACTATTCCAGAATCAACCTTAACCGCTCTAAACCTTGCTACCCGACGTCCATTCCGGCTAACTACTTCACTCCTTATACTCGGCTTCGTATTGGGCACACTATCATCACCAACGCACACCTATTTGATGGTAGTCGTCTTAGCCAATTCTGCGAATCAACTGTCATTCTGCGAATCAACTGTCATTCTGCGAATCAACTGTCAGCGTGATACACCTACAGCTTTTTGTCCTGAACTGGAAAACCACAGACATCAAAATTTTAATAGCACCGATCCTACTTCTCATGAATCCAACTGCCGACAACATCACAAAAATTTACAATTTTCTCAGAGATACTGATTTACTCCGCCGCATCTAAACCAGCCCTCATTCAACAGCCAGCCGAAGTATAGCTTATTTAATAATTGTTTTTACTATGTAAGCTTTAATAAAATAAAATAAAATAAAATTTAAAAAATACATATGATAAGTAACGTTCTCTATGTTAGCATAATACGATATAAGAGAGTGACTTTAAATCGAGAGGGAGTCTCAAAAAAACCGGAACTGAACACATATAAGTATGTTTTTGTTCCATTTAATATTTCTTTTCATATAAATATTGTATTACTTTATACTCCTACTACGGGAATTGTTCTCATTTTTGTGCTAAGCAACCAAAAGATGTTTCGCTGATTAAGTATTATAAGAATTAAGATTATGTGAAACAATTCATAGCACCAATTGTATATAGAATCGGTCAGCGTATCGTCTTCAATCAACTTTTACAATAGGAGTCAAATGTATGTATAAATTCGCCGTTACTTAGCAGGACTACTTGGCAATCCTAACGCAAGCAACCAACTATTCGCTCTGGAAACTAAACAAAAAAATTAAAAACTTAACTATCCACCAACCACCTCTCATACACACTGACGGTACCTGGTCTAGGACATGCATGGAAAAAGAGAAAACACTGGCTGATTACATCAAAACAACATTTACCAATGCAAGCAACGGAATTAAAAGAATAACCATTAAAAAAATAAAACATTATTTTAATTATGGACTTAAACAAAGCAAATCTGCCGAATACAACATGATCACTGGAAAACTCTTAAAGCATTCGACTAACAGTGCCATATTATATCTTGCGAATATCTTCAACGCTGTAATACGACTAAACTATCATACAAAATTTTGAAAGTTATCTAAAATACTCGCAGTTCAGAAGCCTGGTAAAAGTCCTACAGAGCCCACATCACATAGGCCGGTAAGTCTATTATCAATTAATTCTAAAATATTCGGAAAATTGCTAATGGACCATATTAACAAAGTTATAACACATAAAAACCTTATCCCAGAGCACCAATTTGGCTTTCGAGAAAAACACTCAATTATACAGCAAGTTCACCAAGTAATCAACAAAATATTAAAAGACGGGGAAAACTAAATGTTGCAAAGGCCTTCGATAGTGTGTGGCATGAAGAACTTTTACTTCAAGTTAAAAATATTTTACCGGAATACTTCGACCTACTTAAAATTTAGCTTGACTATAGACACTTATAGGTGCAATACAATGCCGAGTGGTCTGAGTTACGACAAATTGACGCAGGTGTCCCCTAAGGAAGTGTACTTGGACCAACTCTTTATCTTCTATACGCAGCGGACATACCGAAACCAACAGATTCCATGCTGGCTACATTTGCTGACGAGACTGTAATACTATCTACAAACAAATGCATAAAAGAAGCGACAGACCAAGTCAGAATAGCGCTGAGCTAAATAAACGAAGAAAAAACAGTACAAAAAGGAAGTATATCTCTGTGAATATCTTTTTGAATAATAAAAAAATCGCTCTTGTCAATGAAGCTAAATACCTGGGTATTTTAATGGCTATAATATATATATTATATAATCTGCAAACGAAATCAAATAAAATACAAATTCAGACAACTCTACTGGATCCTCAGTAAGAACCAAGATTATCAACAAAAAATACACTTCTCATCTATAAGACAATAATAAAATCTAAACGGACTTACGGGATCCAAATATGCCTGCCCGACTAAAATTCTTCGAACCATAGTAAATGCACCCTGGTATATAACCAATGAGGACCTACAACGAGATCTCAACATAAAGGACGAAATAAAATCTCAATCAAAGGCTGGGAGTAATCTCTCATGAATACTGCAGAAGTTGTGGGTATGAGGAGGAGGAGACTGCGTAACATATATTCTGTAGGTGCCCCGCTCTGGCGGGCTCTTTTGGTAAATACCCTTTTAATTCTCTTACAGAAATGTCTGGCGCGAAGGTTAAACACATCCTGCGCTTTATTAGGGCTTCGAAATGGCTTGACGAGTAAATCAGAGGTGCGTTGTTACGCGGTGTAATGACAATGGACCTATGGTGATCTGAGTGAGTTGGTCTATAGACCGGCTACCACGATAACCTAACCTAATTATACAAATGTCCAAATAAGTAACTTACCAGACCAGGAAACCAACACAAGAAGACGACTAAGAAGACGAAAACCAGCAGACCTCCAATATATTCAAATAAGCACACTCTATGTAAACTACTAAATAAGCTCTTAATTTGTAATTTAATAACAAAATCAATATTACACATTGTTCAAAAATGTATCTTGGAGGCAATGGCCTCAAGTTTTAATTAATACCCCGCTAAGAATTAGTAGGTGTCGATAAGACATATGTAATATATATTTGGGAATAAAAAATAAAGTTAGCACGACTATTAAAACGATTGTTGTAACTTATCAGTAAAAGTAAGTTTTACCAGTGGATATTTCTCTCTTTAACTTGTAGGCCGTCAGCTATTTTGATTTAGAATGGCTCAACTGGCCGTATATGGAAGACGTAAGTACGCAAAAACTTGTCACTACCCTCCACATGGAAACACTTACCGGGTGCTGTGTACTTAATGCCATTCCGTGGATTTCCTACTGATATGAAAATTTTTATATATATTTGTGTAAGAAGGTAAAAAGAAACACTCTGCCCCCTGAGCGATTGCTTATTGTACGAGTAATGTTGAAATAGAATATTCCATTTGGCAAAAACAATTTTGAAAAGTAATTCTCAATTCACTTTTCACCTTGAAAGACCCATTCGACTAACTTCATTACACAACATCCTTAACTCGCAGAACTTTTTTATTTAAGGATTATTTCTGTTTTTCAGTATTTAAGTGTTTTTTTAAATCTCTGTTGCGTTCCCTTTATTTATATCCAAATATTACATAATCATACACAGAGAAATGATTGATGTGCTCAATAGAACATATATAGACATTTATATACATACATATATATATATATAATTCCTTAAAGCTTCATGTAGCAAAATTTACTATATATATGTGAAGAACAATCCTCCATTCTTGGTGGTTGTTTCAAGGATTGTTTATTTATGTAGATTGGTATGTATGTATGACATTCTCGTAAATGCACAGCTATGTTCACGGGAAGGGGGATCAAAATTACAATATGTTATTATTTACCGAATTAACATATTTAGGACGACTCCGAGTAGAAACTCCCGCTTCATTTTGGTAGCTTTCTCATAAAAGTCTAGGAGATGCAAAAATGCCTGCGCTGTTAATCAAAATAATAATATAATATATAATAATATAAATTATATATATATATATATATATATATATATATATATAATATATATATATATATATATATATATATATATATATATATATATATATATATATATATATATATAATTGTTCAATTCATCTTAGAGTGCATGCCCACAACCCCCACTGCCCCAGACACTACGCTGTGTACTTTTTCTTAATTATTTTCTTCTCTGCTATACATTTTTTTTAAAAAAAAAATCATTTGGCATAAAACAATAATTAAAATTTATATATTTTAATTCGCCATATGATTTATATGCTATTTTTTTATTGTATTTGAATTCGCACGGTAATTAATTATTTAAAGGTAAACAAAATTCCTTATATTACCGTTGCCACTTTCAGCATGTGCACAAAAACTAAAAAAAAAGTCCGTCACGAGGACGAGTCGGTCACTGACTGAACTGAACATTTGAGCATTTATCATAGGCAACCAGCATGTACAGTGACCCTTGTTTAAACTCGTACGTCACATGTGATTAGGGAAGCCTGATGCCATTTGGACACGTATCATGTTGGAGACAGTGAGCACGAGAGATCAGCAGCAGACACCATAGATACGGGACACTTAAACGTCAAATTTACTGACGTTTAAAAAAAAATTTCTTTGTTTATCATTAGTTGGCTATATGAATGGGTTTCTTTATCATTGGTTCTGAAGAAAATCAGCCACACAACTACAGTTTATATGCACAATGTATGTGTAAATGTGCGCAAAACAAGAGTCATTTCTCTGTATTCTCTGTCTTCTCTTATTCACACATTATTTTACATAGTTCACAATTTTATTTATAGTGCAATGTAGAAAAAGAACTAAATTCACGAATTTCATTAATACGACTGAAGCTTCTAACATTATCTTTGGACCGTCCTTTGAA
This sequence comes from Clusia tigrina, assembly GCA_920105625.2. Classification (NCBI taxonomy): domain Eukaryota; kingdom Metazoa; phylum Arthropoda; class Insecta; order Diptera; family Clusiidae; genus Clusia; species Clusia tigrina. Next base: position 210,735 of record CAKKTE020000562.1, read on the forward strand.
ACGTAGTCACCATCCACGTTACCATGCGCCGATATCATAAATGAAGACAATAATCGCACTGCGAGAGGTGAACCGACTTGTTTGGTAAAGCACCCAGGTGTTTCAGAGCGATCTCAAAGAAACACCCACCTGCGTAAAGACTTCAACTAATCTGTAGGCATCTCATCGGAAATCACCGGACTTATACATGTTATTAAAAGGGAACAAATACATCAAGTCGACCGAAATATTAACAAATATTAATACAGAAAAGATTAAGATAACCTCTTATTAACTTAAATTATGTAGTTTATATATTGAAATCTAGAGTGGCGCAAATTATGCCGGAGCCCAATAGTAGTTGAATGAATGAATGAATGAAATAAATAGAGAAAATTTACCTCGACCAATTTGATCTGTTGTACTCTCCCAATAGTAGTTAGTAACTATCCGAATAATATTTTAACAATAATGCACCAATCTGCTTGATTTTTTTAAATTTTGGTATCAACGATTCTTTAAATTATTATAAATATGTATATTTAATCATGGTGGAGGTAGTAAACAAGGTTCAGGGAGCGCTCACAACCAGAAAATACAGAGAAATTACTCTTGTTTTGGGCACACTTACACATGTGCAAAACTGTAGTAGTATGGCTGGTTTTCTTCAGAATTCTGGTTAACCAATGATAAACAAACCTATAAAAAAAGACATTTCTTTTTAAACGTCAGAAAATTTGACGTTTAAGTGTCCCTTCTCTGTGTTCGCGACTCACAACTGTCAAAAATTGTACTAGAGAAACAAGTTCTCTAATTAAAGTCAAGTAGTAAAATGTGTTAAAAATAATACGAATTTTACTGAAAATTTCATATGAACAAAAACTTAAAAATAGCTGTTAAACAAAATGGTGGAGTGATTTCTGGGGATATTTTGAGAGGACACCAGTCTACCATAAATTTAAGCATTGACATAATTGTAAAAACATTTCAAGTGAACTGTGTGCTAAATCACAGTGTACGAATTCAGTGGTGCTCACTGTATACACTCTCCATATTTTAGAAATGGGAAATTTATTTCTATCCGCTATCACCGGTGTTGCTAAAAATCTATGCGGACATCGTTTAAAGCAATCAAAACTTTCAAAACATGAAGGAATTTTTTGTTTTAATTTTTTACAGCTTAGGTTCGTTTTGTTGCTATTTTTATAGTCCACCACGCATACATGCACACATTTTATTCAAATTGTAGGTATTGTGAGCCGATCGATATAAGGACAAAGAAATAAAATGCTCTATTCGGTTGTAAAGCCAACAAAATCAGAGGGCGCTGCTCCATTTTTCAGCACATATTACAATAAAAAGTGTTTTGTAATCTGTACAAAAAATGACAGAAGAGTTTTACATGCCAATTTGGAGAACCCACATTCATGTATTGTTGTTTATAATCCAGCACCAAGTAACCTGCGCAGTAGAATGCTGAGTTTACAAGAGTATTCAGGAGGCTATTTTTATTCGCTGAGAGAAATGGAGTAAAACAAAGTGCCACAAGTCTCAATATTTACAAGTTCTTAGTTTGTGGTCGAAAAAACTAAAAGAGAAACTATTATTGCGGCATAAGTTTATTTTTATGCTATAATACATAAACAATTTGAAACCAATTTATATTAGGAACATGCCATTTTTAGAGATTACACATGTTTACATAGGGAAGCAGTTCATAGACACAGTACAAAAAATCAATATTTATGAAAGAACTGTTGCTTTCGACGGTCAATGAAACTGTTTTCTGTCGCTATTTGCCACTAAACAAACAATAAAGGGCTTTTATTCCTTATCATTTATTATAGTTTAGTTGTATGTTTGAAGCAGAAGGATTCGCCGTTTAGCAGTTCCGTTCACAACTTTCATTTTACAAAACATTTCATACAATTTATTATAAATTAAGATTATTTCTCAGCGAATTCATTGACAAGTTGCACACAGTAGTTGCAATTGTGTATGTGTGTTTATGCCACCGTAATAATTTTCAGACGGAGAATTATTGAAACATTTTGGCAGATCTGAGAGCTATTTCGGACACGCCACTTGTCCTCTTCAGAGATCTTTCAATGAAAGGCAACTTTTTCCCAAGCATTTATTATGTCTCAGAAATCAACAGCACACCAACTATGAAGCCTCCCAGGAATCGAACCTGGGCCTTCAGCTTTTGAATTTGTCCATCCAGACAACTACGCTAACTGCAGGTGCTGAACTGACTGATCAAATTCTGTCCATGGACTGTCTTATTCCACCACACTCTAAACTATTGTGTCTGATATTTACCCCTCATTTGTTCCGTTAAGTCTCTCTTTCTATTTAATTACATTTCAGTGGAGTCACAGTACATTACCTTTTTAGTGGACAGGCTAATTAAGCCTGGTCAACACTAACTTTTTAGGGTATAAGTTGATGTCACATTGATGTTATTTAAATTAAAAAAATATTTTTTATTGGTGCTATGCACCTTCTTTATTTGAGGATTGAAACCAAACTAAAATCTAATACAAAATATACTTAAGTCTAAACCTATTATACCGTTTGTATCCACGCTGCTGCCGGATGGTTTGACGCTGGAAGATGCTGAACTTGCATTCCCACGATTCTGGATTGGGATGAGTGAACTAAATTGTAGTTTGCAGGTGTTCGGCTTTTAGCAGACGCGATGTCAGCGCAAAACGTGTGAATTACTTGCACACGGGTTGAGTGTGCAATATGATATTTGCTTTGGTTTAGGTGAATGCAGTTTATTTCACCTTAACTCCTCCACCCTTAAATTCGTTCGTCTTCGATCGATATGTCATATTTTTTTCTTTTTTCCTTAGAAAAGCGGAATCTGGCTTAGCCTTGTCATTTTCTTGGTTGGCTTGCCGGTGTTGTCAACGCTCAAGTCTGGTAGGGATATCGATGTTGCTGGTGTTTCCTCTATGTCGACCTTTTGTTCTCCTTATTTACCTTTACTTTCTTGAGGTACCTCTTCCCCATGGTCGCCAATACAATTAATGCTATTGTTGCAATAAGCGCATAGTTTACAGCGGTTCTCAACTGATTTTTCTGCTCCAGGAGATCTATGTTTCTTGTATTGTTGATATTAAGTTCTTTAACCATTTCGAGAGTTAGATGGTCCTCTAATCGGCTGGCTGCAGACTTTGTTTGCAGTATGGCTGGTAACGGCCCAATTTCTACCGTTACTGATACCGGTGTTGGGGTCCGTATCTGCTTGTCGGCGAGAGACGTCCTCTGGGATGTCCTGTCACTGGAACTTGTAAAACCTACACCACCTTATTAAATGAGCACTGCACTATTACTGGTTTAAAACAACAAGAGACTTTATTCTTAAAATGCTAGTTCTTATATACTATTTACAAATAAACATTACAGTCTACGTCTTCACTTTTCTGGTGTTCCAGTTACGCAATTGTTATTTGGTGTCAGTTGCTCAAGCCCGCTGACCTACTGCAAGTAAAAGTGTCGTCGGTGCATTCTAAATGCCCCTCGTCAGCTTGACTGCGGAACTGTGACACCCTAAAAGTTTACATCATAATTAATGAATAATTACTGTTCATTTTCAATATTTGCACCCTAAAAATATGTGCGTTCTTAATGAATTTAATAGGAGCCGGTGCTGTGAGTCAACTACGCGTAAGTAGCTTGATTCTAACTCACAACATCCCTCCCCTCTTTCTAAAAGAAGTTAGTGCAACTAACTTCCATAAAATCTCTACAATATTTTTCTTGCACTGTAAACAATTATGTGCATTTATTTAACTCTATAGTACATATATATAATTTGTTTTATTTTTTTCCATGAAATCGCCTTGTTTGGGTTCTATCACTGTTTTTTCTTCCTTTTTTATTCTTTCCTTTTCCATATATATTTTTTTTTCTCTAGCTTTTATTTTCTTTTGTAGTTTTCTTTCTTTTATTTTTATTTTTTTCTTTACTTTGTTTTTGTTTTTGTTTGTTTGTTTGTTTTTTTTTTTTTTTTTCTTATTTTTAGCCATCATTATTTTTTTTTTTATATTCCCCTTTTTATAATTTGGTCTTTCATTGACTCTTTTCTCATTGGCGTATATACAAATATCTAAACAATAACACAATTCTATTCTATACATAAAACCTTATATTATACTGCGCCCTCTGCTACCTGCTGGTCCAGTTGACGACCGTCGTTGTCAGAGTGAAGTCCCTCGATGAACTCTGCATACCCCTCCCTTCTTTCTGAACCGGTACGTAAAAAGATGATGCAAGCTTGCGCGATTAGACGCGCTTCTGACGAAGTCAAAATAAATATTCGATATTCGCTTAGTGAGTGACAATGGATATTTTCTCATTGGAGAAATCGTTACGAAGTTTAGCCGATAAATCTTGGCTATGTTATGTTCGATCTTTTCGTGGTTAAAAACGATTTTTTGCGCCAGGAGATTATTCTGCGAAGCTAATTGAACGATGTAGTTGTGGCTGTTATTGTTATTGTAGCCGTTTCTCGGTGGAATTACGGAGTTACCTCGGGTTTTGGCTAAAATTATCTCTTTTTCATTTTCGACAATAATACAATATACATACTGATATATGTAATAATGGCAAACACGTTGGTACGGACAACGTACATGTTAGTGCTTTTCATGCCATTTAGTCAGTTATGCAATAAAACTCAAGTATTATTAGACTTTTACTAGTCAGATAGAGACTCTTCCATTCGGCCGATACCATCTCCATTTTTTTATAAGCTTAAATCGTAGTCATCTCGCAGATGGGAAGTTGAAAGCTCTTCCACTTTTTCATATAAAAATGAATTCTCACTAATTTCGTTTTCATTTTTTTCCAACCCAAAAATTATCTCTGGCCATTATCGTTGCCAAACTCGTCTTTCTTCCTTTGCGGCTTACTGATCACTTTTCTTCTACGTCTTCTTACTTCTTCTCATTCAGTCAGATTTTTGTTCGCTGCACTTGCATTTCATCTACTGGTCTCCTGGATGTTGGTTAACATCTTACTCAGTCTTCGACGCTGCAGGAAGTCCCTTCCAGGTTCATGCTGCACCATATTGAACCATCCAGATGTTTGTTCACCAACGCCTGAATATCTAAAAACAATACGCTTAGCTTATCGGACTTGCCGAGTTTTAATTATTCTTACTAGCTATTACATTCCTTCAATTTTTAACGTAAACAGTAAATTGGATTCAAATCTATATATCGCTTATCTACTACGTCTTAACAAACAAACTATAAACAAGTAACAAAAACTATTTCCTTTACAAATACTATTAATTAACTATAATACATTTTTTTTACAATTGTTGGCGGCATTAAAACTTTAAATCCTTCTCAAATATATACATTTTACAAAAATTTGCTTCATACATAACAATTATTTTCTAATTTAATTATATGCCGCCCAAAAAAAAAATTTTTTATATCAATTCTTGGCAAAACTAGTGCCTTTTACATAAGCGAGATTATTTAAGATAAACCCGTTTATGTGAAAACATTGTCCATTGCATGACTATATCTTTCATCGCATACAATTGACTTTTTATTTAAATTTACTTCTAGCCTGATATGTATATATCCATTAACGATTCTATTTTCCATCCTGTAATTAGCTCGTATATGAATACATACATACATTCAAGGCGCTTTAAATTACCTAGAATTAATTACTAACGTTATTTTCCCCAATTAACTACACATTTTTTCGAATTTCCATACGCTAATTTCCTAAACAATAAACAGTTAAAACCTATGTACGAGTATATCTACATATAGCCTGCTGCAGTATCTGCAAATATATACATACGCACATACCCATTCCTCCTAACTAGAATACTTACTTCTTTAAATATACATTCGTACATTCATTCTTTAACTTATACACATATATATATACTCGTATATATACTTACTTCACCAGCAGTTCCATTGCCTGGCGTTAATGCCCACGCATCGAATTTCAGTGCATACACTGCCGTATGTATGTATGTACATATTCGAAGTTTTGTTTTATATTACTTACCCACGACTGTCTTATTATTTCATTTTATTTTTTAATTACTTGCAATATTTATCATTATTTTAAAAAAAAATATTTTTCCCTACTATGCTTCGCTCGGCCACAGTGCATAATAAGCACTTTTATTACGTCAACTTTAATCGCTCGATTTTAAGTGGCACACTTCTACTGGCTTTGACTTTGAGAATCGGAGCTGTGTGTGTTATTTGATACACACACGTACATGTTATTTTTGTGTTTACACTTGTAAGACACTGCTAACACATGTCTTTATTTGTGTGGTCTAATGTAGAATAATTTCAACAAATTATTATGTAGCTTTTTATTTTTGCCCTTAATTGTTACGACCGTTGTAACTGGGCTTTTGATCTCTGCTACTACATAGGGACCTATCCACACAGGTGAGAATTTGTTTCTCCTAGCCTGATTCTTCATTAGTACTTGATCACCCACATGAAAAACTACTGGGTTTAGTACCTTGTTATAGGCTTCCCTGGCCACTCGTTTAGCACATTCCTGGTTTTCTCTAACCAATTCGTGCGCTCGCTGTAACTGATACTTCTGCACTTTATTCGGGTTATCAGCATTGTATACAGGCGCACATTTGCGCTTCAAATTCGCTGGCATGTTGAAATCAAACCCGTAGAGTGTTCTAAATGGAGTTTGCTTCGTTGATACATGCACAGTATTGTTGTGTACGTGCATTGCAGTGGTCAACCATTGATCCCAATTCGAGCCGTCTTCCTTGGCGAAACTGCGCAAGTACTCGGCCAGAGGTCGATGACTACGTTCCAGTGAGCCATTCGCCTGTGGATGATATGGTGTTATGTGCAACTTCTTGATTCCCAGCATTTTACACGTTTCTGAGAATAGTTTTGATACGAAATTTGAACCATTGTCGGTTATCAAAATCTTAGGTATGTTGTATCTTGCTATAATTTCATCAAAGAATGCTTTGGCCACCGTACTTGCTTCAGCATCGGGTATAGCCACGCACGCCATATACTTTGAGAAATCGTCTTGGAACGTCAAGATGTATTTATTGCCCGAAACAGTCTCAGGTAAAATACCTACAATATCCATATGAACCTTATCAAATGGTTGCTTTGGTGTGTCCGTTAATACCATGGGCATCTTTGTTAGCCTTGAACTTTTGTTGGCCTGGCACTTTGGGCAACTTCTTACGTATTTTTTTATGTCCTTGAGCATACCTTTCCATCCGTATACTCGCCTAATTCTGTCATGGGTTTTCCAGAATCCCTGGTGTCCACCTAGAGGTGAATCATGGAAACCCTTTAACACAGCCTGGATATCCTTTATATCCTTCAGCCATTCCACACTACTGGCTGCTTGCTCATTGGTATCGATACCCGCATTGCTAACATCTCTTGTAGCATCAACTTTGTCCTTCTGTATCCTCTCGGCCTTCTCCTTATCCGACCGTGCTTTGGACCTTGTTTGCACTACTGATACTTTCTGTGCCTGCGGTACTCTGCTGAGTGCATCGGCATTCAGATTCTTTTTCCCAGGTTTGTATATGATTTCAAAATCATACTCAGACAATTTGTGTCTGAACCTGGCTAGCCTAGACGTTTGATCTTTCAAGTTGGCTATGCCTCTCAACGGCTGGTGATCAGTGTATATCTTGAATGGGCGTCCTAGCAGATATGCCCTAAAATTCTTTGTAGCCCACACTATGGCTAGAAATTCTTTTTCTATTGTGGAGTATCTCTTTTCCGTGTCGCTAAGCGCTCTGCTTGCGAATGCTATTGGTCGGTCATTACCGACTTCCCCTTGTGATAATACTGCCCCTAATGCTTCATTGCTAGCATCAGTGGTCAACAAAAAGGTTTGCTCAAAGTCGGGGTACGCCAAAATTGGTGGCGAGCTAATTATTTCTTTTAGCCTCTCGAATGCTTGCTGACATCTCTCTGTCCATTCGAACTTTGCTTCTTTACGTAGCAACTTATTAATTGGCAACGCAATTCCGGCTAGTCCTTCCACGAACTTTCTATAATAGTTCACTAGTCCTAGGAATGCTTGCACTTCTTTTCTGTTTCTTGGAACCGCTAAATTTCTAACGCATTCCACCTTCTGCGGGTCAGGCAGTGCTCCTGCTTCTGAGCAACGATGGCCTAAATAGACCACCTCTCTCCGCAAAAATTGACACTTCTCCGTGTTCAATTTCAAATTGTGTTCTCGTAATTTCTGGAGTACCTTGCACAAGCGTTGCGAATGCTGCTGCAAGTTCTTCCCATAAATTACAATATCATCCAGATACACAAAACAATCTAACCCTTGCAAGCCTGTTAGCACATGGTTCATTAGCCGTTGGAAGGTAGCCGGTGCTCCTGTTAATCCAAACGGCATTCTATTAAACTCATAATGCCCTAAACCGGTGCTGAACGCGGTTTTCTGCTTATCTTGGGTATCCACCAGAACTTGGTGGTAGCCACTCGCTAAATCAAGCGTAGAAAAATATCTACTATGCCCCAATTGATCCAGAATCTCTTCTATCCTTGGAATCGGGAACACCTGCTTGATAGTGGCGTCGTTCAATTTCCTAAAATCGACGACCATTCTCCACTTCTTCTGACCCTGAGCACCTCCCTTCTTTGGTACCAAAATTATTGGTGAATTCCAAGGCGAGATACTCGGTGAAATTATGTTATCTTTTAACATTCCCTGCACTTGCCTCATCTTTGTGAGCCTGTGGCAATCTGTATTGCTTCTGGTTTATTGGTGCTTGATCCACCCTAGTAGGTATTTCATGCTCTACCTCTGGTGTATACGTCAACTGGTCTCCTTCCAGCAAAAATATGTCATGGAATGACGTACAAATGGCTTCTATTGATGCCTTCTCTTCTAAATTTACGCTTGGATCTAACCTCAGTGATTCTAGCACTCTCTCCATTCTTTTCCTTATATCTACCTGCTTAATCTGATTCACCGATCTATAATTCGGTTCCTTAAAATTATCATAGCTAGTGAACTTGGGCCTAAAATCTTCCTCCATCAGGTAGTCCTTTTCCGATGCATTGAGTACGCAAGCGTACACCTTACCCTTGTCAACGTGCGTTATGGTTTCCCCCATATATACGCCCTCCGCTAGCTGCTGCTTGTGCAAAACAACAGTCCTAAGTTTCGTATTTACATGCATAGTAACTACTCTGGTTGACCTTCCGTTTACTACCTCCATACCACACTTCTTAACCCCAGTCACGGTTCCTTCCTGCCATGACATTAAAGGAAAAGTAAGGATTCTATGCTTATTGTTATCATAGAATGATAACTGCTTATCGAGCGCATCCAGTATGGTGCGTCCCCAAAGATTATCACGGCCAATTATTCCATCAGCCGGGATACCTTTCCTATCCACTTCCACTGCGTGCACTCTAAAACTCATACCCTTAACTCCACTGTGCCCTATTCTGAGCGACCCCAATGTCCTAATGCACCCTCCAAACGCTCCGTTAAGGGTTCTTAAGTCCATTTGATTAATGTCTAGCCCCTTCCGTAAAACACTAGATTTTACGAGGCTAGTGTCCGCCCCTGAATCTACTAATAGCACTAGTTTTCCACTCGCTGCTTCCTCGCAGGGCATCTCGATGAAGGCATCACCTATCCTGCTCATAGCGAAGCAATGTCCTTCTGTTCCCAACATGGACGCGTATCCACTTCCTAACTCTTCGTGATACTGGAGAGCCTCCTGCTCCTCCTTCTCCTGGACTGTAGTTCCTACATTACTAGTCCCACGTATTTCCGGCCTTATTATTACTCTCTTTCTTTTGGCTTTCCAGTCTACTGGCCTCGACTGGGCCGCTGGAAGTTTCCCTGGTTCCTTTGTTGGAACTGTCTATCCCTGCATTCCGCAGCACGATGCCCCATCCGTCCACATGAGAAGCATTTCAACCCCTGTTGTGTGTTGCCTAACCTTTGTCCACCTCTAAAATTCCAATTTGGTCGCTGCTGACCATTCCCCGTGTTGAAAGGATTTCTTCCTTGGTTAATCCCTTCCGTTGAGTTGACTCGAGGACCACTACCCCTGCTGTCCCTTAAGGGTGGATCTGGGCGCCTCGTACCTGGCTGCCTTCTACTTTGATCCCATTTATTGTCTAATTGGCACTGTCTACTTGCCTCATGACCATATGTTTGGCACTCCATACAATAGGGCGTATTCTTGCGTGTAATGCATTCATCTCTTGTATGGCCTGGCCTATGGCAGAACGAACATGTGGGAGCCTTCTGTACAACCCCCCTGTGCGGATTTCTCTGATACGCGGCTCTGCTGTCGGAGATACCGGGATTATACGCTCCTCTGTATACGTTTGGGACGAAATTATTTCCTTCTCTATCCATGACAGCGGCAGTTAAATTGTCCTGTCTATTTTCCAACATATGTATCTCCCCCAATCCGGCCGTACTCCGTTCCACAAGGACTTGCGCTCGAATTGCTTCTTCTACCAATTCCTCCAGATTTCCTGTTTTGCTATTCAGCATATGAATTTTAAGAGCGGAGTTGCGGAGCCCCACTACGAACGTCGTTAACACCGACTTGTCAACTTCGTATAATAACGCGGTATCACCAATGCCATCGTACTTATTCTTGATTACTTCTTGGGCCATCATCCGAAGTGACTCCAAACGCCTGGCAAAGGCGCGTATGTCTTCCCCTGCCAGTTGTTTCCCGATTCTAATTTCTTGGGATATGTCTTCCAGAGTTCTCTCCTTTAGATAAGTTCTCTTCAGAAGGCCGTAAAGTTCATTCACACTGGCGAATTGTTTTGGCAGCACAAGGTTGTACGCATCTCCAAATAACCTTTGCTTAACACAGTCAAAGAAGTCCTGCAACTCATCAGGGCCTATGCTTCGCTTTGCAAGTTCACAACCTTGAATGAACCTGCTGAGTTCGGACCTTAAATCTTCTGAAGCAGCACCAGTAAACACAGGTACTAGCCTGGACACGGTCTTTGAAATCTCCTCTATACCCATTTTACGTATTTTTGTTTTACTTATGACCGGTAAAACTTGAGCGCTATCTTTGTGGGTCGTTCCTAGATTCACTTCTCCCGGATCTGAGAGGTAATTGACCAATGACGGACTCAAACTAATTAGTCTTCGATCGGTTGTTCGTACAGGCGAAATACTGTCCACAGTATTGGGCCTGTCCTGTACCGTTACTGCTTCTGGCTCTTTTGGCGTATATCCCTTATTTTTATTAGTTACCGGACGTTCTGGAGTAAATGGCTCGACACCGATTTCCGATGCGTCAAATAAAAATCCCGCTTCACTTTCTCCAGTCAATACTAATCTAGGCTTTACCACACGACCTTTCCCTTCCGGAGTTAAATACTCCGGCCAGCGAACTTCAGGAGGCAATGTCAACACTGTCTGTGTAAATCCAGCCGATGCTGATTTTGATCTCTCCTTTCTATGTGGGTTGCTATTGGTCGCCCGTCCTCTTTTCAATCCTGCACACTCCTTTTCCAACAGCGTTGCTGCTTCCTCTGTTTCCGTCAATCTCTGAGAAAGTTCCTTTACCTTTTTCTCAAGATACTCTTTTTGTGCTCTCAAATCTTCTGTTTTCTTATGAAAACTGAATAACTTTTCTTCTGTTCTTCTTTGGATTGCCGTAAAGGCTTGATCCGCTACTTCTAATGGTGACACAGCTCCTCCGGCATTCGCCTGCTTCCACAATTCCTGAGCTTCTTCCCTGCTTGTACTCGCTTCGAACTGGTCAACAATTTTCCCAGTAAACAGTTTCACCTCTGACTGTATTGATTTTAATCTGTTCCTTACTTCCTCGTCTGGCGAAACCAAACTCACTGTTTGTTGCCCTAGTCCTTCTAATTCAGAACTAAATGTATCTGCCCATTCGTTGACCAGACTATTTATGTAGTCTGCGTATTTTTCCGCAAAATATTTTCCCTTGCCGTACTGAACTGCGTGAGGCAACAACAGTCCGTGATTATTGTTGAACTCTCTCCCCAGATCTTGCAACTGTGTTATTCGCTTGCGATAATACACGTTGTCCTTACGTAACTTGCCGTCTTTCTTAAAGTTACGGACCAGCTTTTCAATCGTTTCGCCAATTTGTTCCTGTCTCAGCAGTAATCCTTGCGCTTCCTTCGTCATATCCCAAATGCCAGAACAGATGTCGTATCCCAATTATAAATAGAAATCCAATATTTGTTAAAACTTGTTACAATATTTTATTCGATCTTACTTATTGATAAATACAAATTTATTTAAAAAAAAAAAAACATTCCACCGTAAATTCTATGTTTATATTCTTTCTTTACTTATCCTCCATCTCAAGTTTCAAATCCGCTGTCTAACGGCGTCCATTAAGTCCTTCCATCAGTGCAAATTGGTTCTTGACTTCCCACAGATACTCCTTGATTTCCTCTCACCATCTTTTAATTCTCCCAAGAATCCATAGAAAAGGCCATATGTTTGTAAAAACCGAAATTTGATTTACCGGCAAAAGTGTCTTGATTCATTCCCGGAAATTTGAATCCATATTTAAAAATAAACCCGTAACGTATGCGCCACATAATAATAGCATTTAAATGTTTTCTTCAATATTGCTACGCAAATCGTAGTTTCCGAACTACAAAAAACTTTGATGCAACAACACGTGTTGTCTGCACCTCTTCACCTAATACCCTAAACTCAAAATGCCAAATATTTAAATCAATCTTTATTTTGATTTCAAAACAATATAAATTGAATCGTATAAATGTCCCTACCGACAAACAAACACAAATCCCCTTTCATAACCGTACGAACCCTATACCGTGGCACGTTCTTTCCGAACCAAACCAACCGGTATACACAAGTTCGCAATTCAATAACGCAAAATCCGTGAATAAACAGACACGTCCCACATTCCCCGAGAATGCTGAAACAAAATGTATTAAAAAGTATGAGCCTAATCTCAGTGGAACAACCCTATACAACCTGACCGTAAGTAAAAATTTTCCTTTCGAATCGACCTATTATCACCTAACCGCAGCGGCTAATCAGCCCCAATGCTGCTTCTTCTGCATGACCGGCGCAAAAGCGCCCACACGGTCACCGAAGAATCGTCGACAAAATTCACTTAGATACTAGAATGTCCTACCATAGACATACTCACCATTTTTTTACCCTCCATTGAACTCCTTTGGGATGGTTATCCTGATGGTTTCCTGTTGGTGGATTCCCGCGTAGGAGTGCTCTTTTCCTGGCACTCGACGTTGGATCCTACCGGCTGCGCCAAAATGTTGGGGTCCGTATCTGCTTGTCGGCGAGAGACGTCCTCTGGGATGTCCTGTCACTGGAACTTGTAAAACCTACACCACCTTATTAAATGAGCACTGCACTATTACTGGTTTAAAACAACAAGAGACTTTATTCTTAAAATGCTAGTTCTTATATACTATTTACAAATAAACATTACAGTCTACGTCTTCACTTTTCTGGTGTTCCAGTTACGCAATTGTTATTTGGTGTCAGTTGCTCAAGCCCGCTGACCTACTGCAAGTAAAAGTGTCGTCGGTGCATTCTAAATGCCCCTCGTCAGCTTGACTGCGGAACTGTGACACCCTAAAAGTTTACATCATAATTAATGAATAATTACTGTTCATTTTCAATATTTGCACCCTAAAAATATGTGCGTTCTTAATGAATTTAATAGGAGCCGGTGCTGTGAGTCAACTACGCGTAAGTAGCTTGATTCTAACTCACAACACCGGATAAGATATGTTCCCTGCAGGTTTAACATCTCGTTGTTGTCCCATTATATTGATTCAGCAGCAGTAGTCCTGGGTTAATTTCTTCCATGATTGGCACGTGTTGGTTGTTCGTAAGGGTGCAAGTGTGGGGTATGCTTCTGACCAAGTTTTTATCCTTACAAATAGATATGTCATTATACATTGGCTTTTTATACCGTACATATTATTATTACAATTTAAAATATTTTCGAACTCGGTTCTCGTTACAACATGACCATTTTTTACCGGTTTTATTAACATTGTTTGACAAATTTCATTGCTAGTTGTGGGCATATTTACTATGTAAATTATGACCGAATTATTTGCCGCTTTTTTTAAGTCAGCAAATTCAAATGCTTCTTCTATATTTATAAATTGCATATTTTCATTTTCTAATATTGTCCATTTATTTCATTATTTGATCGAATAAAGGAGTTTACAATGTTAGCCTTAGCCCAATTTATAGCGTATTCAATATTTGTAATTTCTTCTTTTATAATTTCTATTTTATACTTCATAATTAACTCTCATTCGTCTTTAATTATATTTTCATTTTTTACCAATTTTAAAATTTTATTTGTTTCGTAAGTGAGTTCTTTTATTTTTTCAAGCGTTACTTTATTTATGATTACTTGCTGATTATTATTTTCTAATGCATTGTTAATTTTTTGGGATATGATATCAAAGTCAGTGTGGTCTGGATTTCCAGAAATCCACTTCCAAGCGCTGCCGATAAAATCAATTGATCTTTTGATCTTTGTTTTGGGGATTAGTCTGGATAGGTCTTCTCGGGTTTGGGAGATTTGATATAATAGGAAGGGATAGAATGGATGTTCGGGATTTATATTTTTCCTAACAACAATTTCCATTTCGTTGATGAAATCTCCATAATGATCCAGTTCTATAACATGTATCAGCCTGAAGGTACCAGTCTGAAGCCTTACTATACCTGTATTTATAGCAATCAGCTTTGAGTTAGAATAGTCAAGTATTTGTGTTTCAGAACAAAGGAAATTTTGAAAAAATAAATTTTAATTTAGTGGTCATTCGTCGTCAGTTTCGAATATGGTTTTTTATGGATTATCCTGCCGCTTTCAGTTAATACTGTTGTGTTTCTGTTCTCCTTCACTATTTCCTCTTTGAATCTTTCATGTAATTTAGATCCCACTCTTCTATTTCGTTCGACGTAAATTGTCTGTCCGGCTGAATATTGTTTTCTTTCCTGTTTGTTTTTGTTATGGTAACTAAGGTCTTTCTTCTGTTTTTCTAGTAATTTGTCTATATTGTCCTGTCTTGCTCTTTCGTAGTCTTCAGGTGTTCAATTTATGTTTCTTCCCAAAAAAAATATCTATGGGTCTTTTTCTTACTGTTGAATGAATACTATGGTTATATTCGTTAACGGCTCGTTCGAGAAGCTGTTCAAATTTCTGTGTCCACTCTCGTTATTTAAGCATCGCATGATTTCAATCAGGGTAGAGTGGAATCGTTCGACCTGACCGTTTGCTTCGCTTCTATATGGTAGTATGGTGTACACGTCAATATAGAGCACGTTTTTCATCATGAAAAGTATTGACTCTGAGTTGAGTGACTTTTCATTATCTATAACGACAAATGTTCGAACTCCGAAAAGGAGTAATAGTTCCCTTAGAGGTTGCCTGATATTTTCTATTGATTTTCCCTGCAAAATTTTTGTTAGAGCATATTTAAAGAATTTGTCCATTGCGGTCATTACAAGTGTTTTTTTCGGTACTGAAAATGTCTAGTTATATGAACTGTTTGTTCGGGGGGAAAGTTGGTATTGCAGTTTCGTTTAGTTTAGGTGAGTTTGGGTGCCTTTCTGATAATCGTAAATTTGAAGTACACGATCAACACTTTTTTTCGAAAGAGGAAAACTCGCGTGGATTACCTGAAAATTCCCTCAAGCCTCGGATAATATCCGGAATTTTTTCTAAGCCGTCCGTTTGTCCTCTGTGGCATTCGTCTATAGTTTGGTCGCGTGCAATTTCGGGAGGTGGACTAACGATCGATTGAATTAACGTTCGTCCTTCTGTATTCAAGATTCTAACTATTAGGGTGCTTATAAGGGTTTCTAATTCTGGGGTAGTTTGGGCATTTGAAGTGCCACTTGTGGAAAAGCTTGCAGCATTTGCATTTAAAGTAGGTGGTCTAAGGATATTTTCGTTAGGCATTTTTATTAGGTAAGGAATAGGATATGGATTAGTATATTATTTAGATATTCAATAATTTTCAGATATTTTTTTTTTCCATAAACTGTTTGTGATCTTTAAATTCCCACGCTCTTGTGGATCAGTTGTGTAAGCATAGATGTAAAAAAAATTTTTTTTATGATTGTAACTCAATATTTTATTCCATTATTATTAAATTTATTCCATAAAAAAAATTATTAAATTTTCTAAAATATCTTGTGCTCACTTTATTCTTACTTTATTTATACTTTTATAAATTTTAAGTTATTTTTACTTTGATTTTTTTAAATTTCTTAAATTTATCTAATTATAATTAATTATAAACTTACATAAAAACTATATGGTGCATCTAGTCCAGGTGGCTGCTCCTTTTTGTCCTTTTGCGTGGAGTACTGGGGGGCCTCGTTTCCTGGCTGATGTTAATTGTGGGTACTGGATCACACCGCTGTCTATTATCACTTTTTTAAGACACTCGCGGAAAGCTTGACACTGCTTAAGGGTCTTTAAGCTTTGTTTAGTTACACTTTACGAATCACGACCTCTTTGAGGGCTCTGTTTGTTTCGAATATTATTGTAAACTAGTTACTGTGATCCAGACCTGCTCGGGCGCCAGTTAATTACATTGATGTTATTTAAATTAAAAAAACATTTTTTATTGGTGCTATGATATAATATGTTTTGGTGAAGTTTTGGTATTTAAAAATAAAACTTTATTCACTGATAAGTTTGCGTATGAACTTATACTTTCCGAGTTTACTTATGAACTTATTCACTGTGAGTTTACTTATGAACTATTTGACAATTGTATCTTAAAGCTATACGAAACCTCGCTTACTCGTAAGTGTTTATAATATCTCACTTAAATGTTTACAATAGCTGTGGCTGCTGGATGATGCGATTGGAATGTTTCACAACATCCCAAATGCTGACAGGACAGTTTTCAGAGTGCGCATTTAGGCAAATCTTCCAGCCGGGTGTTAACTCTATGCACCTTCTTTATTTGAGGATAGAAACCAAACTAAAATCTAATACAAAATATACTTAAGTCTAAACCTATTATTTTTGTATCCACGCTGCTGCCGGATGGTTTGTCGCTGGAATATGCTGAACTTGCATTCCCACGATTCTGGATTGGGATGAGTGAACTAAATTGTAGTTTGCAGGTGTTCGGCTTTTAGCAGACGCGATGTCAGCGCAAAACGTGTGAATTATTTACACACGGGTTGAGTGTGCAATATGATATTTGCTTTGGTTTAGGTGAATGCAGTTTATTTCACCTTAACTCCTCCACCCTTAAATTCGTTCGTCCCCGATCGATATGTCATATTTTTTTCTTTTTTCCTTAGAAAAGCGGAATCTGGCTTAGCCTTGTCATTTTCTTGGTTGGCTTGCCGGTGTTGTCAACGCTCAAGTCTGGTAGGGATATCGATGTTGCTGGTGTTTCCTCTATGTCGACCTTTTGTTCTCCTTATTTACCTTTACTTTCTTGAGGTACCTCTTCCCCATGGTCGCCAATACAATTAATGCTATTGTTGCAATAAGCGCATAGTTTACAGCGGTTCTCAACTGATTTTTCTGCTCCAGGAGATCTATGTTTCTTGTATTGTTGATATTAAGTTCTTTAACCATTTCGAGAGTTAGATGGTCCTCTAATCGGCTGGCTGCAGACTTTGTTTGCAGTATGGCTGGTAACGGCTGTACTTTCAGCACACTGTTGTACGAATAAGTCCGATTTTCGACCGTTATTGATACCGGATAAGATATGTTCCCCGCAGGTTTAACATCTCGTTGTTGTCCCATTATATTGATTTAGCAGCAGTAGTCCTGGGTTAATTTCTTCCATGGTTAGCACGTGTTGGTTGTTCGTAAGGGTGCAAGTGTGGGGTATGCTTCTGAGCAAGTTCGGTATACAGGTTGTATTACTTAAATTAACAATATTTTTATCCTTACAAATAGATATGTCATTATACTCCTTACATTGGCTTTTTATGCCGTACATATTATTATTACAATTTAAAATATTTTCGAACTCGGTTCTGGTTACAACATGACCATTTTTTACCGGTTTTATTAACATTGTTTGACAAATTTCATTGCTAGTTGTGGGCATATTTACTATGTAAATTATGACCGAATTATTTGCCGCTATTTTTAAGTCAGCAAATTCAAATGCTTCTATATTTATAAATTGCATATTTTCATTTTCTAATATTGTCCATTTATTTCATTATTTGATCGAATAAAGGAGTTTACAATGTTAGCCTTAGCCCAATTTATAGCGTATTCAATATTTGTAATTTCTTCTTTTATAATTTCTATTTTATACTTCATAATTAACTCTCATTCGTCTTTAATTATATTTTCATTTTTTACCAATTTTAAAATTTTATTTGTTTCGTAAGTGAGTTCTTTTATTTTTTCAAGCGTTACTTTATTTATGATTACTTGCTGATTATTATTTTCTAATGCATTGTTAATTTTTTGGGATATGATATCAAAGTCAGTGTGGTCTGGATTTCCAGAAATCCACTTCCAAGCGCTGCCGATAAAATCAATTGATCTTTTGATCTTTGTTTTGGGGATTAGTCTGGATAGGTCTTCTCGGGTTTGGGAGATTTGATATAATAGGAATGGATAGAATGGATGTTCGGGATTTATATTTTTCCTAACAACAATTTCCATTTCGTTGATGAAATCTCCATAATGATCCAGTTCTATAACATGTATCAGCCTGAAGGTACCAGTCTGAAGCCTTGCTATACCTGTATTTATAGCAATCAGCTTTGAGTTAGAATAGTCAAGTATTTGTGTTTCAGAACAAAGGAAATTCTGAAAAAATAAATTTTAATTTAGTGGTCATTCGTCGTCAGTTTCGAATATGGTTTTTTATGGATTATCCTGCCGCTTTCAGTTAATACTGTTGTGTTTCTGTTCTCCTTCACTATTTCCTCTTTGAATCTTTCATGTAATTTAGATCCCACTCTTCTATTTCGTTCGACGTAAATTGTCTGTCCGGCTGAATATTGTTTTGTTTCCTGTTTGTTTTTGTTATGGTAACTAAGGTCTTTCTTCTGTTTTTCTAGTAATTTGTCTATATTGTCCTGTCTTGCTCTTTCGTAGTCTTCAGGTGTTCAATTTATGTTTCTTCCCAAAAAAAATATCTATGGGTCTCTTTCTTACTGTTGAATGAATACTATGGTTATATTCGTTAACGGCTCGTTCGAGAAGCTGTTCAAATTTCTGTGTCCACTCTCGTTATTTAAGCATCGCATGATTTCATTCAGGGTAGAGTGGAATCGTTCGACCTGACCGTTTGCTTCGCTTCTATATGGTAGTATGGTGTACACGTCAATATAGAGCACGTTTTTCATCATGAAAAGTATTGACTCTGAGTTGAGTGACTTTTCATTATCTATAACGACAAATGTTCGAACTCCGAAAAGGAGTAATAGAGGTTGCCTGATATTTTCTATTGATTTTCCATGCAAAATTTTTGTTAGAGCATATTTAAAGAATTTGTCCATTGCGGTCATTACAAGTGTTTTTTTCGGTACTGAAAATGTCTAGTTATATGAACTGTTTGTCCTGCGGAAAGTTGGTATTGCAGTTTCGTTTACTTTAGGTGAGTTTGGGTGCCTTTCTGATAATCGTAAATTTGAAGTACACGATCAACACTTTTTTTTCGAAAGAGGAAAACTCGCGTGGATTACCTGAAAATTCCCTCAAGCCTCGGATAATATCCGGAATTTTTTCTAAGCCGTCCGTTTGTCCTCTGTGGCATTCGTCTATAGTTTGGTCGCGTGCAATTTCGGGAGGTGGACTAACGATCGATTGAATTAACGTTCGTCCTTCTGTATTCAAGATTCTAACTATTAGGGTGCTTATAAGGGTTTCTAATTCTGGGGTAGTTTGGGAATTTGAAGTGCCACTTGTGGAAAAGCTTGCAGCATTTGCATTTAAAGTAGGTGATCTAAGGATATTTTCGTTAGGCATTTTTATTAGGTAAAGAATAGGATATGGATTAGTATATTATTTAGATATTCAATAATTTTCAGATTTTTTTTTTTTCTATAAACTGTTTGTGATCTTTATATTCCCACGCTCTGGAAGGTCAGTTGTGTAAGCATAGATGTAAAAAAAAATTTTTTTATGATTGTAACTCAATATTTTATTCCATTATTATTAAATTTATTTCATAAAAAAAATTATTAAATTTTCTAAAATATCTTGTGCTCACTTTATTCTTACTTTATTTATACTTTTATAAATTGTAAGTTATTTTTATTTTAATTTTTTTTAAATTTCTTAAATTTAACTAATTATAATTAATTATAAACTTACATAAAAACTATATGGTGCATCTAATCCAGGTGGCTGCTCCATTCTGTCCTTTTGCGTGGAGTACTGGTGGGCCTCGTTTCCTGGCTGATGTTAATTGTGGGTACTGGATCACACCGCTGTCTATTATCACTTTTTTAAGACACTCGCGGAAAGCTTGACACTGCTTAAGGGTCTTTAAGCTTTGTTTAGTTACACTTTACGAATCACGACCTCTTTGAGGGCTCTGTTTGTTTCGAATATTATTGTAAACTAGTTACTGTGATCCAGACCTGCTCGGGCGCCAGTTAATTACATTGATGTTATTTAAATTAAAAAAACATTTTTTATTGGTACTATGAATTAATATGTTTTGGTTAAGTTTTGGTATTTAAAAATAAAACTTTATTCACTGATAAGTTTGCGTATGAACTTATACTTTCCGAGTTTACTTATGAACTTATTCACTGTGAGTTTACTTATGAACTATTTGACAATTGTATCTTAAAGCTATACGAAACCTCGTTTACTCGTAAGTGTTTATAATTCCTCGCTTATGTGTTTATAATATCTCACTTAAATGTTTACAATAGCTGTGGCTGCTGGATGATGCGATTGGAATGTTTCACAACATTCCAAATGCTGACAGGACAGTTTTCAGAGTGCGCATTTAGGCAAATCTTCCAGCCGGGTGTTAACTCTATGCACCTTCTTTATTTGAGGATCGAAACCAAACTAAAATCTAATACAAAATATACTTAAGTCTAAACCTATTATTTTTGTATCCACGCTGCTGCCGGATAGTTTGTCGCTGGAATATGCTGAACTTGCATTCCCACGATTCTGGATTGGGATGAGTGAACTAAATTGTAGTTTGCAGGTGTTCGGCTTTTAGCAGACGCGATGTCAGCGCAAAACGTGTGATTTATTTGCACACGGGTTGAGTGTGCAATATGATATTTGCTTTGGTTTAGGTGAATGCAGTTTATTTCACCTTAACTTATATTCTATGAAGTTTACAATTACTTCTGAAGATTCGTCATTAGACATAGATATCACTTTTTAGCATTATTGCGTCTGAAAACTGGAAACGGACTGAGATATATGTACATATATCTTTGCTTGCTTTTGCAATAGGGGTGGAGTAGGAATGTCAATTTTTAAAAACTTCCAGCACAAGATTGAGCATTGGTTCGATCTGAATCTTTCAGTGAATTCCAGTAAGCATAGTGCTCTTTACAAGGAGAAGCAATATTGAAGGCCTTACTACCAACGATGAAAGCAGTAACACTTCAACTGTCTTCTGAGGTGCAATATTTGGGGGTTACCCTAGATATTAAATTGACCTGAAAGAGTCATGTCGAGAAGGTCTCTCGTACACTAAAGATGTTCTGGCAGTATAGGCGGACCTTCGGTAAGACTTGGGGTCTAAGTCCAGCGGTGGTGTACTGGCTGTACATTACTCTTTTATAGACCCAGAATTATATATGCCTCGGAAGTACGGTGGAGAGCCACTAAGGTTAAGTCCATAGCATCCTCTCTAATCAGGCTGCAGAGAATTGGATGCTTCGGTATCACTGGTGCAATGAGCGCTACATCAGTTGACGCCCTCAATGCCGTACTGAATTTGCTCCCCCTAGATATTCAGATCCGTAAGGAGGCAATGAAATCGGCGTACAAATTAAGATTAAAAGGCGTCAAGCAAGACGAAGTAGACTTTGGGCACAGTCAGATGCACCACCTGATGTCTGAACAGTGTATACTTTTCTCGATGCCAGTGAACAATCGGTTGCCCTCTGTTAGCTTCGAATGAGATATGAAGTAAGGTTCCCGGAACGACATCAATGGTTGAGTCCAGAGATTTTGCTTTGGGATCTACATCATGTTTTCTATGATGACGGATCCGGTTGGTACTTAGATCAAGAAACTGTCATAGGAAAGATGACGACAGTCTTCTTAACGGAGGTCTTCGCTATCCTGAACGTGGTGTGCTGGGTAATTGAGAGGAAGTGGCAAAGGAAGTGCATAGGAATCTGCAGTGACAGTAAAGCTGCACTAAAGGCCCTTGCTAACCCTGTCTGCTCTTCGAAAAGGGTTGCGGGGCATTGTGGAATTGCGGGGAATGAGATGGCTGAAAAGTTGGCCAACGAAGGTTCACCATCGGGTTCGGAACCCTTCTTTGGGTTCAGCTGGATCAACAACTTCGTGGACTCTGGCCACAAAAGCAGGTGGTCCGAACTGAGCTCATGCAGAATTGGTAAGTGCTTCGTGAAGCAACCAGACAGGAAATTAGCGACTTAGCAGAAAGGACCTGATGCTACTGTTAGGTGTAATCACGGGGCACAGCACATGTGGTCATCATATGAGCACATTGAATATCATCAACGATCCGACTTGCCAATCTTGTCTTGAGAGGAACGACACTATTGAGCACTTCCTCTGTAGTTGTCCACCGATCGCCAGAATAATATTAAGGCTCTTGGGTGGTGATATATTGAGTATGAATAATATTCATACTCTTCCTCTTCCCGATTTTATTAGGTTCATTAATGAAACTAGGAAGTTCAAAGAAGAGTGGCCGTTTTCTTCTTCCTGAAAGCTTTCCTATCTCTCTACTCTTTCTGCCGCATCTATCCAGGGTATAGTACAATGGTCCCTTTGACTGATGCTCTGGTTAATTCCAGCCCACCACATACTATCTATCTATCTATCTATAGTTAACATATATTTAGTGTGTTAAAAATACAGACTATAACTCTGTAAACAGCCATTTATTTTTTACGGTGACTAATCAAGGGTCATCCAAGATGAATATGGCAGAACTAACCAGCATCTCGTCACACATTGGCAAGGAAGTAGAAAATCAATTCAAGAACTTCAAGAAAGTGAGTAAGGCACGCAAGGAGAAGCTTGCTTATGTCAAAGGCTCCATTGATACACCCAATGAATTGTGGGGGCAATTTCAAAGAAATTGTGAAACACTGGAAGTTGAAGTCCAACACCAGGAACATCGTTACTTCATCAACGATTTCTTTACCCAAACAAAGGCTATTTTCTAAAACTGCAGGAAGGTTTTATTCCATTGCAGCAACAAGACGAATTAGTCAGACTGAGGACTGTGTCATCACCCATGCCAACTCACATTCAGCATCCTGAAGATGCTCCAAATCTACTATAGAAGAGCCCATAATGTTTCAAAATGTAGCCGGTCCAATTAGGTTACAAAAAATCGCCACCAAGCAAATTTGAAGCAACGTTGGAACGTATCACCAAGGCCCCTCAAAAACTCAACCTGAAGATTATGCGAAGGTCATGTTGGAGACTATATCCACTCAATGGGCAACTTATTTTGTGCGGCAAGAATTCATCTGTCTTCACATTGGCGACAACCATGTGTTGAATGCTATGATATAAACCCCACATTTGAACTTGAAAATAATGTGCAACAAAAACCATAGGTTTGCATAAATTGTCTGAAGCCCGATCAGGTTGAATCAGGGTGCGAAATAAGAGGATGCACCATTTATAGCAAAATAAAACACCTTCCTACATTTCGAACAACTCGAAGAGAAGCACTAGAAGAACTTCCACAAATATGGAATTAACACATCAAGGCTCAGCAAAGATTGCCTCAACAATTACTTCTCTGACTAATATTTCATTAACAACATCAATGCAGGGTTCATATGTGCTCATAGCAACTGCTATAGTACAAGTTAAAAACCGCAGGAACTCAATCAAATGTAAGGCAATATTGGACTCAGGCAGCAAATTGAACCTTTTATCCAAATGATTTGGCAACAATACATCGAGTGCAGGCAACCACACAAACATTACCATCTGTTCTACAATTATGGGATTCAATCAACATTGATACGTACATAATGGATCAAATAACCAATGATCAACCTATCAATAAAATTGAGATCAGCAAATGGAAAATGCCAAGAAATATAAAATTGCCTGACCCAACCTTTCACCAGTCATCGAAAGTAGACTAAGCTGAATTGTACTCCTCACTAATATCAATAGGGCAGATAAAAATGTTTAAGCACTTGCCTACACTTTAATATACTGTATTGGGAAGGACTGCAACATAAACTACCGACTCTGTATTCTGTGGACTTGGCTATGAGGACGACGTTCTCAATGAGAAAGTATTCTTGAAAGTAAGTATGATTTTAAGAATTGGAAGAAGTCAATTATGAAACTAAACTTATTAGTGAAGATAAAGCGCGATGTGAGGATATCTTTAAAACTATAACGACCAGTGATAATAATGGTCGTTGTACTGTGCAGTTACCATTAAAAATGGATCCAGTGGTTCTCGGAAATTCTGCCAGCATGGCGATTCAGCCCTTCAAGTCATTGGGAGCTCGTTGGGAAAAATCCAGTGAATTAAAGCAAGCATAGTCAGCATTCATCAAAGAATATGAAAATCGTGGGCACATGGCCGAAATTTTTTTTTTTTTTTTTTTTTTTTTTATTACTACAATTTATTATTTATTGAATTTGCTTAAATTAAGCCTAACAATAAGTATATCAAATCTTAAAACTAGTCACTAAAAAATAATTTTAACTCAAATTGTATTTGGCCATCAAAATTTCGGTTCTGCTTCGCTCTTCAAAAGGCCGGAAGGTCTCTTCTCTGCAGGCGGGATCGGCTTATCGGTTTTGCGAGGGATTTAGCTAGTGGATTCGGGTGATTTTTCAGTTTTGCTATGTATATCTGCTTTCTAGCATTTATTTCTGTTATAACTGTTGGTATTTTCAGGTCTTTGTGAATATTTTCGTTACGCATGTACCATGGAGCACCTGTTATTAACCTAAGTATCTTCGACTGAAACCTTTGAATTATGGCAATGTTAGAAGCGGATGCATTACCCCACAGTTGAATCCCGTACAACCATATCGGCTTAATAACTGCATTGTATAGGAGGCTTTTGTATTCTAGGCTTAAGGTAGATTTGTGGTTTATTAGCCAATGCAGCTTGGCGACCTTCAACTTCATATTTAAAATTTTAGTTGAAATGTGCGTACGCCAAGTTAAGCGCCTGTCTAAATGAATGCCGAGATAGGTGACTTCATTAGCTTGTGGAATCTCAATATTATTGAGCCGAATGGCTGGACACGTACCAGGCCTCAAAGAGAATGTTACGTGTTTGCTTTTTTGCTCATTGACTTTTATACGCCACATTCCTAACCATTCTTCTACCCTAACTAAGTGCTCTTGTAGAGTTCTCGACGCCTTTATCGGACATTTATTGCAACTGAGTATGGCGGTATCATCCGCAAATGTTGAAATTAGCGTGCTTTCACTTATAGGAGTATCAGATGTGAATATTACATATAATGTAGGGCCTAGAACGCTACCTTGGGGCACACCGGCTAAAATTGGAAAATCTTCGGAAATGAATTCGTTTACTTTTACCCTGAAACGTCTATTGGATAAATAAGACTCAAGAATTTTATGATAGCTTTTTGGAAGAAACTTTTTGATTTTGAACATCAGTCCTTGATGCCATACCTTATCAAATGCTTGAGCCACGTCAAGGAATATTGCAGAGCAAAACTCCCCGAGTTCAAATGCTTTTCTTATTTCATTTGAAATTCGATTGACTTGCTCAATAGTGCTGTGCTTTTCGCGAAAACCGAATTGGTGTTGCGGTATTACGCTATGTTCATGAAGAAAAGCAGATAGTTTCTTTAATAGTAGTTTCTCAAACAATTTTGAATGGCCGAAATAAAGTACAAAAACATAAGCCAAAGGCGGTAATTTATACCTCATTATTGCTTATTCAAACCAGTAAGCACAACCACAAAATTGAATTCCAATCAGGAAACGTTGCTTCTAAACTTATCATCAGAGGATCTCGAAATTAAACTGGACATTTCTGCAAATGAAAGTCAATTCACTAAAACTCTTGAGCTAATATGACAACTTCTGGCTGAACGATCTGTATTAGATGGGATGCTGCCCTACCTCAAGAGTAACATATAAAGTGGCTCGAGTTTAGGAACCAATTAACTACATGGAATTCAATTGCACGGGCTCTCAGATACCAAAGATAGATCTGAGGACATTAAGCAAAATTTTATATCGCATTTACTATGTGTGAAAGGCAGAGTAGCTGCAAGGAAGAAACAATGCTTAGCGAGACTAGAACTCTGCGGAGCAAAATTACTAGTACAAATTATAGGAAAGGTTCAGCAAGCATTGACAACAACGTTTGATGAAATAGTTTGCTGACCGGATTCAACCATTGTCTTAGCTAACATCAACGTCTTCCAGCATACCATTACCTCCTAATACCTTCATAGAAAACAGAGTGGCCAGCGCATAAATACTAACTGGGAAATGTTTCGATGAACCGTTGTTGGGACTGGATTGGCAACTAATGCTCTTTTAAAAAACAAAATAAACATTGATGATGCAGTAGAGCTATTCAACAAAAGTATACAACGTGCTGCTTGGTGTTCCAGATAGGAGCACAGGAGCACTCATAAGCACCATAATATAAGCCAGGCTGTTAAGGAGCAACTACAAGAAGACCGTAAGCTGCGCGAATTTGCAAATCACTAGAAGTTCCAGTGACAACACACGGTACCATCGCGCTTTAAAACAAGTGATAAACAACGCCTTACAGATATACATAAATACAAAAAGCACACACATTTGCTCTTCATTTATCGGAAGTATTTGAACCCGTTCCAAGCAAATATCCACAAGAAGATATCCAAATAGGTGGATTACTAAACACCCCTTATCAAATGGATCTTTCGGACCAGTACTTTAAAATAAACGAAGTTAGAAGAACCGTCAGAATCCTAAAATAGTTACCAGATTGCGGGTATAAATTTATTGTCCAACTATTCAATGCGTTTCTCTGATGTGATCATTTCCCAAACCAATGGAAAGTACCTCAAACTTGTTCCCAAGCCTAGGAAGCCGAAAGACGTGGCTATCTCATATAGACCAATAAGCTTGCTACCTATAATTCTAGTCTTTGAAAAATTGCTACTGTAGCGCCTCCACCCAATTACCGAATTAAAACAGCTTATTCCTTCCCATCAATTTAGATTCCGGAAAAAGCACGCTACGATAGAGCAAATAATTCGTGTATTCGAATATGCGTTATACGCACACTTTTATGATGGTGTGTTTTCCCCATATAAAATGTATTTTTTTTTCTTATGAGAATTACATTTTGTCGGTATAAGGCTCTGCTTGCTCGCGTCATTTGACTTATTTAATTTCTGTGTGTTTATTGATTGTCATTTAAGTTTACAGTGTGAGCATTAACATTTTTTAATTATTGATTTGTAATCTTTCAGTTAAAATTAAAATCTTTTGAATCAAAAAAAATTTTAAAAATTAATCAACAATGCCGCGACGAAGCCGTTCACAAATTGGCCGACGAACACGCCACAGCAGTCAAATACGTTTAAATAGATCTAATCAGGATGAACAAGAGCTATTAGAAAGTAATGAATTAGCAAGGCAACGAATGGCACGATCAAGAGCAAATCAAAATCAAGAACAAAGAGAAGAACGTATTGAAACTGTGAGAATTAGAAACAGAAGAGATCGTGAACGTAACACTGAACGTGACAATCAAAACAGGCAACAATGGAGACTGTAAGAACTAAAATCTTCTGTGGGAAATTTTGGTCCACACTACAGGTGACAGAGTCGCTACGAAACTTTATACACACAAACATCATGAATAAGAGACCCGAATAATTGCATCGAGGAAACACCCACAATGCCAACCGAAGCAACTGCAGTGAAAACTTAACGAAAAAAACTACAAACGTTGTAACCAATTAGCGCGGCCGTGGCAGGAGCACAGATCAGCAGCAGCATATTATACCAGTTGGAATAATAGCAATTACAACAAAAGCGACCACCACAGCCAACGATCTTGCCAACCAGCGCTACGCTTGCGAAGAGAGGAAAAACACAGCGACGAAGAATACAACAAATACATGCAGGACAAGAGAAGGTGAGTGCACGAACTCAAGCGCTGGAATTTGCCGAGTGCGCTCGCTCGGTAATTTTACACTAACAACACGAAGAAACGAGAGCAAAGCACAAGAGGGACAACGACAGAGCAACCACCACGCCAACGACCAGCAAGTACAAAGCAGAAGGAGGAATGCAAATGAAATGCTGGTTGCCAGTTAAATTGAACATAAAATATTTAACAACAACAACACTACAGGATTCCGGACAGCGCTGCTTGCAGCCAACAATACTGCAGGCCAACCAGGGACCGTTGGAGTGAGGTGGCTGACCGTCAGAAATTGAAGGTGGCCCAAGGGCAAAATACTGCAACAACAACAACAAGCCTGAGTGCAACAACAACAAGCCTGGCCACAACAACAACAAGCGAGGCCGGCCAAACGGAAGTAAAGTTACACAACGGTGGCCTGCCAATAACAACATGTGTCAGCCGCTGCGACCTGCGACTATATAAACCACGTAGCCCAGGCAGTAGGTCTCTTCGTCGATCACCAACATCCTGACTAGCAACAGCTCTACGCCATACAAAGTACAATACGAACACAGAAAGCTTAGCGAGAACATCTGGTTTTTTTTAATCGTTTTCTCGCTAAGCCATACACAGACAGAGACTATAGGGATTCAGTCAGAGCCTCTGGTTTTTAATCGTTCTCCCACTGAATCACTGAGACACATACGCCACCGACACTTAGGGACTTAGAGGGAAACTCTGGTTTTTTAATCGTTTTCCCACTAAGTCATACGCCGTACAGAGACCATAGGAACTCAGTGAGAGCTTCTGGTTTTTAATCGTTCTCCCAGTGACTCACAGAGACACACACTTACCGGGACGTAGAGACATGAAAACAAGTACACATTGAATAAGTTATTTAAACAAACATAGAGTTAAGGAAGTAGAATTGTTTCGAGCAAGGACTAACAAGAGTCCATAATCAATATACTAAATAAATACGCTGAAATTAATTTAACTCGCAGGATTTATATATTTTTCTGTATACGACCCCTGGAGCCGCTGAGTTTTACCCCAGCTATAAAAAGAGTCGTTACAAGACGTAGCCATTCAATTGGAAATTTGAATCGTGCAGGTTTTAATTATGATCATAACATTGATTACGCTTCGCATCCATCTATTCAAATTGGCAAAATGGATAAAGTTTGTAATAAATGCAATGCATTTAAATTTAAAAATGAAACCGATGGAATATGTTGTGCTGGCGGAAAAGTTAAATTAACACCATTAAGTCCACCACCTGAGCCTTTATTCTCTTTGGTTGGTGGCATAACAAATCAGTCAAAATATTTCTTGAAATTCATTCAGTCGTAAAATTGTTGCTTTCAAATGACATCATTTGGAGCACAACACATTTTTCGTGATAGATTTATGCCAAATTTTAAGGTAAATAATGTGGTTTTCAATTCAGATATTAATATATGTTTTGATTTATACGAAAATTCTAACCAATTTGTTGAATATTAATTAAAGATTCAGGGTCAGGTGTACCATAGAAATGGTTCGTTATTGCCATTCGACAATCAAGAGTATCGCATTCTACAAATTTATTTCATGGGAAATGGAGATGAAGAAGTTGATAAGCGTTATTCAATAAATCCGAAATTAAGCAAACCAATTATTCGTGAATTACAAATATTATTACATGAACATAACGAATTGGTTAGAGTGTTTAAATCACAAATTGATAATGTGCCTGCTGACAATTATGGAATAAGAATAAATGCGGATAAAACGCCAGCTGGCCAACATGTAGGAAGACTTAATGCACCAAGATTTGAAGATGAAGTAGCGATTGTCATGGTTGGAGAAGAATTCAATAGGCGTGATATTATTTTGCAACGTAGAAATGACCAGTGGACCAATGGACCATGGAAAATGTTAGTGAAACACACCGTTCTTATGATTCGTTGCAATATCCGCTAATTTTTTGGCAAGGTGACCATTTCAATTTAAGAATGATTCAACCGGTGCGTACAAAATAAAATAATTTTAAGGAATGAAATTAAAATATAATTGATTAATGGAATTTATTTTTATTTCTTTTTATGGTAGGTGCGGTAACTGATAAAAAGGTTAGCGCTATGAATTATTACGCGTATCGATTAATGGTTCGACAAAATGAATACAATCACATTTTGCATTGCCGGAAGCTTTTTCATCAGTACATTGTTGATATGTATGCAAAAATTGAAACTGAACGTTTAAATTACATCAAATATAACCAAGCAAAACTACGTTCAGAAGAATACATTCATTTGCGGGATGCTATTAACAATGATGTGGATCCTAATGATATTGGCAATATGGTGATTTTACCATCGTCATATGTTGGTGGACCACGACATATGCATGAATACGCGCAAGATGCAATGTGTTATGTGCGTCATTATGGAAGACCTGATTTATTTATAACTTTCACGTGCAATCCGCAATGGACAGAAATTAAAGAACATTTATTTGAAGGTCAAGGGCCAAAATACCGACATGATATAACTGCACATGTATTTAAGCAAAAGATGAAATCATTAATGGACATGTTGATAAAATTAAAAATATTTGGTGAAGTACGTTGCTGGATGTATTCGATTGAATGAGAGGACTACCACACGCTCACATTTTAATTTAGATGGTTGACAAAATAACATCAAAACAAATTGATAGCGTTATATCAGCAGAAATTCCTGATCCTGAATTGCATGAAATTGTTACCAAACACATGATTCATGGACCATGCGGTAGTTTGAATATGAATTCAGTATGTATGCAAGATGGAAAGTGTACAAAAAATTATCCACAAGCATTAGTTTCTGAAACCATTACTGGAAATGATGGGTATCCAAAATATCGTCGACGATCAACACAAGATAATGGTAGATCAACAACTGTCAAAGTGGGAACACAAGAAATCGAGGTCGACAATCGTTGGATTGTCCCATATTCACCAATTTTATCCAAAACTTTTAAGGCTCACATTAACGTTGAACACTGCAATTCAGTTAAAGCGATCAAATATATTTGTAAATATATCACGAAAGGTAGTGATATGGCTGCTTTCGGTGTTGCTGAAAATGGTGAAATAAAACATTACCGAACTGGTCGATACATCAGCAGTAATGAAGCAGTATGGCGTATACTCTCTTTTGCAATACATGAAAGATACCCGACCGTTCAACATTTACCTGTTCATTTGGAAAATGGTCTGCGTATTTGTTTTAATGAACAAAATGCAGCACAAAGAGCAATTGCGCCACCAAATACAACTTTGACCGCATTTTTTAAATTGTGTCAAGAAGATTCATTTGCAAGAACATTGCTTTATGCTCAGGTTCAATCATATTATACTTGGAACGCGTCAAAAAAGGAATTTCAACGTCGAAAGCAAGGCAAACCTGTTCAACGTCATCCAAATGTGTTTGAAACTGATGCTTTAGGTCGAATTTACACAGTTCACCCAAATAATGATGAGTGTTTTTATTTGCGTTTGCTTTTGATAAATGTTCATGGTCCAACATCATTTAATTATTTGAGAACTCTTGATGGACAATTATGCGCCACTTACCGTGAAGCATGTCAAAAACTAGGATTGCTTCAGCACGATACACATTGGGAAAATACATTAACTGATGCATCGGTAGCAGCATATCCACAACAAATTAGAATTTTATTTTCTATCATTATCTCAACGTGCAATCCGGCTAATCCATCTGATTTATGGATGAAATTTCGTGATTACATGACGGAAGATATTTTACATCGAATACGCACCTTAAATATTAATGCTCAATTGAATTATACAGAGGAAATGTATAATGAGGCATTGATATTGATTGAGGATATGTGTTTAGGAATGGCGAGTAAAGCTTTGGCTCAGTTAGGTATGCCATTACCAAATCGTTCAAGAAATGATATTTTTAATCAAGATTTGCTTCGAGAACAGAATTACGATCGAAATGTGCTAACAAATTATGTTCAAGAAAATATTCCTAAATTAAATCAACAGCAAAAATTAGCTTATGAAAAAATTATGCAAGAAATTGATAATGGTAATGGTGGGATGTACTTTTTGGAAGCACCTGGTGGTACTTTTTTGATAACTTTAATTTTAGCAACTGTACGAGCACGTGGTAGAATTGCTTTGGCACTTGCATCTTCTGGAATTACAGCCACTTTATTGGATGGTGGTAGGACAGCGCATTACGCGCTAAAATTGCCTTTGAATATGACGATAAATGAAGCACCATCATGCATTTTATCAAAAACCTCTGGCATGGCTAGATTTTTGAAGCAATTTGATATTTTGGTGTGGGATGAATGCACAATCGCACACAAGAAATCAATTGAAGCTTTGGATCGAACAATGAGAGATTTCCGTGGAAATCAAAATTTATTTGGTAGTGCTTTAATATTGTTAGCAGGAGACTTTAGACAAACACTACCTGTTATCTC
Source organism: Clusia tigrina (assembly GCA_920105625.2). NCBI lineage: Eukaryota > Metazoa > Arthropoda > Insecta > Diptera > Clusiidae > Clusia > Clusia tigrina. The sequence goes on from CAKKTE020000562.1 coordinate 243,531, forward strand.
AAAATCAACACCAGCTGATGAAATAAATGCGTGTTTGAAGCTATCAAATCTATGGAGATACGTTAAAACGTTAAGACTCACCACCAATGTTCGTGTGCAATTGCAAAATGATCAATCAGCTGCAACATTTTCAAAGCAATTGCTTTTAATGGGTGATAGTAAAATGCCAATTGATAATAATGGTTTCATTACAATTCCCAGACATTTTTGCATATTCACACAATCAAAAGAAGAACTAATTGAAAAGTCTTCCCAAATATACAACAGCAATACAAAAATCATGCTTGGTTGAGTGAAAGAGCTATATTGGCAGGAAAAAATAAGGATGTCAATGATTTGAATTTCATCAGTCAATCTCAAATAGATGGTAAATTGATCACATATAAATCTGTTGATACTGTGAAGACACAAGAAGACGTAGTACATTACCCAACTGAATTTTTCAATTCTCTTGATTTGCCTGGAATGCCACCGCATAATTTACAATTGAAAATCGGATCTACAATCATTATGCTTCGTAATATAAATACACTAAAATTATGCAACGGAACAAGACTTGCGGTCAAAAGATTTATGAATTATATAATTGAAGCAACAATTTTAAATGGGAAATTCAAAGGCGAAGATGTTTTAATACCACGCATCCCAATGATACCCACTGATATGCCATTTCAATTTCAACGATTACAGTTTCCCGTTCGTTTGGCTTTTGCAGTGACTATTAATAAAGCTCAAGGCCAGTCGTTGCAAGTTTGCGGAATAAATTTAGAATTTCCTGTATTTTCACACGGTCAACTTTATGTTGCATGTTCACGTGTTGGGAAGCCGTCGTCTTTATTCATTTTTTGTGAAAATGGCAATACTAAAAATGTCGCTTAGCACCTAGCTCTGCAATAATTTTTTTTCTCTTTTATGTTCTCACTTTAAAATATTTATGTTATTTTGCACTTCTTTTTCAGGAAAATGTCTATTCTTTCTAGAAAATTAAATTATTAATACAAAGACGTAAACGTATATTATTGTATTGTCCAGCAACGCGGTCAGGGTTACTCTAGTAGAATATAAATTATTATACTAATATATTGTATTTGGTTCTGCCGCCTGACATTATTATTCTTTAATATAGTTACTGGCAACTTGTATCGAACATCAACCAACAGATGCAAAATTTCTTCTCTGAAGACGCTGCTACTTGTTTCTTTACATTCCTTTTGGTAAAACTCATAATGTTATGTTCAAAGTAAAAACAATACATTTCGGCTCCGAGTTCCTGTTCTAAATGGAAGATATACCAAGAAGGTCCTATATATTATGAGTTCTTCAATTTCTTCAAACAAAATTACATAGAAATCATTTGGTAACATATTTATTTTATTTCTGTTACATTTGGTGTCATTATAAGTAAATTAATACAGAACACGAACAATATACTACAAAATATGTGAATGAAAGAAACTTTATAGACAAAAATTACTATTTTGTACAAATATAAAATAAATTTTACGGTTTAAATATGTAATTATATTTTCAGTATTCATAGAAAATCTGTAGAACTTAACTCAACATGCTATCAGCGGTAATATTGAAGACATCCAAAAATGCACCCATTGGTGTCGACGGTCCAAAACTTTCCATAGTGTTGACCACTTTATTTTTAATATTCCGCAAACGTAACGAAGCGTGTACAAAAGTTACTTAAATTTATATAAAAAATAAGCATTATAGTATATTTGCCAAAAGTCATTTACTTACAGGAAATTGGGAGCAGCAACGTGAAGCTAGTCAGCAAAATTGCATCGAACCAATGCAATACCAAATATCCGCATAATAATGTTCCAGCTAGAAAATACCATTTTTGTTGTGAATTTGTTCGCGATTGCTCATTAGAACCGGCGGCGTTAACCCCAGCATTTGAACGGTTGACAATAAAGTTTATTTTTGTGGTCGGTTTTGCACGAAAAAAATGCAAAATAATGGCAATGAGCATAGCCTGCACCAAAATACCACAAAATATCTTGATCGGATTTAACACAATCATAATCCCATAAATGCCCATAAACATAAGAAAATAGTTCGTCTGATAATAGAGCAAATTCTTGACCACGCGATTGCCCCACTTATCGAGATCCTTTAAATTAGGCAGTTGGAACCGTGCAGAGCCCATGGCAAAATCGTCGAGGCTGCGAAGCGCCGGCAGCTGCAAATTTTGGGTCGAAAGGACTTCACCTGACATAGCGATGGTTTTCCGATTGCGCCAAATAACTATACCAACTCTTTCAGTTGAGCTGTTATCTCAATTACGCAAAAAAGAAACGAAAAAGGTTTAGGCTTGCGAATTAATGCATTCCGCTAACTCTTCACAATTTTTCATACGATTTTCCTTTTTGATTACGTTATTTTGTAGCTTCTTCTTGTGTGCAATATTTCTTTTAGAATTTCACAATATTTTATTGCTCACTGTTGTATTTTTTACACTTTGTATCGATACAATAATTTTCGATAAAAAAAAAAATTTTATAAATCAGTATTCAACGATACTCATTCAAAAAACATTAATTTTCAGGATTTATAATAATATATATAGCATGAAAAGTTATTAATTGCATTTTATACCTCTAGTACACTTTCATCAGTGATAATTCGATATTACAGCTACTATCCAGTAGCTCTGTTCTGTAACTTTTCTCCACCGATTATTTCTCTACTGGTAGATAATGTGACGCCAGAGTGAGTCATTCTCTATCAGAGAACACAGAGAAAAGAAAGTATTTTTCGCTGCCGGCGTCCGTAGCGAACACACCACGATTTTGAGTGGATTCATGTACAACGTCCGTCTGCTTTATTTCGCTGCTTTGCCCTTTGACGTTTAAGTTTCTTTTCTCTGTGTTCTCTGTTCTCTATTATTGTGTTTTTTTAAGTGTGGTGAGTAGAGTTTTGAATTCTCTAGTAGTAGAGAAATTCTCAACTACTCATTAGCAAGTGAGAACTGAAACAACCAGGTGAGAATGAATACGGTAAGTAATGTTTTAGTTAAAAATCTGTTACCCTACGTCTCCACGGGCAATTTTTGATGGCATTATATCTGCCAAATTCGATTGCAAAGGTTGGCAATATTTTAATGGTGAGCATTGCGATATGCCATCGTCATTTTGAAAATGTCATCAAGCAATCTAGTTCGCTGTGCCCGCACTTGAAAATTTTTTTATTTATACGATGAAGAGGAAAAAATAAGAAAACCTAAATTGTGGGATAATCCTTTTTTCCAAAGAATGTAAATGAATGCAGAATTTGATCAGTTAGTTCAGCACCTGCAGTTAGCGTAGTTGTCTGGATGGACAGATTACAACAGATGTAGACCCAGGTTCGATTCCTGGGAGGGTTCATAATTGGTGTGCTGTTGATTTCTGAGACATAATAAAAAATGCTTGGGGAAAAATTGCCTTTCATTGAAAGATCTCTGATGAGGACAAGTGGCGTGTCCGAAATAGCTATAAGATCTACCAAAAAATGTTTCAATAATTCTTCTTCTTCTGAAAAATTATTACGGTGGCATAACCACATACGCAATTGCAACTACTGTTGTAACTTGTCTTGTCAATAACTTCGTTACAAAAATAATCTTCATATACACAGAATTGACGACTATCAACTTACATCTATTTAAAATTTTAAAAACTTTTAGTTAGTTTTTTAATATTTATTTAGAAATTAATCTGTGTTTATCATTCGATCACCCATTCCGCGCTCTTGTAAATGAATGGCGCAAACTCCTGTACTCTGCTTCTTTTTACCATTCAGTAATTGCTGTCTCATACGCCGCCAACAAGCGCATGGTGACAGCGCTTCGAGGCGGCGTTTTGCGACAGCTTGGCGCCAACGACATACAACGCATGTCTTGCCAATTCCTCCGGCACCGAGAACCTGCGCCGTGGAAGCTGTTGCAGCATATTATGTGCCATGCTTTGTACTGCTGCGCAAACGCATGGCTCTTTGCCATGTGCTTTCTTGGGTACATAGAACCATAGCGCTGTTGCAGCATAGTTCGTACCATGATCGATACTGCTACGTCCGCGCGTGGCGCCAACGACTTGCATTGCAGCGTTTCACGGCTGCGCTTGGCGCCAACGACATGCAAAACGTGTGTTGCTAACTTACGCACTATTCAAAAATAAATGTCAAAACTGTCAGATTCACTGTTCAATCTCAATTCAACACGAATTTCTGTTGTTGAGTTTTCTGAGGTATAGAAACACCAGAGTCTCAACGATTGAAAAAACTTGGTGGTTGAGAACTACGTCATCAGCAGTAGACAAGTTTTACACTGAGTTACAGAAACGAGCTACGGACGCAAGGGAAAATTGCTCTTCTTCTTGATCAGTTTTAGCGTTGGCTAATTTTGTTGAACGTAGCTTGTCCTGTGCTAAGATATGTTTGTATCATTAAATTGAAAGGCCATTTCAACTATTTTACAATGTTAACTTCCTACTTACTACAAATAAAAAACTTACTTCATGGGGAATGCTTTTTGCCAAATGCTTTGCTCAAAACAAATATTGCAAGGTCAAGAAACACAGTCGTTGTTCGCTGGACTCTGATTCTATTTCTTCTTTTATGTGCCGCTACGTACTTGCCCATTAAAATCAATAAGGCCACAAAGGGCGAGGCGAATTATTTTCCACACGGAACTCCTGATAAGGCCGAATATTTTCAATAGGGGAGTGAAGAGGAAAATTACAAGAGACTCATGTTTGGCATTTTTCATAGAATTTTGATGTAAACCCAAGTTTCTGACTTACTTTACATTACATCTCATTGGGTTTAGGATAGGTAGGGACGGGCATTTCGGATTCTCCAGGCAATTTCAATTTTTTCGGGGAGGTGGCACTTTTCAAACGATAATACAATAGCACCAGTGGGTTTAGGAGAAACATCAATTACAAATCATCGTGCATATGATACCTCACGTTTTGAGACCATCAATTATTCCTTTTGCGCAGTTATAGTTATTGTGTAGTTTGACATTGATTTGCTTACACCAGGAAGGGTCTAGGCTCTCTATTCGTTTTTTACAGCAGCAGACTACCATCGCAGAGTTCACAGATAAGAGTCAGTCTATCACGAAATATTGCGCAAAATTAACAATAAATGACCTCAAAATACGGAATATGGCATTCCAACAGAAACCAGTGATAAGTGGTAAAAGACTTACCAAGACTGAGTGATGTTATAAAACTTGCGGCCGTAAATATAAAAGAGGTGATTCTCTTTTTTGTTTTAATTTGTTACCATTTCCAGAGCCTTAGTCGCAAAATTAGCAATAATTTTAACTTTATCGAATATATAAATTATTTATTTAATAAAAAATGATAATAATTTACAAGTTAATGGCACAATTCAAGTAAGGCTCATCTAGTCTATTCTATTAAACATGATAATATAGGTACAATCCATATAGGTAATATCCATTTACATAAAATATGATATATATTCATGAGGCATCACTCCCCGCCGGGGGTAGAAAGTATGTGATGTGGAAAAATTTAACAAATTCGTAATATCACTGGTATAAATATCGGCAAATCGAAAGAGACGTCGGGAGAAATACGTGGGATTGTGGTAAGTGCGAAATACGCTTCCAAATTGTTCATTGAAAACCATTTTGGGTTTGTTCCTGTAAACATAAAATAAAAATTTTGTCACTGATTATAAATATAAACAACCGCCGAAATAAAGGCATTGTTAATTCATTCTGAAAAGCATACTCCAACGACAAATTAATGTAGTAAGGATACAAATAAGTTTTAAAAAAGTATTTATTTTGATGTTTGTGTTGTTCATTTCCAGTACGAATTTGCAATAATCGAAATTTACGAGAGTAAGACAGTATTCGCTCACGAAGAGGAAAAATATGCAAAAAAGTACGCAAACGTAAATTTGCAACAATTTGCACGTTAATGGAAACAGCTAATTGGTTTAAAAGGCAGCAAGAAATGCCCCTGAAGGAGGAGGTCCGCTAACACAAATATTTTGGTTGGAACCAAAATACATTTACCAGGTATTATTAATAGAAGACCGCTCTCCAAATGTAATTTTCTCTCAGTCATAATAAGTGTCAAAATGAATAAACAATGTTGCTACTTTTGTAAATTTTGGCCGCTATTTTTGGGCTTGCAGTTTTTTTCGTAATAAGTAAAAACTCAAATGCCCTTTATTTTTATGGGGTTTTTACATTTATTATTATTTAAAAACTAAATTATACATACACACATATAACAACTAAAACAACTTAAAATAATATTTTTAATAATGTACTATTACCTACTATTCTGTTTTTTTTTTAGTTGCTAATTTTTTATTAAAAATTTTAATTCTAAAATACATTCGACATTTAAAAAAAAATTGTTTTTCCACATTTGGTAAATTAACTTTAGTGCTTAATTCCTTTAACTTTTCACGGAAATTCTTGCAGTGCACAATTTTATTTCCGTTGAACTGTATAAAAATGATTTCTAATGATTTGATGAGACACAAAAATATTTCTGAAGGCTTCTTAAGACCTCCTTTTGAGACTTGGTCCACCCATGTCCAAGTGCTGCCTTCAAATTCATGCTCATTAAGCTTAAGTCTTCGAATAGTATTCCAAGCACAATAATTTATTTATTTCCCTTTTTTAGTTTGTTTTCGTATACAACATTCGTTAAGAGAGCAGATTTGACACATATTATGACTGTTTTCCTCTCACTCTCTCAATTAATAATACCTGGTAAATGTATTTTGGATATGACTAAAAACGCTTTTGTACTTTTCTCTTATACAAGTACCTTAGCTGATCCCGTTCTTCCATCCATTTTCGTAAGCATTCTTGAGCTGCAGCTGATTCGTTATCTTGGGTTTCCTCAATGAGTTGTGTTGGCATTTGCAGCCAATTGGCGTTCATTTTGAAGGTTTTATTATTAAGCGTCTTTATTTCATGCTGTAAATATAATAATATTAATATAGTATGTATTTCATTAAAACTGTATTAACCCCCCGTCAAACACATATTCTGAAACCTTCGAACAAACATATATGCCTGGCCAGACCCCTATACGTTTTCATTCTTTTGTATGTCAAAAAGGGTACCGTAACTTTGAATTTCTAAGTATGCTCGTTTATTATTTTTGACTTTAGACTTTTTTTTTGGTTTGTTGATATATGTACCTACCTAAAATTAAACAAATTTTTATTAATTTTGTGGAATGCATGAAAAACAAGTATAATCAACTTTAGAATGCACAGGATTAGTGCATTTGGTGAAGTAAAAACGTGTCTTCCTACGCAGCTTTTCGTCTTGCGTGGCACAACTTGTGCAATCTTTTCTGGAATTCAGTGTACTAGGGCCGCTTTGTTGGTTAGGTAGCATGTTGCTGGGAATATTCAACGGCCTTCCAAAGAAAGATTCAATGGCCAAACGGGTTGAATGTTGTCCCAAAATATGGTTGTTGTTCATGCGATTTTCAGTATTAGCAAACACACATTGTTTACTCAGCGTGTTCAAGAACATTCATCGCTTCTCTTTTCTGGTTCCTTCTGTATTATCATTGCATATGATGTAAGCGGCTAATCCCATGACGTCTATCATGTTGGAAAAAAAATGCTAATGGCCAACGTCTGGTTGACCGTTTTGTGGAGTAATGCGTTACCATTTGGTCCATTGTATCAATGCCGGCCTTTGTTGAATAGTAAACTAATATAGCTTCCGGTTTTTTTGCTACGCCTTCAACTTTCTTGGTGTAGTGCACAGTGGATATTAGATTTACTGCTTTGTTCTTCTTTGGAACGTAGCTGCACAATGATACAAGGTTATCATAGAAACCGAACACAGATGAAAGCACTGGCCGTTTGCTGTCTTTTTTCACTTCTTTGGGAAGACACCTTTTGCTGCATCTAATGGTGCCAACATATGCTAGTCCAATCGACGAAAGACGTTTAGCTGCGTCTAATGTTGTAAAGAAGTTATCAGCAATAATAGTTCTGCCGCTGTTGGTGTATCGATTAGCCAAACTCATGAGCACATTTTCGCCTTGGTTTGTCTCTCGTTGTTCTCCCTCTTTACCAGTGTACAGTTTTCCTTGCAACGGATATTTGGTTTTCGTATCGCATGCCCACCATACTTTTATGCCATACTTTGCGGGCTTTGATGGGATGTATTGCGTGAACTTTGTGCGCCCACGGTATGGAAACAACTGCTCATCGATGGTTACACTTTCGTATGGTTCAAAATTTTTGGCAAGATTGTTCTTCAAGAAGTTCCATATGTCGCGAATTGGAGCAGCTTTGTCGGTTTGTTGACGAAATGCGCGCGTACGACTATCGTCAAATCGAATACAGCGCATCAAAGTAACAAATCGTGTATATGACATAGCTGCACGGAATATTGGAAGTGCATCAGTTTGCCACATCAGTCTTGAGAGCTGCATAGTATTATGACTGACACCATAAGCCAATAGTAGCCCAATAAAAGCGTCAAGCTCAACACTTGTCATATCAACCCATACTCCTGGTGTGCAGTTTGCATGTTCTGCGTTCCATTTGCGTGTAACTTTGTTTCCATATACATTTGTTTCTGTTACTATGATGAACGTAATATTCGGTGAAAAGAAAAGCTTGAACACCTCAAGCGGAGTGGTCAGGTTTGTTTTTGGACCACCTCTGAAACGCATGATGTTGTGCTGGCGGAATCTCACTGTAGCGGCTTCAGCTGTACTCCACTTGGTACCATCTTTTCCAAGCAAAAAACCGTCTGCAGCTTGAGTTGTTGCATTCTCACTTTCTTCTTCGGATTCTTCATCGCTGTCGAATATTTCATGTCCGAGGCGTCATCTTCGGGCACAAAATCTGTGTTTTCACCACTTTGGTTTTCAAATAAATCTAGTTCTTCGTCTGCTTCTGTGTGAAGTGCGAAATCACACTGTAACGCTGATGACAGTTGTTGTTGGAAATTATCAATAAGGCTGCCTGTGCGCAAGCGCGTATTGTACACAAATTCTAAATCCTCTGCCATAATAATAGTAATAATTTCACTTTAGTTTCCGCACAAAAAATTTATATTTCGGACTGTCGATGTTGTATGTTCAGCATTCAATAATAAACTAACTGAACTCAAAACCAAAATCACAAACGAAAGAAAGAAATAAGAGAAAAATGAACACAAAAACTACCTGGAAGCAAACATCTGCATTGAATTCACATAAAACCAAATTATAAAAAAAAATACCTGGAAACAACAATCTGCATTGTATTCGCAAAAAAGTAACCTAAAATGTGCATAATAATAATTTATGTCATACAAATTGTATAGGGCTCTGGCCAGGCATATGTGTTTGTCGAGGGGGGACTTTTTCTTTTACAGTTTTCGTCGTGTTGGAACGATATTTTAGAAATTTTTTTTTTTAATAGAATGCCAACAATATTTTAGGCGGCTACCGAGAAATACAGGTATCTACCTAAACCAGAAGTATATTTAATTAACGCTCAAAAATGAAATATGCCTGGCCAGAACCATGTGTTTCCAAGGGTTAAAGATCTTTCCAATTTAAATTAATGTTTGTTATCTTCAAATACCATACATATAATATGATTTCTAAATCATTATACAAACATACAGCGGTACATTAAACAAACAAATAAGACAACCTGTAGACTTTTAGAACCAAACTTGGAAACGTAAACAGTTCACTTACCGATAGCTCGCTTATAATAGCACCTGTTCGCCAACCATGTTCAAGTGTCACATCGGCCAAATCACTATAGGGGTGATCGCCAAAATATAAAACAGATTGTCCCCGCCAACCCGTAAGATCTTGCAGCTGCTTCACAGTACCCTAAATACAAAATTTATTTACACTGCCAATTTATATTAACTTATAATATTTATCCAGCAATTCTATTACTTGCTTCATAATAAATTTTCCCCCTTTCGAGTTTCGTGACGCGATCCCAAAAGTGCGTATTGGTATGCTCGTCGTAGAGCCGTATTGGACGAGACTCGTCGGTGAAAAATCTTGGTTTACGCGCTTGCACAATGATCACATCAAAATACTCACGCCAATTAGGACCAGCTAACAGCGTCATGCCACGATTGCTTTAATAACAAACATAATATTAACCAATTAAAGTACTCACAATAAAACTTACACAAAAAAGAACGGACTATTGGTCACCAAAAAAAATTCTTGCCAGCATTTACCAACTTGTCAAAATACTCTGGTAATCTGGGGTTTTTTTCGATATACTCCTCAGCGTTCTTCATAACGATCTGATGCATTAGAGGATGACAAGCTTGTACGCTGGATTTAATATCACGAAATAAGATTTCAGGATGGTAATCGATGCGATTCTTTTCAAAGTACTCAGCAACGTTACACAGAAGACACATCTCAGGACCTGAAAACAAATCGGCAAGTTGCACCATCTTTGACCTTATGTTTGGCTTTGGAAATGAAATGATTGTATTTATTTTATTCATTTATTATACCATACACCATAATGAATTATGTGTGTTAGGGTTTGGGAGAATGAGTATTAGCAACTAAGCCTTCCGATTGATGAGAAAAATATTTAGAAAGAAGCATTTTCAGACCATTCCCTGGGCGAGATTTGGACCGGCACCACCACGATTATGAGACTAGTATAGTTACTAGTATAGTTCACGGAGGCCGACGAAAATGAAATTTATGTATAACTATTCCATTTCATTATCATTTCATTTATTCAGATCCTATATATACCTGATAATTCTTCGATTGGCCTTCGACGTAAGCAATAGGTAAAATACGATTTTTGTATAGCTTTAGTACTTCTTCTTCTGGAATTTTAGTACGACCACGATAAACTGAATCCAATTGGATTTGCAGAAATGAATCAAGTTTTAATAGTAAACCCTTTTCAATGTCATAATGTAGACCACGAACTGCGAATCCCGGTATATATTCCAATTTCGCTATCTCTTGTGGATACTAAAAAGACAAAAAGATCTGATCAGTTTTTATACTACTCGTATGTGCGTACAAATATATAAGTAACATGAGCGAGATTTAGATGCACTCAGTACGTCACTTTCCCAAAATCATCCCCTTCGAAACTTAAAGATCATTACCCCACTGAAAGAAGATCTGCTTCTCAACAGTTTTTATTTTAAATTCCATTGTTTTATTGCAATCTGCAATTGTATACAACAAACACTATTTTTAATTTAAACCTAAGTAACAATAACTAAATATCATAACATAATGAAGTCCTCCCATTGCTGCAACCATTTCTTAATTGTAGGTATTCATCAGCAGAAAATATCTCCTGTTTATTTCCTTTTTAAACGGCTGAATGTAGTTGTGTGAGATGTAAGTTCCGATATGAGTGGATTTGAGTGCACGCGAATTTTCAGTTTGCAGGACATTGCATTTTTTTTTATTTCTTGGACAATCTGCGGAACTTTCAGGTTACGATGGAGTTGGTTGTTTGTTAAGTAGCTTTTGCAATCATACGTTTTGTTTTTGGTATTTCGACACTAGAGTTGCTACACAGCTGTATGCCATATGTCTAAGACGGCTGAGTAAAGAGAGCTTACCTTCGAATGAAACTTGAGAATTTCGATTTCGCCAGTGCAAATTTCTAAGCTTTATTCCCAGCGTGAATATATGAATATTGAATGCTAGCTTGTTATCGAGGTGCATGCCCAGGTATTTAGTCTCATTGCATTCCGGTATATTTACGGCGTTGAGTCTTACGGATGGGCAGGGGTTGCATTTAAGAGTGAATGTAACCTGGACAGACTTTGTTAAATTTGACTTGATTCGCCAATCTTTCAACCATTGAGTGAAGGATGGAGACGCCAGTTGTGGAAGGGTGTCCATTACGAGTACAGTAGTATCATCTGCAAGTGTGTCAAAGTTAGCTCCTTTGGAGACAGGTAGATCGTGTGTATAAAGCAGGTATAGGATGGGACCCATGACACTGCCTTGGGGTACACTGGCCGAACTTTCGCACCGTTTAGATTATTCTTCACCTTGTTTTACAAAGAAGTATCGATTTTTAAGGTACGATTTGATAAATATGTTATAGTTTATTGGAAGTGTTTTCTTTATTTTGTAGAGTAATCCGTCATGCCAGACACGGTCGGCTGTACAGTTTTTTTCGAATGCAGCAACTTACAATTCTATGAACCTGTTCAATTGTACTGTGTTGTTTCCTGAAGCCGAATTGGTAATTAATAATTAGTTTTTGTCCTTCTATTATTGGCATTAATCTTTTGAGGAAGAGAGTTTTCAAAATTTAAGAGGCGATCGGCAGCAAGCTGATGGGGCGATATGACTCAACTTTGTCTGGACTTTGTCCGGGCTTAAGGATCATTTTTACTTGAGCCACTTTCCATTGAGGGGGAACAAAACCCGATAATAAAACAGCGTTTTATGTATAAGTCAGGAAACTGAATCCCTCTTCAGGAAGCAGCTTTAATATTTCTCCACTAATGAGATCGTACCCGGGGCTTTCTTTGCTTTAAGCTTTTTGATCGCTTCCTTGACTTCCCCTTTTAAAAATTTTTGTATGAGCAGGTCCATCTGGTAGATGTGTCCCAAGGTTCCTCTTACTCTTTCTGCAGTGATTGGAGATGGTTCGATTTCGTGTGATGACAATTTTCAATATTACTTTTAGCCCATTCCTTGTTTTCCATTCTGATGGCAGATTGTGCCAGCGATGGCATCTTTAACTGTTTTGTTGCGGTTGAATAGTTAGTGGCACCATTTGCATAAAGGTTGCTGAGATAGTACTGAAGTTGAGAGTTGTGTTCTGTTGTGAGGAGCTCCTTGAGATCTTTTGAGTGTGTTTAATTTTTTCTTATCCCCAGGATGTCTAGTCTGTTTCCACTTTTTTCTTGCCCTGCGTTTTCCTTTAACAAGAGGAGAGATATGTGTGCATTGACGCTTGATCAGGTGTTTGTTGACTTCCAACCAGCCTGTTGGAGGCAATTATTGATATCTTCACTAGACTTAATCGAGTGCTTCAGGTTAATTGTCGAAGATATTGAGAGTCGGAAATAATTCCAATCAGTTTTGTAAAGGCGACATTCAGAAGGTGAGTCAACAAAATTATTAATTATTGTAAGCATTACTGGAGAATGGTCAGAGGATAGATCATAGCATGGATTATATGTATCCCTAGTCGAGATGCCTTTCATTGTGCAAAAGTCTATTAGGCGGGAATTTTATTTGTATCGGTTGGCCAATACTTTAATGAGCCTGAGGAAGCTGGGAGAAGATTTAGATTTGTTATAGCCGCCAAGAGTTGTCGGCCTTTGGGAGTAGTGAGACGGGAACCCCAGTATGTATGTGTTGCATTATAGTCTCCTCCAGCTAAAAACCTGTTTCCGAGGATTCTAAAGTACTTTTTATACTCCTCTGCCTTGATTGCATGTGTGGGTGGGCTATATACTGCCGATATTGTAATTGGGCCTTTCCAATCTTCAACAACTACGATTGTGGCTTCAATAGCTTCTGTGCAGTAAGATTTAATAGAAAAGTGTTTGATATTGTTTTTTATGTCCTTTCTTTTCTGAGCGCATTTTGTGATAGAACTTATATTTTGGTATTTTAAAGTAGTTCTTATCGGTAAAATGAGTTCCAGATATTAGAAGAATATCTACGTCGTGAGTCTGGAGTAGTGGTTTAATATCTAGTATGTGTTTGGATAGCCCATTTGTATTTCATAAGAGAATATTTTTGGGATTGAAGAATCACAACTTTTACTCGTGGGAGTTACGAGTAGATTCATCATAGTTGTGATTTGCTGCATGACTTGGTTGAGAAGCATGATCATATTTCGCTTGAAGACCCGGATGCGATTTCTTTGGGATGTGTGGGCCATTCTTTCGCTGTTACTATCATGATGTTTTACATAATATTGTCATCGCAGGTTATTTTACCTGTAAATACTAGGTCGTTCTATAACGATCAAAACAAAGATCATATATGAAACTCTTCTAGTGTCGTCGTTGCCTATTATTATCTTCTGCAAAATATATTTAATAAGTACCTTAAACTTTTTTATCAGCATATCCCGTCCCAAATTATACAGCAAGTCGTGAAGGCACGGCTTATAGCATGCTAAAGTGTAATCATAGTCAAATCCATAGACGCTTACTTCATCCATATCCAGTTCATTGCAAGCGAATACACCATGTAGATTCACATTTTTTGGTAGCTTTTTTGCTAAATAGAGTCCAATAGAAAATCATACAGTGGTTAATTTTCATATATATTTAAATGAACATATAATCGGTTAAGGGCTAATCTTATTAAGAGTATGTTAAAACTTTAAAGTTATGGTAAACTAAATGTAATCTATTTGAAATATATATATACATATATATATATATATATATATATATATATATATATATATATATATATATACATATATATATATATATATATATATATATATATATATATATATATATATATACATTATATGTGGTGTAGCAACACAAGCCAATATATATAGCAGAGAACACATAGGAAAGAAAGTCTTTTTCGCTGCCAGCGCCCGTAGCGGACACGCCACGATTTTGAGCGGATTCACCACGATTGTGAGTGGATTCACCACGATTTGCAGTGGATTCATGTGCAATGTCCGTCTGCTTTATTTCGCTGCTTTGCCGTTTGACGTTTAAGTTTCTTTCCTCTGTGTTCTCTGATATATAGTATATCGCAACGTTTGAGTTCACTCTTATATTAAAAAAGCGGCACCGACCTCTGATATTGAAGATCCATACATCGTCTTTTTGATCGATAACCAAACACTGAGCAGATTATCTAATTTTTAATGGCGTTGAGTTTACAATATATTCGGAAATCGTTACTAAAGTAAATGCCGCAACTTAAACTAACTACTCAAATATGCTAAATTATTTTAATTATAATTTTCTTTGTACCTCCACCACTAATTCTCAACCCTAGTTGCTCAGAACCAATGATAAACAAATGTAAATTTACTTACATGGGGACTGCAAGAAGAAATTTTTTTAAACCAATTTTCCCGACGAGCTATCAAAATTGAATTTATAGAAAAATGCGATCATAACAAATATGCAAACAATTGCAAATAGAGTTTTGATTTGAGTGAATAAGAGTTTCTTAATTGTTATTTTTGTGAGTTTGAACATTATGAAGAAATTATGAGTCTATTTAACTATTAAATATATTTTATATAAATTGTGTACCACTTTAAGCAGCTCTTATGCATTTATCCATTCCTCTCAATTTCGTTTACTTTGAAGAGTATCTAATCGCACATTGCTTATGTTTGACAATTCCGGAGGTACGAAATTCACCTTGCAGTCACCATGTAAGTAAATTCACCTTGCATATCCATATAGGCAACTAATGATAGACATTTTTTTAAACGTCAGAAAATTTTATGTTTAAGTGCCGCTTCTCTGTGTTCTCTGGTATGTACATACATGTGCATACATGTACAAATGTACAAACATATACATATCTGAGGATTTGTATCATTAGGCAGGAAGTATTAATAATAACAATCAATTAATTGATGGTGTGTTCTGTAACAATTCTGTATGCACGTATGTATGTATATATTTAATGCTGGTAATCTGGGCCAGGTAAAATGATTTTCCTTGTTTTAGTTAACCACGTTTTGAATTCAGATATAGTTATTCATACATACATATATACATATGTATATATTACACAATTTGGTTTATATAGAATATAGTTACATACATTTGAATTTGTCTTTTGTCATATTATAAACCATTTCAAAACCTTGCACAGTTCCTGGTTGCTCGTCTAATTGCCGCAGTTTTTTTGCTTGGTTGGAATTATAAATGCTCCGAAGTACAGGAGCAAATATAAGAGATCGCCCTTCGTTCCGTCCGAGTAGCTGTGACAAAGTGTTGCTTCTCGAATACATTATTAGCTCTTTGCTGCCTATGTATATATATATATGTATTTATATACTATTTATATATGCATTCACTTCGTAATTGACTCAATTCTATCCAAGGTATATAAACATATGTCTATGCATTATTTTTACACAAAAAATAAATAAATTTCTTCACAATTATTCAAACTTTTAAAGTATATAATCTTTATTTATACTACTAAATACTTCTTTGATAGGATCTGTGAGCGTACAATACCAAATTTGTACTAAATTAAATACTTCGTGCTTACCAAAATACATTTAAATGTATTTTGGTGCGTACTAGCAGAGAATACACTGCGCGTCATCAGGTTAGCACACCCTCGTCAGCTTAATATAATTGCATATGTTGTTGTTGTTGTTGTTAACATGAAGCTACTTTTTTGTACTCTACTTTTCTCATGATTGTATACACTTTAACTGGCAAAGAAAGCATGCCATGGAAAAATACCGTTGTCTGGGTTTTGCTATTTTCCATTATTTTTGATGGAAAAGTGTGCTGTATTTTTGCGTCATCAGGTTAGCACATGCAAATTCTTTTTAATCTATCTTCGACAGTTGAATCAACCAAATTTTTTTTGCTGCTCAAGTGGTCTATTAGCATTAATATGGGTAAAGGAAAATCGCTATCTGTGGAAGAGAAATCCAAAATTGAAGCTTACAAGGAGTTAAGGCTGTCGATAAGTGCAATATCGCAAAAAATCGGCAGAAGTCGTAAAGTTATATCCGCATTCCTGAGCAATAAGTCGGAATATGGCAAAAATAATAAAGGCGGAAATAACAGAGTGATTTCCGATGCTGATAAGAGAGCAATTTTGAGAGCAGCATCAAACTCTCATGACTCATCTGCAAAAATCAGGTCAAAAGTTAATGTTAAAGCGAGCTTATCCACAATTCAAAGAGTGATACGGAATGCTCCCCATTTAAAAAGACTAAAATTGAAGAAAAAACCACCACTTAACATTGCTCGAAATGAAAAAATTTATATGTGCTAACCTGATGACCAAAGTTCAATTGTAATTTTTGTGTTATTTTTCGAAAAAAAAAATATAAATAAATATTAAAAAATGGAAAAACAATATATGTTGTTTTATTTAACTCAGAATTGAATCGGCTATAAACCAAAATTATTTAAACAATTTAGCTGTTTAAGTTTAGAGTCGAAACCACTTACGTGAGGAGATGTGCTAACCTGATGACGCACAGTGTATGTTCTCTGGTACTAGGTTTCATAATTACAGGCTTCAGGGCCGTGCGCAGGATTTGCTCGTGGGGGATCTCTTTTATCAAATTTCCTTTAAAAAGGAGAGGAGCTCAAAGAGATCTATCAACAAGTGGATGCACATAATATATGTTATATCATATAATTGTATGATTACATATACATACATTTTTATTCACGTACATACTCGTATATGTATTTACATTTTATTGTAGCTAAAAGCCCCGTGCGCACGGCCCTGACAGGCATACCTCGTATATCAGGAATTGAGTTAATATGACATAAAATGTACATACTTTTTAAGTGGATGATTGAACTAACAACAACGTAAGTCAAGAAAATAAAAACCTTTGATAACCATAATTGAAAGCAGACGTTTAAAAATGGTTACTTTTTGATGTGCCGACAGAAAACAAAGTAATAAATTTTTTTTTTTTTAAATTCAACATGGATTTATTTATTGCATCTTTTCAATCGAAACCAACAATAATTTTTCAAAGCTTACAATTGATAAATAAATTGATGCTCCGCGCCAGTGCTTAGAGCAATTTTAGTTCAAGTATTATGTAAATTATGTAAAAAAAATAAAAATATAAAGAAACTCTATTTTTAAAAAAACGGCCTTTTAAGACGAAATGTATTCATCCTTTGAAGCAGATTCCTTGCTAGTTCGTTTGGATGACACTGAAGTTTGGATTGGTACTTTGTTTTTAAAACTACTAGTTCTTCTTCAACGGGTGCAATATTCAGGTCGCGGTGAATATTTTCGTTTCTGACGAACCATGGAGCGACGCTGATCGTCCTCAGAATTTTCGATTGGGTCCTTTGAATTATTTGCAAATTTGATGCACTAGTAGTGCCCCAAATCGGAATACCATAAGTCCAAATCGGTTTAATTACAGCCTTGTATATAAGTACTTTATACTCCAATCGCAGTTATGATATTCGGTTGGTAAGCCAATACAAGGAACTTGCCTTGAGTTTCATTTGCATTGTTTGGCGCTTATATGTTTTTTCCAGGTGAGCCGTCGATCGAAATGCACTCCTAAGTATTTAACCTCTGTTGTTGCGGGATTACAATGCCATTTAAAGAGACTGCCGGACAAGAACTGGGCTTAAGAGTAAATGTCACATGTACACTTTTTTGCTTATTTACTTTGATGCGCCAATCTGCTAGCCAACTTTCTATTTTTTAAGGTGTTCCTCTAAATCCCGGGAGGCTATCCGTGGATTTAGGTGATAGCTGTGTCATCCGCGAAAGTCGAGGTAACGAGGTTTTTATCAGCTGGCAGATCAGCTGTGTACAGAGTGTAAAGCATAGGTGCAAGCACAATACCCTGTGGTACCCCAGCCATAATTTCAAAGTCTGGCGTTACAAATTCTTTATATTTAACCCTAAATTTGCGATTTGTTACATATGACTCCAGAAGCTTATGCGAACTTTTTGGCAAAAGTTTTTTAATTTTATATATGAGTCCTTCGTGCTAGACTTTGTCAAAGGCTTGTGCGACGTCTAGGAATATTCCGAAGCAGTACATCCTTTGTTCAAATGCTCGCCTTATTTCAGAGGCAATACGGTGCACCTGCTCAATAGTTCATGATGTTTGCGGAAACCAAATTGGTGGTGAGGAATGATTAAATTGAGCTTTGGTGCTAGTTTTTCCAGCAGTAACCGTTCGAGCATTTTAGAGACCGTTGGCAGGAGACTTATGGGCCGATAAGAAGATACCTGAGTAGGGTCTTTTCCGGGTTTTGGAATCATAATTATTTCCGGTGTTTTCCATGTTGTAGGGAAGTAGCCCAGACGGAGTATTGCGTTAAAACTACGTGTGAGATGTACCAGAGCTATTTGCGGCAATTCACTTACCATTTTATTGGTACTTAAGTCACAGCCAGGTGCCTTTTTTGGGTTTAGAATCGTTGTACATAGGCGTATAACTTCCTTTGGTTTGAAATGAATTGGTACTGCTGACTACGTAATTGAAAAGTTCTGTATGCTAGTGTTGTTGCAGGTCGGCGGGTTAGGTTGAAATACTGACCTCAGATGGGCTGCAAAGAAGTTGCCTTTTTCTTCTTCTGTTTTTGCCCAAGTTCCATCGCTTTGTCTTAGAGGCGATTCACTATCCTTCGGTGTTTTAACCATTCTTGTCGCTCTCCAGTGTGAGTAATTGGTGACTCTGAGAGGATCCAAATCTTCAAGGTACTCATTAAGGTTTTCTTAATACATGAAGACTCTATATCAGAGACCATAGAGTCAAGACACTTAAACGTCAAATTTTCACTATCTACGAGTATATGCATTACATGGGGTTATATAAGAACCGCATGAGTGGCTTAAAAAATAGTCAAGAATTCTCGTAAAACAATTAAATTTCAAATTATGTTGGTATGGATCGGTCTTACAGTATACATAATTTGCTATCATTTTAAATTGTCAAGGATTATGGACACGATATTTAAATTTTAACTTTAGCGATTCTAAGTGTAATTTATTTTAAAATACAATAATATTATAAACGCAGGCTTCCATCTTAAGATGGATCATTATATTTAAATCCATGGATATTTAAATCTGGATAGTATTGTACAAATTGTTTATTATCATCAAATTAATATTATTTTTTGCGTATTTTCAATGTTACAAATGTGGCTGCTATTAAGTTACTTTAACAAGCCAAATGATAAAAAAAAGAAACTAGCGAATAATATTTAAAGTTTACCAAGAACTAAATATTTTATAATTATAAAATATGCCCCAATGTTAACTTTAACTTAGCGAGAACCCAAATATAATCTAATTGTATAAATGAAACATCTTAAATATCACTAATTCGCAAACAACAGAACTTTGTTCGTTTTTATTTGTTAAATAATAATAATCAAAAGAAACTGTAAGTTCATCCTTATTTTAGTGAATAAGTTCAAGGAGGATTCTAATTTTAAAACTTTTTGTTGTCTACCACAATTAAAAAAAAGTTTTTTGATTGTGCCATGTCATCAGGAAACGCTTTTTTATTGCAGAAATCGATCATTTATTGAATAAATCGGATTGTTGTCACGAGGGTTGCCTGTTTACCACTGTCAAATTAGCCTTGTATATGTATAATATTTTCCAAGAAAATTTAGCTCAAAGCCCTGGCAGCTAGTGCTCCTAAATATCGTATGATAAGAATTGATTCTTATCTTTCTTTTGTAAATAAATAAATAAATAATAAGAGTGTACATCTCTCTCATTCAAGGTGAATTTACTTACACTGCGGCCACACGATCAATTTCTTGCCCATCAAGTTCTCACATGTATTGTATGTCAAAACCTGTTCAAGCCACGGCTGTGACGTAGGCTGCATTCAACTTGATGGGCAAGATGGTATTCAATTTTTTTTCAAAATGTATGTATGTACTCGTATAATAAAATATTTTATTTTATCTATATTTTTATTTTATTTCATGTATTTTAAAAAAAGGTTCACGATGGTATTAAGAATATTAATACAGTCATGCGAGATGCTATAACTCCGCGCTTTAAATTATGTATCACGCTGAGGTACTTAGCAAGGGGGAATTTCTACAAATCGCATTTCTTCCTTTTTTATTTGTTGATACATTTTTTTAAATTTAATCTGATTTTTCCGTTATTTTTCACTTAACTCAGTACCCACACGAAACAGATGACAGATAATTGAAAGCCGACTTGATTCTCCGCTTGAAACATAAATTGATAATCAACTCGACGGTCAAGTTCTAAAAATATGTATTTTTTTGTAAAAAGTGTGAGTGTATTGCGACTTGATGGGTAAGAAATGGATCGTGTGGCCGCAGTGTTACATGGTGACTGTAAGAATAAATTTTTTGAACCAATTTTCCTTCAGCTGCTGTCAAAATTGAATTTATAGAAAAATGCGATCGAAACAAATTTGCAAACAATTGCAAAGAGAGTGAATAAGAGTTTCTTAATTCTTATTTTTGTGAGTTTGAACAAACTTATGAGTCTCCATTCCTCTCAATTTCGTTTATTTCGATCGCACATTTCTTGTTCAAGGTGAATTTATTTACAAGGTGGCTGCAAGGTGAATTTCGTACCTCTGGAATTGTCAAACATAGGCAAGGTGAATTTATTTACAAGGTGGCTGCAAGGTGAATTTCGTACCTCTGGAATTGTCAAACATAGGCAATGTGCGATAAAAATAAACGAAATTGAGAGGAATGGAGGAATACATAAAAGCTGCTTAAAATGGTACGCAAAATATACAAATATTTATATAATAGTTAAATAGACTTATAATTTCTTTTACTTTCAGTATGTGAGTGAGAAATTATTCATATATGTATATATGAAAGAGAAGTTTATACAAATATGTTTATAAAGTGGGGCAGTGTTTGAATATTTAAATGGAGAATATTTACTGAAAGTTTCCTGAGACAGTTCCTGCTGCATTTCTTGTCGCACGCACTGAAGTAGTTCGCTAAATCTGGAATAAAAATAAATCAATGGATTAAGAATAAAGAATATGAATATATAAATATTATAACAATTATTTCAATATTTCCCTTAATAAACCTGATTATAATAAAATTTTGAATAGTTGCTTGTTGCCCATTATGCGCTGTTTTGCTTTCTGCACTCTCAACTGTTTATTCAATTGTTTTATGCGAAAATGCATCCGGCATTTATAAAACAACGATGTAGCTAATGTAGGCAATTCAACAGCTGAACTTAACGCAACTAATCTACTTTGCAATTTGGGTGCGTGCACAATTTCATTTCCATTTGTTGTATTAAAGATGCTTTCCAAACTCTTTATCAGCTCCAAACTCCAAACTCTTTTTCAACTCTTAATATGAAATATTCTTTAAATATTTAAACTTACTCAGTTTGCGTGGAGGAATTAAAAACACCAGTACCGTCAACTATCCATGAACAGCTATCCTGCAAATTCACACTGGGAATGGAGTAAGAAGGCACAGCACTTGGCAGCAACCGTTTTATTGCACACACATCACCAGAACCATTTATAAAATCACTGGGCAAAAAATGGTCTTCACAAATAACTGCCGTTTTTTTTTAAATTAACACCACATACATCCACCCACTGTTGTCGGAAATACTCATTTTTGGGTACACGGAAAAACGATCCATTTCCTTTACCCGAGTATTTACTACACATACCACATTTGCTTCGCATATTGTTTATTTTTTAATCTTTTAATATTCAAATTTCACAAAAATAACAATTAAAAAACTTATTCACACAAATCAAAACTCAATTTGCAATTTTTTCATGTTTGTTTTGGTCGCATTTTTCTAAACATTCAGTTTTGACAGCTACTGAGGGAAAATCGATTCAAAAAAATTTGCTCTTGCATCCACCTTGTTTCTTGTTTGACAATTCCAGATGTACGAAATTCACCTTAGAAATGCCTCGCACATCGTCCGAGACAATTTGTCAACTGTTTTGTAATACGCATTTGTTTATTTCTGTTTTGCTGTTTGTGGCTCCCCGTTTATTTTATTTAATAAAAAATTTCAAAACATTTAGTTTTTAATAGTTTTTTAGCACGTTTGCTTTTGTGTAAATATGGCTCGCACTTTGTTTATTGTACATATATTAGAATGCGAGACAGTGCAAAACGAGATGTCCTCCGAGACTGGGTCTCGCTCTTGCTCTCGTCTCGGGATTTCGCGTTATTATATACGGGCCTTAATGCAATCAAGGGACGCACTTTATATAGTTTGCTATAATTTGGTGCTCCTTGCTTTGCTCTTTGGAATGTTCATTAAATTTAATTGAGCGTATAATTTTCTCAAATCCTACCGTGATCATTTTTATTTGCGGAATTTTTATATACCCATAAATAACAGTACTCCAAATTTAACGTCTTGTTTCACAACGCGCATTTTAAGGCCTTTTTTCCATCGCCTATAAATTTTTTTTCGATGCTGAATTTAAAAAACCTCATCAAAAATGTTTGAAATTTTTAATTTCAAAAAATTCAATTTCGACAAGATCAAAACTTTGGCTTTCAGAATATTACTTACCATTATACTGACATTTTGCCTGTTTTATGTACATAATATAAAAAGTTATTTTTCAAGTCTTTCTTCGCACGGGATTTTGCATTGAATATCATAACAAAAGACAAGAGACCAAGCTCTTCCGAATTCTCTTCTCCCTTATATAGAAACAATCACTCTCTTGCATGGAATCTACGATGGAATTATAAATCAGGGGCTCCCAGTTTTAGAACCGTAAAGTATAAAGTAAACTCTAACCGCCACACAATCATAATGCAAATACATATGTATGTATACAAAGTTATGTCAAATTTCCGACAGTCGCCTGCAACAATTTTGCAAGAAAAATATATTTAACGATCATTTACATTTTCACCTGTATAGCTACGTTAATAAGCAAAAATACCGAATCTTCAGCAAGGAGAACAAACGATTGATGCAAGAAAGATAAGTAATTTCGTGTCAATTTGAACTGGAGTCATTGGCAGTTCTTTAAAATGCAGAAACGACTGCAGCGGTCATAAGTTTATTAAATTAATGATAAACGATACGAGCTAAAAAGAGAAACAAATATTGAAGATAGTTGAAAAATTCTCTAAGAACGGGAGTTGGTCCGGTCCGTATCTATTATTATTATCTATCTTTCCTCGTAACATTGCCTTCATTTAGTGCAAAAGGAATTCTATTCAATGAATGAATTAATGAAATAAAGAGGGAAAATGTATCTCGACCAATTTGATCTATTGTACTCCTCCTGCATGTACCCATTAAAGGAAACCCCAACTCAGGTCTCAGGAAACTTAGCACTGAGTTGGGGTTCATTGCTCTATTGTCTCTGCCCTCGGCCAGTAATGCCCCAGATATTTCTTCCTACTGCGAGTTAAGGCTTCGCAGTTCAGTAGAAGGTGATCTGGTGTTTCTTCTGCCTCCGTGCCGAACCTACACGTGTTTACTGGTGAGAGTCCCAGTTTCATGAGGTGGCTTCTTAAACGACAGTGGCCTGTCAGAGTTCTTAAATTGTTTTTGCTTAATTGTAGACATAGAGCTGCACGTTTTGAGTTGTAGTCCCCAATCATGAGCTTTGATTGCCTAAGTTTTGGTAGTGAAGCCCAGTAGCGTGATCTTCTGGATTTTTCTTCGTGTCTTAATTTATCTGTCATGCTATTTGCCCCTATGCTAAAGAATGGTCCAGGTGCAATAAATGGTGTGGCTGCCTCATTCCTGGCAATACTGTTCGCTTTTTCATAGAGGTTAAAGATAACACAGAGGCGAATTGCATGTATCTCTGCCTGGAATATGCTGGGTGATTTCCCCATTGGTTCGGTGTGGTTGACCCTCGGCCCAAATAGGCCAGCTCCTATCCCTTATTCTGTTTTTGAACCATCAGTGAACTACTTGATGGTATGATCTTTTAGGATATCCTGCAGTGATTCAGGTTTCATTCCTTCTTGTTCCCAAGCACAATTGTGAAGCGTTTCTCAAAGTTATACATTCTGTTCATATCGTCTCTAGGTAGGTCCGCGAGGGGTATAGTGGCAACGATGCTGTCTCGTTGCTTATTACTATAAATTTTCTCGCGGCCTGCAACTTCCTTGACGATTCTTACTTAATAAGGTTCTTTTTGTAGCCATTTCTACTGTAATATGTAGCAGAGGTAAGATCTAAGTGTTTCCATTGCTGCTGTGGGACACGTCTTCACAGCTCCGGTAATACATATACATGCTAGTCGTTGTACCTTGCTCAAAGTGTTCTTCATGGTGAGCAATTTGGTTCTTTGAGGCCATGCCACTGCTTCATATGTTAGAACTGGCCTAACTATCATGGTGTACATCCACTTCAGAATGTCAGGTTTGCAGCCCCATGTCTTCCCAGCTAAGCTTCTACACACCATTAATGCTCTAATTGCCTTACTTGTTACAAAATGCACATGTGCTTTCCAGAGAACTTTGGAATCTACTATTATTCTTAGATATTTAACCTCCCTTGACAAACTAATCTCCACATTTCGGAGTTTGATTGGATCTTATGCGGCAATTTCCTTTTCCGAGTGAACGGTACAGTGGTTGTTTTTGTGGGGTTTATGCTCAGTACCACTGAAGTGCACCATTATTGAGTAATAAAGAGTCCTCTCTGTAGTATGTCGCAAAGAGTGCTTTCAAAGTGATTAATGATAATATAATAAAACGATCGTTTGAATAAAGAAACCACAGATGTATTTCTCAATTATAATATACATTAGCATACATTTTTATTATGATACGAAAAAATACATAATGACATGAAATATTGTATCGGACTTACACCGTATATTTTTAATGATTATATATATATATAGATATATATATATATATATATATATATATATAAATATATATATATATATATATATATATATTATATATATATATATATATATATATATATATATATATAATATCAAACATTGATGAAGTGCATGTATAGATATATACATGTCTATATGTATATAAATTTAATTCAAACGTACATGCTGAATATGAACACAATGTGGATATTTTACTATATGTTTTGTTTAAAATCCTTTTTTAGTTTTGCTTTGATATCATGTATTAACTTTAAAAACATGTGCCACCTAGAAACAAAAAGTTTAGTTTTATATTTATATTTTATTATATTCTCAAAGGAGATGAAAATGTAAAAAATTCGTTGATAATTTCTTTTTGTATTTCCTTCTAATTTTTTTCACATAGAAAAATATTAACTTCTTTTTATCGTAAATACAATTTCGTGTGCAAATTTTCTTGAAAACGAAGAAGAAATTGCTTCAGTACTAAACGATCAATATTTCGAACTATATACTATATAAAACTAAAATTTTTCATTAAAATATCTAAACATTAATTGCAATATTATTAATTAGCAAATAATGTATAAATGATAAGAATTCGTCATAATTATTGAATTTTGCGATTGATCAGTGCTACACTTTCCTTCTGCAGTTATCCGCTTTTCATTCGCACCTTCAACCCTATTAGCAAAAACAAACTGGATTTGCGAACTCTCTTTCGCTTGTTGCCAACTCGTGGCTTCATATGAGAAAAGAATATATCTGTTATGCGTGGAATACAAATGTAACCACTCTCACGATCCAGTCAGTGCCATGATTTCAAAAAGAAGCATTGTTCAAAGACTAGGAATGGCAGTCACCTTGATTGGTAATCGGTTGTATTTTTGTTCTGGAAAGCTTTTTTTAGTCGAACTCTACATTAATTTTCGTATACGATTTAAGCTCAAATCTCTTTAGGGTGGCGGAAAGACCTGTCAGAACCTACCATCCCTTCAAACATTAAATGCCTAGAAGGTAAATAGCTGGGAAAAAAAGTCTCTGCTTAAGTGGGGAATCACTGCAATAGTAAACACGAATTTGTATTAACGGAACTAGGGAGCACTTAGGCCCGATACACACTATTAGTGCCAGTCACGGTCAGTCAAGCATCCTTCAAATATTCTTTAATGCCTTTTAATAGGAAGTATTCACATTACCGGTTACATGCCAGTCACAGTCCAAGCAAGACCGCCGCCGTTTTTTTAAAAAGAATACTTTACCGAAGGTTAAACGGCAGAAGACGAGACGATATAGCGATTGTACGAGAACCCCTCTGCACTCGTTACCCCGTTTTTGACATTTAACTCAAAATGTGACACTATCATCTATGGATCGCTTAAATTGAGAGCTCATCCCTCATAGCGGCGATTAAATCGTACCGAAACTCCGTCATTTTCATTGTGAATATAAAAAGCGCATCAACCGAGCAGCTGTTGTGACGAGTAGTAGACGTTTGCAATTCGGTTCTTACGGAACAGGACGTCATGTCTAAATGTTTCGTTCAGTTTCGATCAAATACGTACTGCCATTTTGTTTAGGTTGCGTCTCGTTTATTTAGGTTGGCCCTAGAATGGAATGTACTCGCTTACTTTTGGATTTCGTTGAGATTAAATATACGCGTTTTAGCGTTGGAATCGTCTTGATCTGCGAGCATGTGTGTGAGTGTGGAATAAATACGATGGAAGCCATCCACTGCGTTTCACATTTATTTGTTTTTGTTGTTTTCTCTCCTATTAGTTCAACTTCGAACATTTATTAAAAGAATAGTTCGCTTTAAATGCATTGTACAGTATACGTACACACTTATTATTACTTCATATTAATTTTATATATGTACAAAATATATGTATGCATTTTTGCTTGACTCACATCCCGAGGGTCGCAGGTTCAAATCCTGCCACGGGCTTGGTCTGCAAAATGCTTCTTTCTATAAAATCCTTTTCTCTTCGAGTCGAAGGCCTCTACTCATTCCCACTTTGCACTCATGTTGTAAGATATAATAATAATGTATGCATTTTATAAATTTCAGACGAGCAGTTGTCGAGCTGGTGCAAAGCCATGAATATCTTTTTGACTTTTTGACGGCGCATTACTGCGACTTCAATAAAAAAAAAATTTTAATTTGCAAAGAAATTTATCTTTAAAATATATTCCACAAGCACATACAGCTGGCAATAGCATCCATATTTGAGAAGTTGTGACTGGCATGTGAATGGAAAATGTGAATACATTGCGTTCCGTCTGAAAGCGACTGGCACTAATAGTGTGTATTGGGCCTATGTGTGCCCTGAGCAGAACTTTCCCTGTCACTCCTACTAAGTCAACGTTTATACGCAAAATAGGTTTTTGTTAATTAAAGGTAACGGGTCCGCCATCTAACGTTTTTTTTCAACTAGCGCCTATTTCGTGAATGGTAACACTTAGCTCATGTCTGATTTGACAGATTAGTTTTATCCTTCCGCTGAACGAATATGGTTGTGTATACGCTTGAACAACGCTGGGAAATATTGCGACATTACTTTGAAAATCATGGTAATGTTGCAGAATGTGTGCGAAAATTGCATACGGATTGAGATGAAGCTCATTTTGATATTGGCGGGTATGTAAACAAGCAAAATTGTCGTATTTGGGGCACAGAAAACCCGAACGCATACATTGGAAGCCGATGTACCCAAAACGAGTCACTGTTTGGTGCGGATTTTGGTCCAGAGGCATAATTGGGCCTTTTTTCTCCGAAAATGAGCAAGGAGCCGTTACAGTCAATGGCTATCGTTATCGGGCCATGTGAACGAATTTTTGTTCACAAAAATTGAAGAGGAGGATATTGGCAACATTTGGTTCCAACAACCGAAGCTACACTCGATGTTTTGCGCCCTGTTTTTGAAGATCGCATTATCAGCCGCAGAGTTGATGTCGTTTGGCCACCTCGGAGCTGCGATTTGACACCGTTGGACTATTATTTGTGGGGTGCCCTCAAAGATAAGTATTACGCCGACAAGCCAGAGACAATTGACGCTTTAAAGGACAATATTCGTGAAGCCATTGGTGAAATACAGCTGCACACAATCGATAATGTGCTTAAAAATTGGACCGATCGTGTAGGCTACTGCATGGCCAGCCGAGGCAGTCATTTGAATGAAATTATTTTCTATTATTAACCGGAAGGATTGTACTTTCAAATAAAAAAAGAAATTTGAGAAAATATCCAGTAGTTTTTTTTTATAGAATTTTCAAAAAAAAAAGGTATTTGGCGGACCCGTTATAATAATCGGTTGAAACTGCAATTAAAAAATAGAGAACATAATAAGATAGTGTTAACAATATGTCTATAATTAGTTAATTTTATAATTTCGAAATATAAAGTTATTTCATGGTGTCTGAAACAAAAAAATGGAGTAAACTATGTTTGGATTCATACTATTTTCAAATTTGCGGATACATCTAATGTATAAATTTATTTGTATATATTCAAATTAATCATTGTGTATACAATTTTCAAAATTATAATACAAAAATATTAAAAAATAAATTTATAAATATTTATTATAAATTGTGTTCTATTATAAAAATATTTTTAAATTAATATATATTTTCAAATCTTTGTATCTTTATGTATTTTAATTATACGTTAATATTGCATATATTTTAATAATTTATATTATTTTATAAATTCCATACATTTATTTATTGTGATATAATATAATACTTATATAAAACTAAAAATAAGTTTTGTATGCTATTTATTATTAAATGTGCCCAACATATTTTTCAACTTTTGAATAACACATATTTTTTAAAAATTTGAAAACAGGATTTTATAATAAAGCATTATAAATAAACTGTAACAAAAAAATGCTTAAATATGTTTTTTTAATATTTTATATATAACTTGCAAGTTAAACAATTTTTTAAATTTATTATAACAATTTATAGTTTATAAATATATTTATAAATTAAAACATTATATTTCATAAATTTTTACATTACTGACTTGTACCCTAAAATAATTATAAATAATAAGACTGGACATACACATGTATGTAAATAAAATATAAGTTTCGAACTCTTTTTTACTTTTACATAGTAAAATTTATTTATCTCTTTAACGTAAAATATATATAAATATTTGCATATAAATAATAGGCTACTTTATTTTATATTATTATGAATGGACATGATTCGACATGTTTCTTTTGGTATAATTAGAATTGTAAACTTTTAAATTCTTGTTAGTTATATAAATCTATATAATTCAGAAAAATATATTCAATTATGCATATATGTATGTAATTTAAGTTTTTCTATTATTTTGTAAGTTTATGGAACTAAAGACAACTGATAAGGCAATATGAATATATTTAATATTTAGTTTGGTTAATAAACTTTTTTACTTTTTTATCTTGGTTTATTCTCACTCATTTTTATAGTAAATTATTAAATAAATATCTGTGCTTCCAGTAAAGAACAAGATTTTCATTTTCTTTTTATAATTATTCCTTCATATGTTGGAATGTATGTATACCAATGCATATACAGAATTGTGCAAGCAGTTACAAGCCCCTTATGCACAACAATATCCCCCAAGTTAATAAGCGATTAATTTCAATTAAAATCGTATTCCACATAGAAAGCAGATATTTGCAGACATGGCAATTAAATGCCAGGTTTGTCATTGATTAACTCAAGTCGTAATAAGTATTGTGTCCGTTGTCACATTGTGAGCATCTGAGAACTTAACAAAGCTGTATACAAATACAGAGCTGCATTAAGGAGATTAATTTTATCGTGGCAACATTATTGGAAGAAACCACACCGATAAAAGAACTAACTGTGAGCAAAGTTGCATAAGCAACGAACCTACTTAGCGACAATTGTGAAATATGGATGAAAGACAAGCGATAATGGAATATACAAACATGAAAAATATACATTCTAACCAGTATATTCTGCATCTCTATGTGCAATTCTAACATTCGAGAGTATAAATATAATGTAAATAGTCATCAGTGGCAGCAGTCGGAACAAGAGAGTGGGTATTATATTATTGTTTGTATTTTAATAGTTGTTAGCTTTTATACCATTTCTATCTGTGGTCACTTTATTTGTTGAATAATATTTTTACACATCTCTTTGCCTTTATACCTCTGTCAAACTGTGTCAATGCATAAAAATGTGAATTTATTTTACTACAATTAGCAGTACGAAACAAATTTTGTGTATTTCTTATTGATCAGTCCAAATTTGTAATAAATATATTTTAATTAATTACAAACATAATAAATATATTTTAATTAATTACATACACAATTTAAGATTTAAACTTAATTTAAACAAATAATGCTATGAGAAATAATGAATATAGTAAGCGTATCTTTTTAATGCAAAATAGCAAATAATAATTTTGATAAGCGATAAATTTCATTTAAGAATTTTCTACAATTATAATTACGATAATACAAGTAAAAACAACACTTATGTATATAATTGATATCGTTTAAGTACATATAATTTTGGTACATGTAATTTACTACACATACACTATTTTAGTACATTGAATTTAATAACAACTGGATTTGACTAGTGTTGAAAAATAATTTAACCCTCTCATGCCCGTTGTTGCCTATAGGCAACATTGTACTTATAGGCTTGTAAGTCCCCTAATTTTAATTATTCTTGCTTGCGACCTTTTGGAAAATTGTAGTCTAATATGTTGTTTGTTGTTTGTTTATTATAAACTGTGCTCGTGTTCATTCTGTAGCCGTTCTTCGTAGATTCAATACAAAAAATTCTGTGCGCGAAAAAAATGTGTGCAAAAAAAGGTTCAAAAACATTACAAACATTATTTTATTGAAAAACAAAGTATACAGTATAAATAAAGGAAGGTAAGTGTTATTTAAAAAAAAAATGATAATAATAAGTTTTTGTGCAATAATTTTGCAAAAGTGCATTTGCCTATAGCAGTGGTTCCCAAAGTGTGTTCCGCGGAACCCTGGGGTTCCACGAAAAAATCAAGGGGTTCCGCGTAGGGTTGCCAGACGTACTGTTTTTCGCAGTACACGTACTGTTTTTTTTAAATGTACTGTTTTCTGCATAGCACCTAAAACAGTACCAAAAAGTACTGTTTTTTACTCTTTGTACTGTTTTTTGTACTAATGTCAACTTCGGCTGCAAAAAAAGCGTCTTTGTTGAGCTTAAAAAATGTAACCCAGATATCATAGGTGTTGGATGTTTGTGTCACAACGAGATGGCTTAGTTTAAACCCTGCAGTGGAACGATTATTGAAAAACTATGCACCCATAAAAACATATTTTCTTTCCAAAGATGATTGTTCAGCCGTTTTAAGGGAATTTTTTGAGTCTGAAAGTTCCGAAGCTTATTTAGGATTTATACACAATATTGGAGTTGCATTATCATCGTCTATAAAAAAATTGGAGGAGGACACCCTTGTTATCGTAGATATGTTCAAAATAGTTATACAGCTTCGCGACAAATTTGAGCAACAAAAGAGCGAGAAGTTTTATGGTTACTTAGCTGAAACCGTCTGCAGAAATTGTGATGATCCACAGGAAATATCATTGTTTAAAAGACGAGCCGAAGCAGTTCTTTCATACATAATAACATACATGTATGTAATTTCTTATGTTTAAATATGTTTACTGGAATAAAATGTTATGTTTTTATTAAAAGAAGATGTACTGCTTTTTTTTTAATTGTACTGTTTTTTTTTTGTTGATGTAGTGTTTTACCAAATTTTAATTCTGGCAACCCTAGTTCCGCGTGACAAATTTTACATTTGGAAAAAAATCACCCAACAGATAAAGGCAAAGATATTTCTTTTTTTAAAAGAAAACTTGAACTCCATAATAATTGCAAGAGTTATATGGTGAACAAATTCAAAACAGATAATCAAAAAATAACGGAAGCGTCGTATAAAGTATCTTACCGTATTGCTCTAGCAGGCGAGGCACATGTTATTGGTGAATCACTTATTAAACCTTGCGTTCAAGACATCGTTTCTTGTTTATTGGGCGAAGAGTATAGTAAACAAGTTAACAGTGTGTCTCTATCGAACAATACTGTAAAAAGGCGTATTAACGATATTGCCGATGACATTGAAATAGAACTTACTTCACGGTTGCAGGCGTGTGACGCTTATGTATTACAGCTAGATGAGTCCACATACGTTGCAGGCTTAGCAATTTTGCTTGTTTTCGTTCGGTATGATTTTCATAAAAAAATTGAGGAAGATTTGCTTCTATGTAAAAGTGTGACAATTAACACCACGGGGGAAAATATATTTTACTGCATTGATAATTTTCTGACAACGCATGAAATGAACTGGGGAAAATGTATTGAAGTATACAGCGATGGAGCAAAAGCAATGACAGGAAAAGTGAGTGGTGCTGTAGCACGGATAAAAAGTGTTGCTAAAAACTGCAACAGTACTCATTGCATTCTTCACAGATATGCGTTAGTAACAAAAAGGATTTCAGTGGCATTTAAATCTGTTCTAGACGAAGCAGTGAAGATTATTAATTATATTAAATGTAAACCATTGCAATCACGTATTTTCAAAGCCATGTGCGAAGATATGGGTAGTCTTCACACCACTTTACTTCTTCATACGGAAGTAAGGTGGTTATCGCGTGGTAAAATGCTTGTGCGAATATTTGAATTGCGAAAGGAACTGTTGGCGTATTTCATTGGTCATAAATATGAATTATCAGAAAGATTAAATAATATGACTTGGCTATCTACACTTGCATACCTTGCTGATATATTTGGAAAATTAAACGAATTATGTTTGGCTCTGCAAGGAAAACAAGTCAACATATTGCAAACAAAAGATAAAGTGGTTGCCTTTTCAAAGAAAATACTGTATTGGATTTCAGCTGTGGAGCAAAATAATTTTGAGTGTTTCCAGACGCTTAGTGATTTTCTCGAAGAATCTGAAGTGGATTTAGATATTGAAATCCGGGATGGTATAAAAACTCATCTGTACAGTTTACAGCAATCACTCAGTGATTATTTTCCAAACCTAGACAATCAAGACAATTACTGGGTACAAAATCCTTTCAAAACAGAAGAAAAACCAAAAGGATTTCATTCAAAAGATTATGAAAATTTAATTGAATTGAGTTCGGATACACAATTAGAAGCCAAATTTAGAACAGTTTCATTAACAATCTTCTGGTCAGATGTGTTCGATGAATATCCAACTTTATCAAAACAGGCTATTCGAATTTTAATGCCGTTTGCAACCACTTATTTGTGTGAAGCTGGGTTTTCTAAATATGTCGCGACAAAAACCAAATATCGAAACAAACTTGATGCTGCACCAGATATGCGAGTTCAGTTATCAAACATAACGCCAAATTTTAAAAGAATCATGGAATCAAAGAAGCAGGTGCATTCTTCACATTAAGGTTTTTTCATTTATTTTTGTTCATATATTGCATTTTTATTAATTATTTCTATGATGTATTGTTTTTTTTAAAGTTTTGTTTAATTCAATAAAATCTGAAATATTAAAATAATACTTGTTTCATTTAATATCTCATTACATTTTGAAAAGTCGTTGTTTAAAATATATTCAGGGTTCCGCGATCAGTGGAAAAAAATATGGGGGGTTCCACGACCAAAATAGTTTGGGAACCACTGGCCTATAGGCATCATTGGTCTATTGTGGTAATGTCTAAATATTGAACTTTTATTTATGAATTTACACACTAAGATGAATCGTAAAGGCTTGACACAGGCAGATATTGAAAAGTTTGCTAATTTTGACTGGGATGATTCCACAGATGGGGAAGCTGAAGAAGAAGGGGAGGATATAAATGAAAATTTGGAAGAAATGATCGAAGAAACATTGAAAGAGATGGTGGATAAGGCCCAAAATTTAGAAGTTAGTTTGATTGAGGGATTAATTGATACAGAAAATAACGGTGATCCAAAGGAAAATGTAGAGATTGTACAGGAGGTGATGGAGAAAATTGATTTGCTGAGTTTGAAGTGGAGGAGTGCAGAGCTAGCGGAAACCGATACCACCTGGAAAAGTGAAGTACGCAGTAATGTGGAGAAGCAACCCATTGAATACTTCATGCAGTTCTTTGCAGATGAGCTGTGGCACAAAATGTGTGAAGAAACTAATTTATATGCGATGCAAACAAGTGGAATGGAATTCAAATGTACTGTGCCTGAAATGAAGAGATATGTTGGCATATTGTTGTACCTTGCAGTTGTAAAAATACCAACATATAGAATGGCATGGGCGGCCAATTTCAAACTGCGGGCTGTTGCGAATGCTTTGCCAAGAAACAGGTTTGAAAAAATTAAACAGTACGCTGTTCAGGCTGAGAAGGGAAAACCTGGGTACGATAAGTTGTACAAAGTTCGGCCATTATTGGATTTTATAAACAGACAATTCAATGAAATGTCACAGGAAGAATTTCAAAGCATTGATGAGCAAATGATTGCATTCAAAGGTAATTTATTTTATGTGAACATATGCAACAAATTTCAAGTTAATGCAAAATTATATTTGTCATTGGGTCAACATAGTTTGAAGCAATATCTGCCAATGAAGCCTCACAAGTGGGGTTTCAAAATGTTCACGAGGGCTGGAGTATCTGGCATTTTATATGATTTCACCCTTTACATTGGAGAAGAAAGGTGTAAGCGTTTTGGTTTGGGAATATCATCAGACATTGTTCTACATTTATCATCCAATATTCATCAGAACCCAAATTTCAAATTATTTTTTGCGAATTGGTTTACCTCAGTTAGCTTGATGATTGCTCTAAAAGAAAGAGGTATATTAGCTGCTGGTACAATCCGAGGCAATCGATTGAAAAATTGTACTCTCAGTAGTGAGAGACTTTCAAAAACGAGGGCGAGGATCAAGCGATTTTAAATTTGAGGCAAAGTACAATTTGATTGCATGTCGTTGGTATGACAACAAGAGCGTGCAACTTGTTTCGACATATGCAGGTAAATACCCTATGAGTGAGTGAAAGAGATGGTGCCGAAAAGAGAAGAAATTTATAAATATACCTCGCCCAGGTGTAGTAGAATGCTACAACAAACATCTGGGAGGGGTCGATCTTGCCGACATGCTAATAGAACTATACAAAATCAACCACCGCTCAAATAAATGGTACATGCGTATTGTGTGCTGGTGTATAAATTCAGCTGTAGTCAATAGTTGGCTGTTGTATCGCAGAGGCCTCAAATCTAGAAACGGCGAACTGAAGCATATGCCGCTAATAACATTTCAGTTGGATATTGCTAACGAACTTTTAAACGCATCACAAACAGCAGTTGTACCAAGGAAAAGAGGTCGGCCATCATCACTCATGTCAAATATGAATTCAACCACTCCATCACCTTCACCATCGGCTCCATCATCACCAACTCCGTCATCACCAGCTCCGTCAACGGCCTCGGAATCAAGCTCCTATAAAAGATCGTATGTTGCAGAACCTGCAAAAAGTACTCGCTTTGACAATTTACACCACTGGGTGCAATGGGGATCAAAAGGCAGATGCAGACTGTGTCAGACAGGTTATCCGCGCTCTAAGTGCAGCAAATGTAAAGTGTATTTGTGTTGCAATCCCCAAAAAAATTGTTTTGTATCCTACCACTCTTAAATTCAAATAAAAAAGCATTAAAAAAATAAACAAAATGTATTTTAAAATGTAACGTAAATGCCCAATGTTGCCTATAGGCAACATTCTGTAACTGACGAACCAGGACTCCAAGGACCTTGAAATTTTTGTCAGTTCATATTTAGGTCAAGACTAAAACATACCTACACTCAAATATTTTTTAGCCCCGCCCACTTTAATTCGGGCATGAGAGGGTTAAAGATAAAAAAATAGAAATTTAATTTATTATATAAGCACAATTGGAACACCAGCACACGAAAAAAATGAGCACACACAGCAGCAGATAACACGACTGCAAGACGGAAAGAAGCAAAGTATGTGGTGTAATTAGCAGAGTTAAAGCGCATCATTATTGAAGTGTAAGTAATATCTGACCGAATTCAATGAATTACGTATGATATTTTGTTACTAAAGCCATGAATACAGTACAAATAGGGATAATGAAGTTCGTCTTTGTGAAAGGAAAGCAATAAAGCTTTTTAATGTTTTCATTTCTTTTGTATAGTTTCAATTTTCAAGATATGAAAAATTAAAATGTAGAGAAGAAGTAGAATCTTTTCTACAGAATAATAAAATATAGACTATAAATTAAATATTTTGTTCAGCTAATGATATTAAATTGACCTCTTTTACATATTTGCTCATTCCAGGATATTTTTACAATAAAAAAACCAAACTCTAAATTTAAAAAAAATATATCTTAAAACTTAAATGGTCACTGATAAAAATGTAGACATATAAAATCTCAGAAAATTTCAGTCATAACAAAATTTAGTAAATATATATCTTAAAACTTAAATGAAAAATTATATAAAAGTGTAGACATATAAAATTTCAGAATTCAGGCAAGGCGAGCAATTCCATACTGAAAATGCACATTATAAAACGTATATTAAAGCGTCCGGCATCCTTTTTATTGGAATTGGGTAATCATCGTATAATTCTCATTTACATTTACAAATGAAAATTGCTCACGGAAACTCCCAAAAATCAAAACTATTTAATAGAGAAAAAATGTCAGTCTATGCAGTTACAAGGCGTGGATTGGTGTTCAATACGACCAATTAAAAAATTCATCAATATTTCTATAATGTTTCTGCACAGTTGCCAAGATATCCAGTTTTACAACTTTACTTTAGTTCCGACCGGGCCAATATTACCACATTAGTCTTATTTTCACTGTGGATCACCCGAAGCCTCCTCTCCTGACCTGATCATTTCAAAGTACAATGTTGTTATAATTTAAAAGTCAAATTAAAAATTAAATAAATCAGACAAACTTATTTTATAAATGTCCACAGTTCAGTTGTTGAATTTGTACCTGACGAACACTTTCTATATATTTTCTATAAGTTGTGCAGCATTATACAAATATATGTATATATTAGTAAGTTACATAATGACTAGTGCAAGTTTTCATTCAGGCTAAACACTTTTAATTTTAATTTTATGTAATTAAGTGATGCTTTCGTTGCTTAATTTAATGAATTCGTATATACGAGTATGGGTGTAGTCATTTTGTCGCTTTATGATTTCAAGCCTTTAGTTGGGTTTACACTACAAATGCATACCGGAAGAATACGTTTAATATTAATATAATATATAAATTGTATATATAAGTAGTCTAACAAATGAATACGGCTCTAATCTCTTTCGATTGGGACTGCAAATGTTTAAGATCAATTACTATTTTAAATGCCATTATTATTATCAAGCTTAAAAGAAGTTAATTGGAATTAACACAATGGAGTGATTTGGTTGTTTGCTTATACCGGGGATGACAAACACTATTTCAGTCATTAGGGGTGTTCACAGAACTGTATAAGTGTCCAGTTTAATTTGCGTAAACGTGGGATGAGGAATTCGGGTCCCACCTAGAATCATATCTACTGTATTTTCTATAGTCCTTCATGTCAAAGGACTTGTTTATTGCTATTACTCATCGGTCCTGAACCCTGGCATACAAAATTAATTATGCTGAATACATTTATACATTTCGTGAATATCCTTAATGATACCCTTTTATCGATCTTCAGCATTTTTTGTAAATTTAATATTTTAATATGTACACATTTTGGTACGCATCGGCTATCTGATAAGTCACTTTTTTTACCCAAATTCAATTCAATTTTAGATCAACGCAGTTTATGTTAATCTTCCAAACGATACCTCTGACCATTTGGCCGTTCCAATTGCGGTCGAAATTTGATACATTGTCGTATTGAGATACACAATTATCTTTACCGTTACCACGACTAAACTGGCCATTTGACATTTTTTGGACTAATGGGGTATTATGATACCTTTTGTATTTCAAAATTTGTTTAATATATAATATTAATATTTTTAGTAATCTTTTCCTTTTGTTGCCTTGTTCAGTTCACCAAGTCCACTGTTTCGCCTCTTCTCTAAGAAGGAATACATTTTTCACCACCAGTTACAAAACGTCCCAAAGGCTCCTTTGGATTACGATTGTACATATTCAAATACTGTGCTGCTTTGGTTAAAATAGTCACATAATTAGAAATTCGAAAAATTTAGCACCCAGTGTGTCGTCAGCTGCTATTTATGGAGCAATTAATTACATTATTCTAAGTTGCTTGCCACTTTGTGTTCCGTGATATAATATCCCCCAAAAACACAAACTTTCCATTATCGAATGATTTCAAAATTAACTCGTCATAATACTTAAATAAGGCAAAGGCAAGTAAAATAATCTTCGACTACCGATTTGAGCGTCATCTTTAGGTCAAGGGAACTAAGTTATATAATTGCCCTAGTTCACGTGTCTATTGTCTTATGACAGGCTAAATATATTAATATATATATACTCCAGGTAATATTTACGAGCTATGATGTTAGGATACTGCATTTGGGGTTTTTGTAGTAAATGCCACCTTCTACCCCGCAATACAAAACCCAAATACAACTGCCACGCATAATTCCAAATATCTCAGTTTGAGAAGTAGCAATTGTCTATAAAGATACTTTTTGTAATATTTTTCTTTTATGGTTTTCCTGCCACATAGCATCCATTTCCATCGTTATCTTCCATTTTGTTGGAAAAAATGACGGTGAAAATGCTGCATACGTCTCGTGTTTCGAAGTCTGGTACAAAATTTTACAGTTTGTAAGTTCATTTGGTTTTCATGTTTTAAAATAGTTTCTATTACAATGCACTCTCTCCCCAACTCATACCTCCAAAAAAATATATTTCGATTTAGATATTAAGTTCACACCATTGAATCGTTCTCTGCTTATTTGGAAGATAATACAAAGACCAGTTACTACAGTTCTACTCTGCTTGCAGTCTTTAATGCATTAAGTACTAGTATATGGATTTTACAATTATTATTTATAAAACATACATCCGACATAGATTAACTTTAAAAGAACGTTAAATAGAGTTATGAAATGCAGAGCCCATCAATATTTAGATTATATTTTGCAAACGAGTTCGACTTATTGCTGTAGACATGAATGAGATAGCATCGATCATTTGGTCCGCTTAAGAGAGTGCACTGTATATTATAATACATTTATAATCAAAATTTTGATATACACAAACACACACACACACACATATATATATATATATATATATATATATATATATATATATATATTTATATATTTATATGCACATGTTCATTTACATATTTTGAAGAGACGATGAATCTTTTTATATACATTTATATATATACAATTATGTATCTGTATACATGAATGTGTCGATCGTTTCTTCAAACTTTTCGGTTAAATATAAATATTTGCTTAAATAAATATTCGAATCAAAATATAAATTCTATCTTGGGATAACCATTGTTTATCTAGTTTTTTAGTTAATCTAAATAATCTCATAATTTTTAACTTTTTGGTGTCTTATTATTAGAAAATATGATCATTACAAAACTACTATCAGAGACCACAGAGACGCGACACTTGAACGTGTCTCGTTTTGCGCACACTTATGCATGCGCAAAACTGTAGTAGTGTGGCTGATTTTTTCAGAACCAATAATAAACAAACCTATCCATATAGGCCACTAATGATAAACAAAGACAGTTTTCTTAAACGTAAGAAAATTTTACGTTTAAGTGTCGTTTCACTGTGTTCTCTGCTACTATGGAGCAATTGAAGGAAACAATTTTGCTCATTTTGTGTAGAGAATTTAATACTTGAAAGATTTGAGTCTTCTAGCAAATATCACCCATTATGATTATTTTTCTCATAAACGGATTATTTCTTATGAAACATGTTTTTAATAAACAATTTTTAAATTTAGTTTTATAAATATTATAAAATATATATGAAGTTATAAACTCTTATTAGCAGTATACATATATATATATAAATACTCGCAAACAAAAAATAAAAATGTTACATAAATTATTAAAAATGAACAAAATCCAATCAAAAGAAAGATGAATGATGGCATACTTTGACAACGGGATCAACGTGCCTAGACCACGACCCGAACACAAAATTCTAACAACGGTTTATCAACAGGATTGTCGTAAATGAAGTCGATTTCAAGCCGACTTGAATTATTAGCATTTTCCCTAATCCCTGAAAAACTTTCCAATCCTGTGCCAAATTTGGATCGGCAAAGATTATAAAAGTAGTTTGTTTCTTTATTTATAAAAAAGAGATATAATGCGCGATTAAATTGCGTAAAAACACATTCAGAATATCTTTCGTAATCGAACTTTCGGCTATACTTTCTAAGAGATATCAGTTCAGAACTCAGGCGAAGCTAAATCGATTAGTAAAACTAAGCGACATAACATTGGATTATCCGTTCCCAAAATGAACCGTATCCAATCCCTACTGAATGTTATATGTTTCTCAATGGTACAATTTTGATTTTGTACTCATAATGACTGGTTTCCAATAACCACGGTTTTTGATATATTTCAGAGAGGTTTAGAAAAGAAATATGCTGGTGCTAAAATTCAGTATTCCCCACAAGAGAGGACTGGGATAATGGAGTCATGATCAATAAGAACGAAATGAGGATTTACACTGACAGTTCAAAACTTATTGATCGGGTGGGTGGAGGTGTATATTCTGAAAAGGTGAGCGTCAGTTTATCCTTCGGATCTTGCCGGATTATTGTAGTGTGCTCCAAGCAGAAGTAATAGCAATAAGAGAGGGTATGCTACATATAAAGAATATTCGTGTATCCTCTAGAGCAGGCATGTCAAACATGCGGCCCGCCGCTCTATATGATGTGGCCCGTCATGATGTTTGGAAATTATGAAATTGTTGATTAGTCACTTGCAACTTTAAGTCTTTAAAAACCTCTGCTGGCGTTCTTGAGTTCTTAGAACGGGGAAAAAACTACCAAGTGCTTTGCAATTCCGTTTTGTTTTCATTTGCAAATTTCAGACTTTAAGCTGCATGTGTAAACCCAGATGTCAATAAACAAAAACAAATACAAAGGCTTTCGGTCGCTTTGGTTTCGACATCGACGTCGTTACCGTTAACCTAGAAGTAATAGGAAAACCTATGCAAAAATCAATTTCTTGTAATTTTTAATGAAGTGAATTTGTTTTTATTATTTATTCGCAGAGTGCGGAATGTGCAAAGTGTATCAATAACAGCAGTGTATCAAAAACAGCGAAAGTGTGAGGTCTATCAATAACAGCTTTATCAGTAAGTCAAAATCGCCTGAGAATTTTTATTTAATTATTGTGTATGGTAAGTAAATGTTCAAGAAAAAATATTTATTTTTTATAAAAATGTTTTATTATTTTTAACTAGTGTTTATTAATTTATTTCCAGCCTTTGTATTCAGTATGTCTTTATCGACACCAAGTGGAAGTAAAACTAAACGAAAAATTGATCAAGAACATCGACATTTCCAAGAAAAGTGGGAATTGGAGTATTTTTGCTCTGAAGTAAACGATAAAATCACCTGCTTGATATGTAATAGTGCTATCAGTGTACCAAAATTATATAACGTTAAACGTCACTATGAGCAACATAAATCAAAATGTGATAATTACGAAGGATTAATGAGACAAGAAAAGTTAAGAGTTTAAATTGGGACTGAAAAAACAACAGTTCATGTTTACTAAAGTGTCACACGAAAGTGAAGCGGCGGTGCATGCAAGCTCCGATTTGTCGGAGTTGATAGCTAAACACTCGAAACCTTTTACCGAAGGTGATTTCATCAAAGAATGTTTAATTAAGGCTGCAGAAATTGTTTGTCCTGGAAGTGTGAAGGCATTTCAAGTAATCTCTTTGTTTAAGTGATCAGATTAAATCCAAATCATCTTGTTTCGAAGCATTCTCCATTGCCTGTGACGAGAGTACGGATATTGGGGGTGTTGCCCAGTTAGCTGTTTTTTTCGAGCGTGCGACACAGACTTCAACATTTACGAAGAATTATTGGAACTAGTACCGATGCATGGCACTACTACAGGAGAAGATATATTTAATTGCGTATATGAACTTCTGCAAAAATACAATTTACCTCAATCGAAATTGATTTCTGTAGCAACAGATGGAGCTCCTTCAATGACCGGCAAAAGCAACGGTTTTGTAGCATTACTCCAAAAAAAAACTAAGTGAAATATATGATGGATCCAAGATTCATCATACCCATTGTATTCTTCATCAGGAACTATTATGTACGAAAGTAATAAAAATGGAAAATGTGTTGAAGCCTTTAAAAAAAATTATCAATTTCATACGATCTCGAGGTTTAAATCAACGACAGTTCTCTAGGTTTCTAACTGAATTAGAAAGCGAATATTCTGGTTTGTCGTACTATACCGAGGTACGTTGGTTATCCTGCTCCAAGGTTCTTCAACAATTTTGGGATTTGAAAGAAGAAATATGTCAGTTTTCTGATACGGTGTGGTTGCAAGATTTATCCTTCATGGTTGATATAACGAAACACTTATCGGATTTAAATTTGAAACTGCAAGGAAAGGATCAGATCATTACCAACATGTGTGACCAAGTTAATGCATTCAAATGTAAGCTAGTTCTTTGGGAAAAGCAGTTGAAAAATGAAAATTTAATGCATTTTCAGACATGCAATATGTATAAATCCAATAAACTGCATCTGCTTAAGAACTGAATTTGAAACAAGATTTGCTGATTTCAAATCGTTGGAAGACAAATTTTCTTTGTTTTCTTCAATTTTCTCAATAAATATAGAATCTGTACCTAGCCATATGCAAATGGAGATTATCGATATCCAGTGTGATTCTAATTTGAAGGCAAAATTCATTGAAGTTGGAGTGTCTGAATTTTACAAATATTTGCCAGCCAGATTTGAAAACACTCGAAGATGAAATTATGTCCATGTTTGGAAGTACATATCGGTGCGAACAATTATTTTCTCTTATGAAAGGAAATAAGTCTCCAATCAGATCAAGAATTACTGACAGTCATCTGGGGTCAGTTTTAAAATTAATCACTGCAAACAAGATTTCCCCCGAAGTCGGAAAGATGGTTGCAGAGAAAAGGTGCCAAATGTCTGGGAAAAAATATTAATTTTATCTTTTTTTTATACTTTTCAAAATAAACCTAGCTTACTATAAACATTTAAGTCTTTTATTTTTTTTTTGTGGCCCACATAAAATATATATTCTTTATTTGGCGCGTGTTAGGATTTGAGTTTGACATGCTTGTTCTAGAGAAATAAATATCTACTCGGATAGCCAAGCGGCCATAAATTCGCTGGAGGCAGTAAGACAATCGTCGAAAACCGTAGTATAATGCCGTAGTATTAATTGAATTATCTGAATACTTTAATATAAACCTGGTCTGGGTGTCGGGTCAATCGCAGGGCTGATGAGCTAGCTAGGGAGGGGACAATATTAACTATCCTTCCGGATAAAGTTCCATTACCAATGCCTTTAGCAACATGCAATTTGCTAATAGGATAGATACACTGTCGAAGTGGCAAATGTTAGAAGGGGACAGTTGCCACCCTGCCTAACAAGTCGACAGATTTGGACGGAATGGAATCGCGGCCGTTCAAAACTGCTGTTGAAATTTAATAGGCAGGATGTTAAATTTGTATTGGAGGTACTGGCGGGTCACTGTTTGATTGGTAGACATGCAGGTAGACTGGGGGTACCCCACTATGACTTTTGTAGGAACTGTAAAGATGTCGAGGAAGGTGAAACAGTGGAACACCTCCTGTGTGGGTGCATTGCTCTATACAGAAAAAGGTTCTCCACTCTTGGATTTGCATTTCTTGACAGCATTGAGGAGATTTCCCGGATGAGGCTAACGAAAGTGGATACTTTTATCAAATCCACTGGATGGTTTAAGGAGGATCCGGAGGTGTAGGGGAAAAATGGTCTAATGGCCACAATAGGTCTTGAACAGGCCTAAGTGAGTCTTAGTAAAGCCATATACCCTACCTACCTACCTTCAGTTGTGGGTTGTCAGAGTATGCTGGGAATAATTTTAC
Organism: Clusia tigrina; assembly: GCA_920105625.2. NCBI lineage: Eukaryota > Metazoa > Arthropoda > Insecta > Diptera > Clusiidae > Clusia > Clusia tigrina. The sequence continues at coordinate 288,222 of CAKKTE020000562.1, forward strand.
ATTATTGTGGAACCATTTAAAAAAATAAATTTATAGTTCTCTAATTAGTAAAAAAAAAAGTTCCATTTTTTAAATTAAATTCTACTCGTATGTTCAAAACTGACTTCTATGTAATTCCTCCCCTGTTTACAATAATAAACATAAAAATAAGATGAGTTCGGTTAATGTATGGCATGCTGTGATATAAAATATGAACAATAAATAAATATAACGATTATTTTCAACAATTAAATAAATAAAAATAAAAAGCACAAACTTTTGTTTTTCTTTGTTTCCTTTAAATTGTATAATGTACCTTGCGCACTTTTTTAATGATGAAATTTCCTATATTGCTGTCTGTTGAGATCCGTTTGCTGGCCGACCGTTGACTTCTCGTCTCACGACAATTTAGGCAAGAATGCGCATTGCATGGTAAACCGTTAAATTGCAAATTGGACAGGTGGCGTCGTCAGTAAGGCAAATACGATTGGCACATTCCATGCAGAAAAGGTTGTGCCCACATGGCACAAGTGCGGCAGTAACTTCGTTGTCGCTACACACCAAGCATTCGCGACGCAAGCCAGTAAGCTGCATGTTGGCATATAAAGCAGAGCTGGACGAAAGTTGCTGTTGTTGCAATATGGCGTTGCCTCCATTCGGTACAGCTGCAACACCAACTGTTACTGCAGCATTGGTACTTTCGCCCAAAAGAGAATCGGTTGGACTAATAGAAGTGGATGCCGAACTGTTTGAGCCAGATAAAGTTGTCAATGATGTTGCTGGTAATGCCCAAATACTTGGTGATTCACCAATACCCTCATCAATATCTAAAGAATCTCCTAAATTCTTCCAAATATTTATTAACTCTGGACGACTGCTGTTTGTGCTAGTGCTGCTACTGCTGCCACCATTGTTGGTGCTTTTCGATGATGCCGTGGATGATGCCGACGAACAAGAGCGCGCTATCAGAGCGCCCGTTACGTTGCCCACAGCATTAACAATCATATTGTTTCCTGTACCAGTGTAGATTGCAGCTAAATTAATGCCATTCATTGGTGTTGTGGAGCTCATGTGATTTAAAGTTATGCTCCCTACTTGTGTACCGGGAACTGAACGCACCAAGTCGTTACCCAATGTAGATGTGCTTAAATAATCATTGCTTTGTGTTTTGTTAAGATTTGGTATTTGAAAATTGGAGCAACTTGCCATTGAGCCCATGAGTACGCGATTATTTGCAGTGCCCCCATTAGAAGTGACCATATTTAAATTCATTTCATTTGCTAGTGCACCAGCTCCGCTCCCAGCATTTTCTACATAATCAAAAGCAGTAATACCGCTTTTATATAGTGTTGCTAAAAAATCTGGATTAATTTCATCATTTAAAATTTGACTTAGCGTATTAATGGTGTGCATTGATGTAATATCATCTGTGGCATTAGACAGTGGTGCCCCAGCTCCCGTGCCATCCCCAACATCACCACCAACACCGCCACCTGAAGTTTGCAGGTTACCAGTTCGCAAAGCAATGTGTGCCTCTATTTGTTTCCGAGCTGATTGCACATTCTCTGGTAAACCAGTCACCTCAAAAATAGGTTCTTTCTCTCGGGAAGGCGTCACTATATAAGTATGTGTCTCTTGTTGAATATGTTTAATAGTAGCGCCCTTTGGCCCAACTACAAGCCCAACAACACGGTATGGCACCCGCACTTGAATAGTCACTTGACCTGGCACCGATGGCGGACCTGGCGGTGCCTTTGTAGATCCTCCTCCACTGCTGCCGCTAGCACAGCCCTCAGCACCACTACCACCACCACCAACAGAACAGTCAATTAATGGTTTACGAGTGGCGCGTATCAAACTAAAATGATCAGCGGCCGACAAAATTTCACGTTTGGCCTTAGCGACATCTTCTTTGCGTCCAGTAACAACAAAGACTGGCTCTTCACCTCTTACTGGAGTTTTGATGTATGTGTTCGTTTTTGCTCGCAGCGCTTTGATTTTGCAACCTTTAAAGATAGAAAAATTAGCCATTAATTATAGAAAGAGTTAATTGACGAAATCATTACATACAAACAAGTGGAAACTCAGGTTAAATACTACTCAGGTAGAAATATGTCAGAAGAACAATATATTAAAATAACGATTAATAGAGAGAGATTTGAATTATATTTGCGCTTTAACCAACTGAGACCACGGTAGGATTTTTAGCTTTGTAATAATGTAGTGACGCGTGGCTTTTGTTTGAACAGAGCCAAGCTTCTGATTTCCTTCCGCTTGGTGATGGCCAGAGCGATCTCTGTCTCATTTATTAGCAAGTTGATACACAGCCTCCACGTGGCGCCACCTGGGTAGCTATCTCGACATCCGCTGAATAGTGAGCTAATGTGTGCAGCACGTCTTCCTCGACGTTTACGGGCTGTGCGCAGGGTTTGGGACTCGCCACGAAAAAAAAAACTCCAATGAAAAACAAAAAGCCAGCGTCGGATGATAACCCCCACTACGTTGACGACCACCGCGAACGAAAAACGGACAATGATTTACGGTTATGCACCTGGAATGTCCGGACCCTCTATAGGGAAGGTGCCTCTATCCAATTGGCGGAAGCCCTCGGAAAAATTAAGGCTGATATCACCGCCATCCAGGAGATGCGATGGAAGGGACAAGGCTGCTCAAAACGAGCAGACTGCGACATCTACTACAACTGCCGTGCGGAGAAGCGTGAATTTGGATGCGGATTCGTGGTAAGCCGAAGACTACGCCACCTTGTCTTCCGGTTCACACCGGTGAGTGAAAGGCTGGCTACGATCCGCATCAAGGCTAAGTTCTTCAGCATTAGCCTGATTTGCGCGCACGCCCCGAGGGAGGAGAAGGACGGTGCAGCCAAGGATGCTTTTTACTCGAGTCTAGAGGACGTGTACGATCGTTGTCCGGCCCACGACGTAAAAATAGTTCTCGGCGACTTTAACGCGAAGGTCGGAAGAGAAGGCATCTTTGGCTCCACAGTCGGACAGTTCAGTCTCCATGACACCACCTCGAACAACGGTCTGAGACTGATCGACTTCGCCGCGGTGCGAAACATGGTGGTTAGTAGCACCAGATTTCCACACCTCGACATCCACAAGGCCACCTGGCTGTCCCCGCATCAAAAAACACGAAACCAAATTGATCATGTTGTGATCGACGGAAGGCACGCTTCCAGTGTGCTTGATGTGCGTACATTTCGGGGAGTCAATATTGACTCCGACCATTATCTTGTTGCAGCCAAGATCCGCATGCGGCTGTGCAATGCGAAGAATGCACGCACAGGCATACAACGAAAGCTGGATGTCGCTAAGCTGCAATCACAACGGACGGCCGAGTCCTATTCCGCTCAACTCTCGGCTAAGCTCAACCAGCCAACCTCTGGACCCGACGACGCCGGTGGACTATGGGCGCACATTTCCCACTCCATGCGTGCTACCGCGGAGGAAGTCATTGGTTTCCGGCGCCCGCAACCCCGAAATCAATGGTACGACCAGGAGTGTCGCGATGCAACTGCAGCAAAAAACGCCGCATATAAAAAAACTCTGCAGTCTGCTGAAACGCGAGCCGTGCGAGAAACTTACCGCGAAAAGAGGAAGGAAGAGAGACGTCTTTTCAGACGCAAAAAAAGAGAGCAGGAAAAGCGTGAGCGTGAGGAACTCGAGATATATCAGGGCAAGAGGGATGCACGAAAATTCGATCAACAGGTTAAGCGTCCTACCCAAGGTTCCAAACCCGGAGCGTCCACTTGTACAGATGAAAATGGAAATTTGGTTACAGATGTGCAGTGCGCGCTGAGATTATGGAGACAGCATTTCTTAAATCTGCTCACGGGTGACGATACAACCAATTCCACCCAAGCGGAATGCAGTGCGATGCCACCAATCGACGAAGACAGAGTGGAAGTCCCACTACCTAGCCATGACGAGGTTCGAGTTGCTATACAGCGACTCAAAAACAACAAGGCAGCGTGTGCTTACGGCCACCCTGCTGAATTCTTTAAAGTCGGCGGCGACGAATTGATGAGGTGTATGCATCAACTCATCAGCAAAATATGGCTAGAGGAGAGCATGCCCGAAGATTGGAATCGCAGCGTGCTTTATCCTGTATTAAAGAAAGGTGACCCGACAATTTGCGCCAACTACCGAGGCATCAGTCTTATTTCCATCGCATACAAGGTCCTGTCGAGCATACTGTGTGAAAAAATCCTGGAAAAGACCCACGAAAACCAAATCGACACCCATCATCTCTTTGTTGATTATACAGCTGCGTTCGATAGCCCGATGCGGAATTGCCTATACGCGACATTGTCTGAGTTCGGTATACCTGCAAAGTTGATCAGACTCTGCAGAATGACGTTAAGCAAAACATGCAGCTCCGTCAAGGTAGGAAATGACCTCTCCGAAACCTTTAATACTGAGCGAGGTTTCAGACAAGGCGACCCGTTATCCTGCGATCTCTTCAACTTCATCATGGAGGGGATCCTGCGAAAGTCCGGTGTACATCGTAATGGCACTATTTTCTACAAAGGTGTCCAGCTCCTTGCGTACGCTGATGATATCGATATTATCGGTCGGACCAAGAGAGATGTGACTGCTGCTTTCACTGCTATCGAAAAAGAATCAGCCAAAATGGGTCTGACGGTAAACGAGGGTAAAACAAAGTATATGCTGTCTGCAAACAGAGGAGCACGGCGTCTAGGCTCCCACGTTTCAGCGGGCAACTACAACTTTGAGGTCGTCAAGGAATTTACATACCTTGGCACCGCCGTTAACACCAATAATGATGTCAGCCTGGAGATAACACGAAAAATTACAATTACTAATAGGTGCTACTATGGGCTCAGTAAGCAATTGGGTTGCAGAGCCCTCTCTCGATCGACGAAGCTGACACTCTACAAGACGCTCATTCTGCCGGTGCTTCTTTATGGCGCTGAGGCATGGGTGGTATCGCAGGCGAATGCAGCCGCTCTTGGGGTGTTTGAGAGAAAAGTTCTTCGCGAAATCTTTGGTCCTGTTCGAGTTGACGACGACTACCGTATTCGAATGAATTACGAGCTGTATGAGCTCTACGCTGACATCCACGTAGTTCAGCGTATAGGCATTCAGCGACTACGTTGGCTGGGTCATGTCCAACGTATGCATGAAGAAGCTCCAGCGAAAAAGGTATTTGAGACGAAAGCCGAAGGTCGACGACGAAGAGGGAGACCATGCCTCCGATGGATGGACCAAGCTGATGAAGCACTGACCACGCTTGGTGTAACTGATTGGAGAAGGCGCGCGCGAAGCAGAGGCGCCTGGCGAGAGTTGCTCAAGTCGGCCGTGACCCGCCCGCGGGCTGTAAGGGCCACCTAAGAAGAAGAAGAATAATGTAGTGAAGAGACAAGTTGAAAACAAGATATAGGGAAACACACAATACCTCCGCCACCCTGATGCTATACTCCTATGTGCTGCTATGATATAGCGAATGGTCCTAACTGAATCACTTCCACAAACCTCCTCTCCAACCCAATATATGATCGATAATAACTGTTCTGTCGATTGTTCGCTTTTACACTAAAATGGACAGTCCAACTCTACTCATCTGACAAATATATGCACTGACTGGCTTAAATACAAAAAATAGATAAGTGCTCATATTAACTATAAAGCCTAAAATATGATCGCGACTTCGACAATACTTTAATGACTTTGAATATTTTGAACTGTAGCCGCATATTTATCCACCACTCCTGTAACTCAAAAGGCTTCACTATTGGTAGCATCCTAGCACATTTAGGCACTCGCCTAAGCGAAGCCGGCAAGACATGATGCGATTGTCAGCAAGGGAACTTAGGGGACAAGCTATGCGGGGATCTTGCGGAAGATAAAGACAGAGACGCACCTTCGGGAGCTGGGTGAAAGGGTCCAAAAAATCAGAAAGACCGCGAAAGGAGAGCTGGTGCTAGAATTCGCCACGACAGCGGACTCGAAGACGGTCACTTTCCGGGAAGCAGTAGCATGCACACTGGGGGCTAGTGTGGAAGTGGGTCAGCTCACTCAGGAGACCCTGCCAGAAGTAAAGGACCTGGACGAGATTACAACGGAATGGGAGGTCCACGAAGCACAGTGCAAACAGCTGAACACTTTCGAAAAACACGGCGATCAGATCCCGTCGCAAAGATTACGGCGGAAAGCAAACAGCAATCAGCAGTTAGCCCCCTCTGAAGGCCGCGGCGCTATTGGCCGGGAAACTGATAGTCAGATGGACCTCTTGCCGGGTGCGTGAAAAGGTAGTACACGTTGCTACAAGTGCATGTATTTTGGGCATATGCCTAAAAGTACAGCAGCAAGGACTGGAGCAATCGGTGCCACAGATGCGGCGCTGAAGCGCAGAACGCCAGCGGGTGTAACAAAAGCCCATCTTGCGCACTCTGAAAGATCTAAGCCCGTAAGGATACGGAGCATTCGACAGGATGCAGAACATGCCCGTCCTATAACTAAACGTTAATCACTGTGCAGCTGCACAGTATCCACTGGAACAGAGGGTGAGAGAGCACAAGGTCGACGCCGCTGTGCGGGCAACCATAGCAGGAACAACGGTACAGTTCGATGGCACCACACGGAAACGAGAGCGAATAGGTCTGAGATTGAAAGGCTGGAGGATAGAGCCTTGACGAAAACGTCCTAGCGATGATGCTTAAGGAATTGGTGCTGGAAGACAAAACAGAAGAAATGGCGACTCAGCTGACATGAAAGATAGAAAACGGTTGCGTCGCGGCAATGCCCAGGAGATGTTGGGAGGCATAACCCTGTCTACTGGTTGACGAATGCATTAGCCTAACTCCGAAGAGAAGGTATCAGCGTTCCATAGGAAAATCAGATCCCCTGCAGAAGCACCACGCCTTCAACAAAGCCAGGGATGAACTAAAGAAGGGAAAGAGCACCAGTTTCACTGCACTATGCGTACAGGTCGAGGATGACCCATGAGCCTTAGCTTATAGACTTGTCATGAGGAAATTGCCCTGCTACAGGCAGCCGACTGCAACCTGTCCAATACTGCTCAGCACCATAGTAGCACAGCTCTCCCCAGCACAGAACTATGTTCCAAGCGAGCTCCCTCTGGAGTCAACGGAGGAAATCATACCCAGTGTGACTATAGATCAGGTGTTGCGGGCTGTTGGAAATTTAGGGACCAGAAGGCACCTGGCCCAGATGGAATCCTCAATTGAGAGCTCAAAACCGCAGCTACACTGAACCCAGAACCACTGGGTAAAAGTACGATGCCTGCTTGAAAGAAGGGATTTTCCCAAAACGATGGAAAAGGCAACGGCTGGTCCTGGCGCTGAAAGCCAAGCATGTTAGATACGGCAGGACAAATTCTGGAGCGGATAATTTGTGACAGGATCGATGATGCATTGAGAGGAAACGATGGAGGGGTGGAACCAAGAGGTATTGCCTTGTGGTCACCATAGAAGTCAAAATGGCTTTTAACTCAGCTAGCTCGTTACCACAGTTTGGGATAACCAACTACCAGAGGCGAATGATTGCTAGCTACTTCAGTAATAGGATCCTGCTCTACGAGTACGAAAAAGGTGTGGAGTCGCACAAGGTTATCGGAGGAGCTCCCCAGGAATCGGTGCTTGGACCGCGACTCTGGAATGCTATGTACGATGGTATCATCCGCGTACAGGTCACCATAGAAGTCAAATGGCTTTTAACTCAGCTAGCTCGTTACCACAGTTTGGGATACCCAACTACCAGAGGCGAATGATTGCTAGCTACTTCAGTAATAGGATTCTGCTCTACGAGTACGAAAAAGGCGTGGAGTCGCACAAGTTTATCGGAGGAACTCCCCAGGAATCGGTGCTTGGACCGCGACTCTGGAATGCTTGTACGATGGTATCATAAAGAGTAAATGAAACTAGAATATCGCGCCACCCATAGCCATCTGTTTTCAAAGGCAGTTGCCTCAAACATAGGAGGATATCCAAGTAGCATGGTAATAAATTGATGCGTCTAAAACCAGGTGATTTTATTGTGATAATAAAAAACGTCGATGATAACGTAAGATGGTTGATAATTCCATCAAACCAGCAAGGAAATGTGAACCTAGGAATTTAAGTCTTCTCCTAGATAGCGAGGGGCACTGATACAGGAAACATGGACACAGAGGTTGTTGTGGTAATGGAGTTTCAGCTGACGTTGAGACATTCGTGGGCCTCTTAGTTGCCTAAAATAACCATATGTTCCGGCACCTAGTAAATGTGAACCTGTGAATTTCTACCCAAAATCTGAAAATAGAAAATACCGTAGAAAAGTAAACTTTAAGAACAATAAACATTCATTCAATGAGAATAAAATTAACGGCGACAATGCTTGCTCAAAAATGTATACAATCCTGTAGGAAACATTCCTGGGACAAATAACCGAAGTGGGACAAAGTAACGGACAAAAAATCGAACTCGAACTATCCTGGAGCCAATATTTGTCATGCTGTTGTTAGCTTAAGTTAGAAAATGAGCCACCCTGAAGACTAGTGCTAATCGAATTGCTTTTTCTATCTAATGTATTTTTATTTAATTTTATTACATACCAATCGAAGATGGGCACAAATGCCGTTTTAGATTAATACGAAATTGCTGCAAATGCAACTGCTGCTCTGGTTAAAAGCTTGCGTACACGAGAGAACCACAGCAGGGGCGAAGGCAGCTCCAGCCAGGATTGAATCAACGATATGGGCAAATGCCACGAGCGTGAGGTAGGCAATATAGGCGATATTCGACATATTGATTGCGATGACAGTGTGCTGTTCACAGTATCACATGAATATGGTTTTCGTCATTGCGAGCTTGATACCAATTGACCTACTAGCGCAAGAAAGCAGCCATTATCAACAGGCAGAAGAAGAATATGTTATAGTGCGTGGCAGCTTGGCCGAAGAACTAGGAAATCTCAGAGTAGGGTTGTACAACTAAAAAAAAAGCACACATCTCCAGAGTACTACTAGAGAACACAGAGAAGCGACACTTAAACCTAAAATTTTCTGACGTTTAAAAAAAATGTCTTTGTTTATCATTAGTTGACTATAGGGATAGTTTTGCTTATCATTGGTTTTGAAGAAAATCAGCCACTACTACAGTTTTGCACAAGTTTAAGTGTGCGCAAAACAAGTCATTTCTCTGTATTCTCTGGTACTACTATTAATATACACTAAATCAGTGACATATCCAAAAGCGATATAAGGGACACTCCGTTTCCTGTATGCTGTGGGCAAGATGCAGGCTAAAATGATAATCTCCTTTAATAGAGCATCTCAACCAAACATTAATAAAATAAAGTTGGGGTATACCTACCACCAAAACTAGTAGCAGTTACAATAAACTTCAGAGAAATAACAAGCATTGCATTCTACACTACGCTTAAAACGATTTGTCCTTTGTTCGCAGTATGCGTAAGATAACCACATATTAGAGTTCACCCAAATTACTACTAAAGCCGGTATGCGGTATTACCGTCAGTAATAGAGAAACCAACATTTTGTTACATTGGTTATTGCATTGCCACGCCGGTTTGAAATACACAAACACACACAGCACATAATCTGTGCAAGAAAATTAAGGATTTGCTTTTGTTTTGCTACCTTTTGCACCATCCGGTGTGGATTCCATTGGACACGATACAATACATGCGCAGAAAATAGCAACACATATGAGAATTTAATGAAACGAATAGAGGAACTCGTGTTTGCACGAACCTTTTTGAATCAATACGAATGGGAGTACGAGACCGATAAGGCGTTCACTGTGAAAAGTTCAACAACCTGGCCGTATACACACATATAAGCCCGACCCCACAATAGCGCATTAACTACCAAATACAGTAGCCTAAGGAAGCTGAAATTTGGTATATACAGATATTTCTTAGAGCCAGTTGCTGTGGTTAGAAGGGTGATTCTAAAAGTATTAAATTTCATTCACTCTCTTCACTTTTTCTCTTTAGCAGATAATTTATTAGCACTCGGTACATTTTATTATCACATCAATTCTAAATATATTTAGGAAATTTCCTCAAATGGGTTGGGCATAGTAATTAATCTATACAATTCTAGTATTAACTAACACTCTACAAATACTTACCTTGCCTGCCTACAATTTCAGCAACATGCTCCGAACTCGGAACTGGCACGCATTCAGTCATATTTTGAGACTTCTTTGAGCGATCTTCCATAGTGGGTAACAAAACACTTGATGTAGAAGCGGTTGTCGCAAACTGATGATTTAGATTATTGTGATTGATACCATTATCAACATTAGCACTACCATTGTTGGCAGCTGCAGCCGCAACACTAATGGCGTTCAGTGTATTCAAATCAAATTTTACTCGTTTTGGAGAATTGCATTGATGTTGATTCTGTTGCTGATGAATGTGTGACAAGCTGTGTGCTCCTGAAGCTTCATTTAAACTCACCATCGACAATTCTAATGCAAGTTGTAAAGTGCGCGGATCGCCTGCAAGTGCCGCTGATTGATGTTGGTGTTGATTGCTACCGTTATTCATGCAGCCCACAACTAAGCCATTTAAAAGCAAATGTCCAGGTGTTACTGTGGTCGATGTTGCCGATTGTGACGCTGATGATGGTGAAGAACATAAAACCGCTGTAACTGAGTTAGATGCCGTTGTTGTACCTATAGTTCCCAACAGAGAAACACCGCAAACCTCCGCGTCATTTGTGGTTTTTTTTGTTACAGTCATTGATACTACAGGAAATGGAGACGATAACGTCCCATGGTGATCACTGGACGTCATATCCACACTGGACGCATTTACATGTGAACGACTTAAAGTCTTAGATATGGTACTAGTGTTATTTGTAGGTACTGCCGTTGAAGTTAACGACAAGGACGACGATGGAGATGATGATGAATTATTCTGCGAAGCACACATAAAGTTACCGCCGCATTCTAGTGAAATGGCAGACGTTGAGGAAGAAGAAGAATTTGATAATGATGATGACAATGGTAATAATGGCGGCAATGGCTCCACTTGATCTGAAGCTGCAGCATTTGATGTGCACATCGTTTTATGAGATACAACTGTTGTTGAGATGTTTGTGGACAAATTTATTTGAGTTAGTTGCTGCGACTGGTGAAAAAATGTGCCAGTATTGCTACTATTCATAGTGGACATATTCTAGAACGAATTTACAATTTGTTGTTGTCCTTATGTATTTGTTATATTAGTTGTTGTTAGTACAAACAAGTTTGGTTTCCACGCATCCGCAAGAAGACTGTTAGAAGAATTAACTGTTAATTTATTACTTTGGTTAGGAACGTTCACTTCCACTCGTCGGAACGGGCACAACCAATCAACGTGGACGTAAATTAAAAACCATACAAGAAGAAATTTTAAAGAAATTCCTACCTATAAAAATAATGGTATTTGTATACACTATACACAAACAAAACAGAAAACAGACACCCTATTAGTGAGGTGGTAAATTCTACAGCCAATACAATTGAGGCCATATTGGGTTATATTATTTATGTTAGTAATGGTTGTTGGCACTTAAAACAGGTGTGGAAAAGTGCCTTCCCAAGGGTTAGTTTTCATTTTTATACATAGAACATATATTCAGGAAACATTTTCTGACTTCATGGAAATGTATTAATTTATACACAAAGCGTCTTCGAATCTTTCCGATTGATTAAAATCAATCACCAGAATAGATGCACAATTACGGAATAAAACATTTTTGAATTGAAAGTATTGATATTGCCTTAAATGCCCAAAATAAAAGTTACAAATAGTAGTAGCAAAAATAATCGAGTCTGTTTTTTTAAAATTTGTATTAAAAAAATATACATATATTAAACAAAGCATTGTAAATTTTACATCAAGCATCCGATTAGATTTGTACTGCCTAAATGTATTATTTTTTAGTCGCACTGTGTTTTAAGGAGTATTTTAGTCACCACTATAATTTCCAGAAATATTTTGAAATGTTTTCTCAATTTACTTTTTTGCAAACTTTTCTCCTCACATAAAATATAATACCAAAAACACTCGGTCTAAATCACCAATACCTATTAAACTAACCAAACCCGGTGCCGGAAAGCTACTGACAACTTTGTCAAAAAAAAAAAACAGAAAAAACCAATTATTAATTTAGAGTTGCCATCCAAAGTATAACAAACGGAAATTAAGCGTCGCAAGAACAAATATTTCAATTTAGTTAGATGGCACCCCTGAGCGGTATACAAAATTAATAACTTCGTGATGGGTATTTATTAGCTGCTTTATATCTTCACGCCTATCGCTTGCAGCTTTTAAAATATCGTTTTCAATGCTTCTTATAAGTATTTAAGCACTCACACAATTTAATATTTATTTATTTTCCCACTTTCTACTAATTTCTTCAAGACGGCATCAACAAACACAACTTGCACTCACAGAATTCTATTATAAAATGAGTGACAAATGGAACTGAACTGAAATTGAAAATAGTATTTTATCCAGTGTTGCACGAGACCAAAATAAAAAAGTAGTCTTGTTTTAAAAAAAAGATGAGAATAAAAAAAATCCCAACTAAAATTATTAGAAAGTTTCCTTTTTAGGCAATATGTTTTTTAGAACTTTGCATTTTTAGAAACTATATTCTTTAGAACCTACCTTGTTTTAGAAAATGTACTCTTTAGAACTTACCAATGGATAATTTTTCGAACCTACCTTGTTATATAACACTGCGGCCACACGTGCCAGTAACTGGCTGCCAGTTGAGAATACATATTATTTTCGAAATTTCGAAATTTTGCTGCCAGTGCAAGTTCATTTATAAAATATCATCGTAGGGAAAGGTTCTCCCTACAGTAGCGTTTTTATAAGTCAGAACCCGTTTTATATTGTTTTCAAACTATTATACACTTTTTTCTTATTTGTAGTATCAAAATATCCAACTCTTATATTACAACAAAAAATTTTGTGAAAATAATTTTTGTAGTTGGTGTTTTTGTAGCATTTTTTAAATTCAATAGTACTTTTTTAATTCTCTCTTGTGCATCAGTGATTCAGAGTATGAATTTGACATTTACTGGCCGCATGTGTCAAAAATTTACTGTCTCTGAAATTTCGTTGCCAGTAGCGCTGCCAGTAGCAAATGGGTAGTATTGGGAGAGTATTGGTGAAAATCTTTGAAGGTATTGAGTTTTTCGAACTTGGTAACGAAATTTCATAGCCAGTAAATTTTTGACACATGCGGCCAGTAAATGTCAAATTCATACTCTGAATCACTGATGCACAAGAGAGAAATAAAAAAGTACTGTTGAATTTAAAAAATGCTACAAAAACACCAAGTACAAAAATTATTTTCACAAAATTTTTTGTTGTAATGTAAGAGTTGGACATTTTGGTACTACAAATAAGAAAAAAGTGTATAATAGTTCGAAAACAATAAAAAAGTACTAATACCAAAATAACTGTGCTTCGTATGCGCCATACAAAAAGGCACCCTAAATGGTACGAAAGAAGAAACTAATAAATTGAAAGTAAATCATGTGTAAATAAAACTCCTATATAATTGCATATATAGTCATAGATACACCAGCATAAAGCCCTGATATGAACCCCATTGAAAATGTATGGGCGCATCTTAAAAAAACAGTTGCAAAACGGGTTCTACCTCATAAAAACGCTACTGTAGGGAGAACCTTTCCGTACGATGATATTTTATAAATGAAGTTGCACTGGCACGTGTGGCCACCGTGGCCACTGGCAGCAAAATTTCGAAAATAATATGTATTCTCAACTGGCAGCCAGTTACTGCCACGTGTGGCCGCAGTGTAAGATGTGCTCTTTAGAACAGTGTTGCACAAGTACATACTTTCGTACCATTTAGAGTACCTTTTTATATTGCGAGTACGAAGTACATTTATTTTCGTATTAGTACTTTTTATTTATTTTTTGTTATTATTATGAAAATGTATGGTAAGTACTAAAGAGTACATTTTCTATAACAAATTTCAAGTTGTGTAGTTTTTGTTTTTTTTTATTTTTAAATTTTTCATTTTCTTTTTTTAGTACGAAAATTTGCAACTCGGCAAAAGTGGAGAATTACGACCGAAAATGAAAAGATGCGAAATAGAATATACAAACAAAATTGATGAATACCAAAATGGTGAGGGTACGAAGTACGAAATGTAATTAGTACTTTGGTATACATAAAATCTCATACAAATCGTATGGAAACAATCCGTACGAAGTACGTTTTTGAATTAGTACTGGTACGTTTGTTTGTTTACGAATAAAAAAAATATAATAAAAGAAAGAAAATTATGTGTGCGAAAAGTGAATAGAATTTCAAAGAATAATTCGATTGTGCTTATAAAATTCTTCATGTATGCGTATACTTAATGAAAAATTGTAACCAGAAAATATTGAATTTTAAATTATGTAAACTATATATATTTATATAAATAAATACATATTAAATAAATTGTATATGTATATATATAAATATATATGTATATGTGTATATATGAAATACAGATATATATTATTTATTGCCGTAGTAATATCAAATATTTATATATGTTTGACATACTTAACAAATGAAGTGGCAACTTATCTAAACTAATTTAACAATTTATTGGCAAAATTTAATGCCAGTTCTGAACTGAAGTTAACCACATGATGAGTACGCAATCTATAAGCAGATTCCTTTGAAGAGGGAGTGGTACCATCATTTAATGCGTTTGAATAGTACTTCGTCGTACTTTTCTTCTTTCGATAGTACTTCGTCGTACTTTCCTCCATTCATAGTACTTCGTCGTACTTTTCTTCCTTCGATAGAACTTCGCCGTACTTTCCTTCTTTCAATAGTACTTCTTCTTTTCATTTCTCATTGTACATTCTTGTGTGTTTACGTATAATAATTGAAAGCCAATTAATAAAAAGTATTCTTAAGAAAAGTGGCCGGTAATGATACAATGTTGCCATATACATATTAAAAGTAAAGAACTTTATTTACTATATACATATTTTTGGTACTTTTTTAATTTTTATGAAGTAAAATAAAAAAGATTTACAAAAAGGAAAATTCTAAATTAAAGGGACAAATTTACAAAAAGGAAAGTTCTAAAGTTAAAAAATCTGGAAGTTCTAAAGTTAAAAAAAATCTACAAAAAAGAAAAAATAATTATGGAGTGGGGACGCTTTTGGAATCAAGGGTATTGTTTTATTTTCTAATTCTTTGGTTCTAAAGAGTTAATTTTCTGCAACAAGGTAGGTTCTAAAAAATATTATATATTGTTTGCTACTAAAAGGTAAGTTCTAAAGAGAAAATTTTCCACAACAAGGTAGGTTCTAAAAATATCTATAAAGGAAATTTTTCTAAAAAATGAAGTTTTTTGTGTAAAATTGTTTTATTTTGTAAACAAGAGTACTTTTTTATTTTTCTCTCGTGCAGCACTGTTTTAGAACTTCCCGTAAATTTTCGTACCATAAAAAAAAATTATAATAATTTGAAAAAATAAAAAGTTCTAGTACCAAAATAAAAAGAACTCGCAATTTAAAAATGTACTCTAAATGGTACAAAAGTACCGCTTGTGCAACACTGAATTTATCTGTATGCTCACAATACAGTTAACAGCAAACAATTTCCTTTCGCCCAAAACTGTTAATATTAACATACCCTGATTTATTTGTTATACACAAGGTGATATACTTACATGGTGACTGCAAGGTGAATTTCGTACCTCCGGAATTATCAAACATAAGCAATATGCGATTAGATACTGTTCAAAATGAACGAAATTGAGAGGAATGGAGAAATGCATAAGAGTGGCTTTTGATTTTATTGAATCGGAGTTTTTTCATTGTTATATTTGTGAGATTTGAAAGTTAAAGAATTAAAAGAACAAACAATATGCGAAACAACTGTATGTTGTGCAGTAAATACTTGGGCAAGCGAAATGGATCGTTTTTCCAGGTTCTCAACAATGAATATGTCCGGCAACTGTAGGTGGATGTGCTAACTTAAAAAATGGCAATTATTTGTGAAGACCATAAATGGCCCTGGAGATGTTCTAAATTTAAATTTTCAAATATTTGCACCACTTCCAGTCCACGTCCATGTAATTTTAATTAATACATATTGTAGTGCATGTGCACTATTGCGCAAAAACGTAGTGTAGCAGAAATTCTACCTACGCAAACTACACATCCAAACCATACCAATACATAAGACACACCCATCCGCTGCACTGCAACAATATGACACTTGACATGTGCAGTGTAATTAGAATCCTGGCGTGCGGTCATTGGTGGATTGGTTTGTTTTACAATTGAGTGGAATTTGAGTTAGACTTAAGCGAAAGGGATTAGAAGTAAACAATTAAATTAATCGAGATTTGTTATCGAGTTTATAACTCAAATAAAACATATAAAAACCCTGCTCGGGAATTAAACTAATCAGTTTCCAACTGGCAACTCAACACATTGCATTTTTCTTGCAAACAGCCTTTCTTCGGCTTCAGCCTTTCTTCGGCTTCAGCCTTTCTTCGGCTCAAATTAGTAATTTGCTCAATGGCGTCTTGCCGAGCAACGCTATAATATATAATAGTTATCATATATTTCTCGCACACAATATACGTGCATTACATGGCGATCCTGCCAGTATATGTGCATTACATGGCGATCCTGCCTGCATTACAATATATAATTTTATTAACTGTGTCTCACTCACATTGTTTTCGTATTAATTTTCGTAGCCTAATCGCAGAATCTGCGAAACAACGCGCTATCGGTTTACAGCCGAAAAGTAAAAGAAATTATGAGTGTATTTAACTATTAAATATAAATTATATAAATTGTTATATAACCCTTCGTCTCCACGGGCAATTTTTGATGGCATGCAATTGGCAATTTCAAGCAAATTGCCAATGGAGACAGCAAATTGCTTCAAGTTGGCAACTTATGGCTTGAAATATTTCAAGCCATGAATTGCTAACACCACGTCTCCACGGGCAATTTTTGATGGCATAACAACTGTCAAATTTCATTGGAAAAGTTGACAGTATGTTAATGGTGGGCATTGCCACGTTATGTCATCGTCATTTTGAAAATGTCGTCAAGCAATCTAGTTCGCTGTGCCCGCGCTTGAAAAATTGTTCGAAATATACGATGAAGAGGCAAAAAGAAAGAAGCCGACATTCTGGGTGAATCCTTTTTTACCAAGTAGGGAAATGCACAGTCTCCATCCATTTTAATGTTTTTATTACTTTAATAGACGCGGTAAAACTAAAATGTTCGAAGATGCTGCCACTGTGAGCGTCATGGAAAAATGAAAAATGGCTGTCAAACAAACAAAATGACAACTTGCCCGTGGAGACATAGGGTTAAAATATTGCCGTCTTTTGCAATGAAATTTGACAGTTCTTATGCCATCAAAAGTTGCCCGTGGAAATGTGGGATAAGCAGCTCTTATGAATTCCTCCATTCTTCTGAATTTCGTTTATTTTGAACAGTCGCATATTGCTTATGTTTAATAGTTCGGAAGGTACGATATTCACCTTGCAGTTACCATGTAAGTAAAGGGGTGCACAAATTATTATTGTTGCTTCATTTTTACAGTATATTACAAATTTAAACACACATTTAGATATGACGGAAGTGCAGAAAGAACAGCCAGTTCATGCGACGCGAACAGACCACTTATCACCAACCAAGCCAATAAATTAAAACTGAGGAAATTAATGTAATAGTATAGGTTTGCCCGCGCACAGAAAATTCGTACAAGGTTGTACAAATTATCATAATTTTTGTCTGAAAACCGAGAGAAAATGGGAGAGTAAAATGACAGATGACTGTGAGAGAAGTTACAAATTTTTAGTGGAATCATATGATTGAAAAACATTTGATTGAATTTCCTATGAATTAAAAAAAAAATTTCAGAATTAAATTACAGTAAAATAATAGATATAAGCGAATTAACGAACGGAAGAAGTAATCATTCCTTTAGCCGCCACCTTCTGTATGTTCGTTTTTTTGTTCTGCTTCTCCCCTTCTTTTCTTGCTTCCACTTGTCCGCTTTTCTAGTGAATGCGGCCAGTCCAAAACGTAGTGACGATTCTGAGGTAGAGATGGCGCTGCCTCAGACTAGTCCAAATTCAAAAGTGAGTTGACTGATCGACTTGACCGCTGAAGCGGTCAATGATGGAATAGCGGAGGAGGCCAAGGAAATAGGAGAGGACCGGTTTTAAAAAAAAGCTAAAAGACATTTAAGGCGGTGGTAGGAAAACAACAGGCTCTGTTCAGTTTGAAATTTTTGTCGGATGAGTCCGGTAGGGGGAGTTGTAATATTATGAGAAGGAAAGTTAATTTGAAACTTAAAGTGCGCCTCGTAAAAGATAAACTGCAGACCTGCAACCAAAGTGAAATATTTCCTATAGGTGAAATTATGTTTGTGCAATAAAATGTGGAATTAATCAAAAAGTCAGAAAAAACATGAAGGAGACGATTTCAAATTCAAAGACTAAAGAGGAAATAAATAGTTGTAAGGATATGTAATTTATTTAGAAACTATGGGGCCGGCTCGCTTGTCGTCGAGGAGGACGAAGCCCGGCGGAAAGGAAAAAAATGGTGAGTTGGAATTTTTGTTCTGTAGTGTTGCCCCACCCGATGCAGTGTGGCGGGTTGAGGACCACGACCGTTGCTGCGAGCTAGCCGCGGCCACCACACTGCATCATAGTTAGGGGTGTTGGTAACATTAATGGCGCCCAAATAAAAAAAAATGTAAATTCAAATTTTCCTTGTGTGTGGTGTATCATGATTTTGTGGTCTAGGATTTTGTAGTCTAGCATTTTGTGGTCTAGCTTTTGTGTTGAGTTAATGTGCTCCACTCTTGCCGGTGGCTTGACGTGCCAATGTGTAACGCCAATTGCAACGACAAGAGGGGGAGGCGAAAGGTGAGACGAAGTCAGCTATCTCATCGTGGTCGTAGTCTGTTGAACAGATCATCGTAGCACTGATGAAATAACTGAGAGGCGGAGTCTCAGTGAGTGTAAGGAAAATTTTAATCAAGAATGAAGAATATTTACTCACCTGTTAGAGGTTTTTGTTGAAGAAACAGTCCTCCGACAGATTGAAGACAAGGGAGCCCCAACCCATCTATTCGAACAAGTGCAAAAGAAAATTTTTGTATTAGTAAATATTGTTACCGCACCACGAGTATGCTGCAGTGTGGTGGCCGCGGCTAGCTCACTGCAATGGTCCTGGTTCTTAGCCCGCCACACTGCATCGCGTGGGGCAACACTAAAAAAAAATTCCAACTCACCATTTTGCCGGTTCTCAGCCGGGCATCCTCCTCCTTGACGACAAGCGAGCCCGCCCTTTTTTTTATTTTCTTTCTTTATTTTCTTATATTTTGCCTCAAGTATCTTTAAGTTTTGCTTTTGATTTGATATTTCCAAACAGCAAAAGCCGGACTTGTGGTAATTTGAATATTTTCAGTACACGAACGTAAGTAAGATTATTTTTCACTCTCAAATGAGCCTAATTGAAATATGTAGTTCTAATAAAACACTGAAATTCAATTTATATTATTTTTTTCTAACTTCAGTGCACAGTCACACAATCAACAAATAATCAGAAAACATCAACAGTAAAAACGCAAATTGAAACGCGCGCGGCAACAAAAAAATTAGAAACAACTTTACTCCCAA
The DNA here is from genome assembly GCA_920105625.2 of Clusia tigrina. NCBI lineage: Eukaryota > Metazoa > Arthropoda > Insecta > Diptera > Clusiidae > Clusia > Clusia tigrina. Next base: position 307,918 of record CAKKTE020000562.1, read on the forward strand.
ACTCTGTAAACTGCACAGAGACCGTTTTTTCCCTACCACCGCCTTAAATGTCTTTTTCCCTTTTCTCTTAAAACCGTATTTTCCATTTCCTCGGCCTCTTCCGCTATTCCATCATTGACCGCTTCAGCGGTCAAGTCGGTGTTACCTCACTTTCGAATTTTGACTATTGTGAGGCAGCGCCATCTCTACCTCAGAATCGTCAGGTAGGTTTTTGACTGGCCGAAGTCACTAAAAAAGTGGACAAGTGAAAGCAAGAAAAGAAGCAGAGAAGCAAAACAAACAAAACGAACAAACAGACAGTTGTCGCCAAAAACCATGATCGCAACAAAACACACGGGTTGGCAGGAGCACTACAAACTCCGCTGGAACACGGATAGAATCGTCGGTCACCATTTAATGCTCTACCCTGAGTTCGCTGGGCAACTATAAATATATATACCTTAAACATGTAAACAAACAAAATTATTTCTCAGAACCACCACACCGATTATCATCACGGATCCCAACACCTACTTGCACGGTAATTAACATAAAACAACATTTCCTAATCTAACCCTATACTTATTTTGTCTTCCCAGCCATTCGACTCGAAGAATTACCTTCACCAATCTACTCAACTAATAAACGTTAACCTACACACCTATACTGTATCGTACAAAGAGGAACATTTTTATTTATTTTACCTTACAAGACACATAGTAATCAATTCTATTTTCAGATTTTTAACTCAGACCACTCTCCAACTGGACATCTACATCAACGAAGCAGACTTGGGAGTAAGTTCTTTTATATGTATTTTTACACCATTCATAAGATCCCTACAACTAACTTTCCGTCACCCAATTACTAACTATTACTACCTTATTTCTTATGGCCGCCAACATGAGCTACGCCCACAACCCCGAGATTAAGAGTCGCGTGCTCTTACCGGTTTAGATTCTTAGCGTGGAATAATCCCAAAATCTCCCCACGCAAATTTTCCAGTAGGTGCGACAAGTGCCACAAGCCCTTCACCAATTTAACCTATGGTGTTAACCATTTCTAACCACTTCCCCTATCGAACACAAGATTCTGCAACCCAAAAACGCGATCTATTGCTCCTCACAATTTCTTAATAATTCGAATATAATTTAACTTTTTGCCAGTACAATTGCTTCTGTCGAAGTATGTCGGCTGATCTGTAAGTAGTACAGTTGGATAGACAGTCGCAATCAATTTAGGTTCATTCACTATATTCACATCATTTTTATATGAAGCCCCTTCGGAATGTTTTGTCTTTGATCCATTCGATGGTATACTGATTTTATCTGCTGCAACAGCTCCATTACTGTCTGAAACTAAAGATAAATATTTACCAGCAGATTTTGTGGAGTCACTTTGACTAGTGGTTTCTGTACTCTGTTCACTATGGTCATTAAGGCTCATATTTTGTGAGAGGGGAGCTCCTACTAAATCATTAACAAACATATCTATTGAGTCCAAAGAAGATTGATTTGCGCAACTATGACTTAATCTTGCGTTACACGCTTCAGGCATAATACTACCATCAACAGAATTAACGTCTAACAATCTCTCAAAAATATCTTGATCTATTGAGGATAAGTCCTCATCGTCCTGACTTGGCTTATTGTCAGAAATTTGTTCTTCGCCACTTAAATTATAATTGATTGTATTCTCCTCTTCAATCCTAACTTGTAAGTTGCCACTTCTCCTAACTTCTTCTAGGGTTTTCATCTACCGTATTTTGGGGATCCTTCTCCAATTCTACAGCTGCTAGGCTACTTTCCTGCGCCGGTGATTGCTACATGAGTCTCATTGCATCACTAATGAGCTTCATCAGCTCTAAATGGTTCGCCCGAACCGTTTCCCTTATCTTTCCAAATTCATCCTTCATCGCCGCCCGATAACTATTTTCACTCTCTAATATCAATAAGTTCACGACTGATCGGTATTGACTTGGTAGTGCTTTACCCGGCCTAGCGCCGTATTCCGCAGACATGTTTATTCTTTTAAAAAAAACCAACTAACTTCTAACAAAAAAAAAATAACGTAATGCCTGTAACAATGTCTGGATATCTAGCACTGCCACCCTATACCCCAAAAGAATGATACATATATACATACTCGTATATATATAAAAATTTATCAATATAAATATATATTACTAATTTTACATTTGTAAATGTAGCAAAAAAAAAAAATATTGCAATTTTCCATATGTATATGTGGCGACACCACTACCCCCACCCAGTTGTCGGGTACGCCAACGCAAGCAGGCGTTAGTTCCGCGCGCCATCTATTAACACGCTGTCGCTGTCGCACAACGTGTTTATGGGAAAACCGGAACTAGCCTGTTTTGGCTGCTGAGCAACACACTTCGTGTTTCCGGTCTTCGATTCGTTCTTTCCGTTCGCAGCGCCGGAGCCGTGCACACGCTCTCACATCTGTATCTATTCCAGACATCATAGTATATTTTAAATATATTAAATTGAAATTGACATATTTTATTTCTTTCTTTTTTTATTGGATACGCTACTCCCGAGCGTAACCCAAATTGGTGACCCCGACGTGATCGTAAAACATACGCGTCCCATACAGGGGTATAAAACACGCATAGGATGCTCCACTCGCCAACAGCCTTAGGACTGGCGCCGCCGGCACCACCGGAGCAGCCGCCGACTCGAGCAACGTACGCTCCACACCAGCAGCCACAACCACCGCACGTGCATGCGCAGGCACAGCTGGCCATGCCCACGCCATTGCTGCTACCGACACACCACCTGCCGCCACACCGTGCAGGGGAACCTGGGGGACACGCCTCCTTTTCGTCGCCGCCCGCGATCGAGGCGATGAGCAGCTGTCGGCTCCCACCTTTCTGGAGGAGTAACCCCGATCTGTGGTTTTACCAGATCGAGGCCGCGTTCCAAGTACACCATGTACGCAACGACAACAGCCGCTACAATCTAGTAGTTGCGGCGCTCGACCCGGAGACTATTTCCGAGGTCGCGGATGTCCTCCGCACAGTGCCGCCCGTGGGCAAGTATGAGGTGCTGAAGACAGCAATATTAAATCGCCTCACCGACTCGGCGGATCGACAGCTCCACAGATTACTCACCCAACTCGAGCTGGGGGACAGGAAGCCGTCCCAACTCCTGCGACAGATGCGCTCCCTAGCAGGTGACCGGGCCACGGATGACATCATCCGCGTGAAGTGGCTCGAACTGATGCCGCCGTCAAAGAGACAGCTACTCAAAATCCTGAAAGGCACCAGTCTGGAGGAGCTCGCAGAGGCAGCTGACGAGCTGGTCGACAACGGACCTACAGTGGCAGCTACGTCACCTCCACTCTCGTCTCCGAGACCCCGCTCTCCATTCGCGAACAGATCGTCGCACGATTCAACGGGTAACTCCGTGCACGCAGAGCTTGCCGCACTGCGCCAGTCAGTGGCACAGCTCGTGGCACTAACGCGGGAGAATCAGGAGCTGCTGCGTAAAATAACGCCCGCACTTCATAGGGGTCGCGCTGAAACCCGCAGCCCCAGCCGGCATCGAGATCGCTCTACAGCGCCTGGCCAATGTTGGTACTACCTGAAGTACGGGGCGACAGCACAGCAGTGCCGACCACCGTGTATCTTTGCCGCCGTCGTGGCCGCCACCTCGACGCCGTCGGGAAACTAGCGCTGCCGACGCCGACTTGGGCGAACGACGCTGGCCGACCACCAACCGAAAAACGCCTACACGTAACGGATCGGACAACATCCACTCGCTTTCTCGTGGACTCGGGTTCAGTGGTCTCCTTACTGCCGAGGGGAACGGTCGCCCGCAAACTACAGCAAAACAGCCTCACGCTGTACGCCGCCAACTCGTCGCCGATAGCCACATACGGGCAGCTCACGCAGAAGCTGAACCTCGCCCTGCGTCGGGATTTTACTTGCGCGTTCACTGTGGCCGATGTGCAAACTGCCATTCTCGGGGCGGACTTCCTGGCATACTATGGGCTCCTGGTAGACTTGAGGGGGCGACGCACCGTAGACCCCCTTACCAATATCGCGGCAACGGGCCGCATGAGCTCGGCTCGAATCTACGGCATCTCCACAGTGGCTCGCATTGATGCACCTGTGGGACCACACGGCGACCGGTATAGAGAGCTCGTCCAGCGCTTCCTGCAACTCGCTTCACCAGCAGGGGTCATGGCCACTGTACCAGACTTGCCGGTACAACACTTCATCATCACGGAGCGCCCACTCGTTTTCGAGCGCCCCCGTAGACTCGTCGGTGAACGACTCGCTGCTGCCAAAGAAGAGTTCGCTGACCTCTTCGACAAGGGGGTGGTACGCCCATCATCGAGCCCATGGGCCAGTCCGCTACACATGGTACCAAAGCCGAATGGAAGCTGGCGAGCCACTGGCGACTACCGCCTCCTCAACGCGTGTACCTTGCCAGACCGATATCCTCTACCGATCATCGAGGACCTGATCCAGGAGAGCCGGGGAAAAGTATTCTCTGTAATCGATCTGCAGAAAGCCTTCTACCAAATCCCGGTTGCCAAAGCTGACATCCCGAAAACGGCAGTCACAACACCTTTCGGCCTCTTCGAGTTCGTGGGTATGCCATTAGGCCTGCGTAACTCCGCGCAAACGCTTCAGCGGGTAATTAATCACCTACTGAGGAAACTCCCCTTCGTGAAGGGCTACGTAGACGACCTGCTCATCGCATCCGAGACGCATGACGAGCACCTTCATCATTTGAGCCAATTGTTGGAGACGCTGAGAGCGGCGAACCTACGCATCAACTTGGACAAATGCCAACTTGGTGCCCAGGTAGTTACATTCGCAGGGTATCGAGTCTCGAAAGAGGGGTTCAGGCCCCCGCGCCCAAAGATCGAGGCGATCGACGCCTTTCCAAGCCCGACAGACTCTACCCAGCTGAGACGTTTCCTGGGTATGGTTAATTACAACCGTAGGTGTATACCGCATGCCGCGGAACTACAGGCCCCGCTCAACGAGCTTCTGAGGAACCTAACGAAGAAGAAGGCGGCGATTAGCTGGACGACGCAAACGGAGCAGGCATTCCAGCAGTGCAAGGCGAGTATCGCAGCAGCTGCAGATTCAGCCTTCCTATCGCCTACCGCGCCAATCGCTCTCTACACCGACGCATCGAGCACCGCCATCGGAGCGGCACTCAACCAAGAGCAAACCGATGGGACTTGGAAGCCTCTGGGGTTCTTCTCTAGGAAGCTCAGTCCCCCAGAAACTCGCTACTGCGCCTACGACAGGGAGTTGCTCGCGGTGTATGCCGCAGTCAGGCACTTCAGGAGGATCCTGGAGGCACACGCCTTCACAATCCACACGGACCACAAGCCGCTGGCCTACGCCGCATAACAACGCTCGGACAAGGCAACGCCGAGGCTGAGCCGACACCTGGACTACATCCTTCAGTTCAACACACGATTTGTGTACGTTCCCGGGGGAGAGAACGTTGTGGCAGACGCACTTTCGCGAACCTGTACCGTCTCGATGCCTTCCATCCTCGACGAAGCCACTATCAGCCTGGAGCAAGCCTCTGACGTAGAGCTGCCTCACCTGCTGGAGAATCCGCGTATCCAACTGGATCGTCTCGCTTTCAACAACAGCGAGATCTACTGTCTGGTTACCGATGGGGCGACACGGCCCTATTTGCCATCCAACCTGCGTCGAACGGCGTTTGGCATCGTACACGGATCATCCCCCCCGAGTGGTCGAGCAACGGAGAAACATCTGGTGGCCAAATACTTCTGGCCAAGCATGCGCAAGGACGCGCTCCGCTGGGCCCGTGAATGCCAACCATGCCAACGCGCGAAGGTCCATCGCCACAACCGCGCCGAATTGCAAAGCTTCGGGGAGACAGATGACAGGTTCTGCAACGTTCATGTTGACCTGATAAAGCTACCGCTGGTGAGAGGACTGTCGCACTGCCTGACCATCATCGACCGCTTTTCCCGATGGCCGGTGGCTGTCTCACTCCCGGGCATTCGAGCTGTGACCGTCGCACGAGCGTTCTTCCACAGTTGGGTCTGCTCTTTCGGCACGCCACTCACCATCACCTCCGACCAGGGGGGTCAATTCGAGGGGGAGCTATTCACGGCTCTCGCGAAAATGACGGGTGCTAACCATGTTCACACAACGCCTTACCACCCACAATCAAACGGCATGGTGGAGAGACTACACCGCACACTAAAAGCGGCCTTGATGTGCAGTCCAGACACATCATGGCCAGGCGCCTTGCCAACAGTGCTATTGGGGATGCGGCCGGCGTACAAAGAGGACCTCAAAGCAACTCCAGCCGAGATGCTCTTCGGCACCCAACTACGCCTGCCGGGGGAATTCTTCGGACAACAAAACGACCCTACCACCCAACCGGTTTTCATCGAGCAGTTGCGCAAGCTGGTAAAAGCGATCAAGCCAGTACCAGCGTCCAACCACTCGAGACAGAAGCCGTTCGTCTTCAAAGAATTGCGCACCTGCACGCACGTATTCTGCAAGCTGGGCAAAATTCGGAGGCCACTCGAGCCGCCATATACGGCCCCCATAAGGTAATTCGCCGGGTCAACGACAAGAGCTTCATCATCGACTTGAACGGCGTCGAGAAAGCCATCTCTACGGACTGCTTGAAGCCGGCCCACCTCGAAATGAGTGACTCAACATCGTCGCCATCGCTGCAGGCATCCCGATCATCATCGCCATCCTGATCGCCATCGCCGCAACCGTCGTCATCGTCAGCGACAAATGACCCGCCAGCGATCCATCCAAGGAGTCATTTGAGGAGTCAACCACCGCCCCGCTCAGGGGACCAACCTACACCACAGCCGGGGAGTCGACCGACGAAACGGGTATCGTTCTCCGCGCCTCCTGCGCCGATCACTGGGGGAGGAATACCTGTGGCGACACCACTACCCCCACCCAGTTGTCGGGTACGCCAACGCAAGCAGGCGTTAGTTCCGCGCGCCATCTATTAACACGCTATCGCTATCACACAGCGTGTTTATGGGAAAACCGGAACTAGCCTGTGTTGGCTGCTGAGCAACACACTTCGTGTTTCCGGCCTTCGATTCGTTCTTTCCGTTCGCAGCGCCGGAGCCGTGCACACGCTCTCACATCTGTATCTATTCCAGACATCATAGTATATTTTAAATATATTAAATTGAAATTGACATATTATATTTCTTTATTTTTTTATTGGATACGCTACTCCCGAGCGTAACCCAAATATATACCTACATATACCAGAAATATATTTCTCTAAATAATCCTTATATTCACAATGAAAGTAATTTACTAATTATAAATAATAACAATATTAATATTTACTAACAACAAATATATCATAAACTATAAATATATACACTCAACAAATAATTGATTAATTACAAATTTATCCACTAACAGAATATTTCACTATTTAGAAATATATACTTACAGAAATATATTCCTCCATAAAATATAAATATTTACTAATACAAACATTTCTTCATTCAACTTGTTCGAATTGATGGGTTGGGGCTCCCTTGTCTTCAATCTGTCGGAGGACTGTTTCTTCAACAAAAACCCTGGCTGCTCTTCTAACGGGTGCGTTGTCATTCTTTATTCATTCTAGATTAAAATTTTCCTTACACTCACTGAGACTCCGCCTCTCAGCTATCTCATCAGTGCTACGATGATCTGTTCAACAGACCACGGCCACGATGGTGGTCATGGTTCTTAATCCGCCACACTGCACCGCGTGGGGCAACACTAAATAAAAATTCCAACTCACCATTTTGCCGGGCATCCTCCTCCTCGACGACAAGCGAGCCCGCCCCACACTTTCCGCCTTAGCCTAACATATTATACATAAATTTAAACATGCTACTTTTCTACATATATAAAATGCTTAATTAATAACTTAAATTTTATGCTTCGATATACTTAGTGTTAATTAACGGTTGATGTGCAAACCTCATTGGGAGGTATGTAACATTCAAACTTTTAATGCATAACATCTTCTTTTGCATACAATTAGGCGTGTGTTAAGCAAACCTTGCCAGCTTAATGATGGAAAATGAATTGTTGACAAAAACTCCAATATATACTACATCAGCGAAGGTATTGCACTGGATGAAACATGATATCAAGTGCAATACGCTTGAAAAACTCAATTCAAGGCCAGCTTGCAAATTTGTCAATAATACACATTTCATGGTTATGCTGTCAATTCAATAATACCTAATATGTATAGCCAAATTATATGTAATATATGTATATAGAAAAATGAATAAATACCCACGATTGGCACATCCAAAAGTCAGTCAAGTAAGAGTTAACTGTGAGTCTTTTCATTTTAACTTAATATTGATTGATTCTCCTTCTCCGACACCAAGGTTTATGTGCCTGTTGTCAAACCCACTATCAACTCGGTACAAGCACCGCTGTTGACATTAGCTCTTTTTTCAACGATACCAAGGTTTACGTGCCTGGTATCAACTTTATAATCAACTCGGTACAAGAACGTTGTTGAAATTCAGCTGTTAAATTTAGTTTAACATTTTGGTGACCCCGACGTTTGCAACCTTCTGAGTATCAGACGGAAATGATAACTGGTTCACGTGCCAAGTATCCATCGATCCACTGATCATTGAAACATCCTTCAGTAGGCAGCAAACAGCAACCAACGTAGTATCCACATTCAACAATCAAGTCCTAAGCTAGTAACCTGCAGAAGACTTCAGACATTATCTACATCATCACACTATCAAGTGTCCTGTAACCAGCAGACGACAACAATCAAGTCAGCATTAGCCGGTAATCAGCAGACGACAACAACGAATCCTGCACATAGCATTTAAAATCACGATACGTCATCATCATGGGAATGGATGAACTTGCACTGGCTCTACAAAAAGCTATAGCCAATTACAAGAAGGCGCCACAAGAGCGCAGAACAATAGATGTTATAACAACAAAAGCCAAGGAGCTGGATGAATTGTGGGTACAGTTTGACAAACTCGACAATACCATCCGCGACCAACATGGCAAGGAAGTCGACCACCCGTATTTCGTGAAGGATTTACGCACTGCCATTCGCACGAAATACCGAGAAGCACGCGATGAGATGGACAGAACAGTACAGGCCATCAAACGTCTCCAGGCAGCATCAACCTCAAAGGCTGCACCGGAGGTACTCAAAACAGTACAGTCGCCGCAGCAAGCCACCAGACAAAGCGAATCAAGCACCGTGATAGCTGCCCCCAGAACTCCGTCAAGTCAGCTATGCTCACTAATTGACAAACAAAATAAGTCAATAGACACAGCTAGCAAACTACTTAGCCAAGTGCTTAATAGTGTAACACAACAAACGTCGCACTATTATGCAATGCAGGCGAAGACAGTAGAAACGCATTGCAAATCTTCCCAGGACCTGCACCAAAGGATCTGGTTATCTGATGAGCACAGCTCATACGACTACGGGGGTTTTGCCCAGATTGAGCAAGCAATCACTGCACAGATTTTGCAGCTACAAGATATGGCTCGAGAATCAGCAGCATCAATTATGCAAGCCTCTCCAACAGCAGTCAACAGGCAAACAGCCAATATGACGACATCAGGTCTAAAACTTCCCAAGGTTGAACTACCAAAATTCGATGGCAGCTACCACAAGTGGAGGCAGTTCTACGATCTATTTATGGAGTTGGCCGACAAACAACCAATTCCAGCTTGCCAAAAGATGTGGTTCTTGAAGTTCAGTTTATCCGGTCAGGCGGAAGGACTAATTCGGCACTTCACAGCATCGGCAAATGATTACGAGGCTCCATGGTCGGTGGTCAAGGATCGATATGAAAACCCTCGGCTGCTGATAAACGCAACGTTAAGCATACTGCTCTTCCAACCGACAATCAACAACGATCAGGCATCAGCGATTAAGTTCCTCCACGACACTACCAAGGAGTGCATCATCACTCTACAAGGTCTAGGAGTGAGCACCGATAGCTGGGACTCCATTCTGCTGTACATATTAACCCAAAACCTGCACAAAACCACTCACGCATTATGGGAGCAATCCTTAAAACAGCCGAAGGAGATACCATCTGTAAACGAATTCCTGAAATTCCTTGAACTTAGATTCTAGTCATTGGAAGCTTTAGGAGGAAGACTCAACAAGGATGCGGCAGAACAAGGGCGACCAAGGGCCTACCAGGCGTTAAGTGTCTCAGATCCAACATCTCATGCAACCAACATCATGCGCTATTTCAATGTCAAGATTTTCTCAATATGACACCAAGTCAGCGGTTAAACACAGTCCAAAAAGCAAACTACTGTGTAAACTGTCTGAAAGGTGGGAACAATGCCAAATCTTGCTTGTCAGGCAACTGCACCAAATGCAATAGAAAACACAACACGTTGTTGCATCTAGAAGCACGGGAGCAGACCACAAGAGGAAGCCGATCAACAGCAATCAATTTAAAATCAACTACAACTCTGTCCAATACCGCAGTGGCATCAGCAGCCATCGACATCATGCCTACACATCGAAGCTGTTATGTCTTGTTGAGAAGAGCTAAAATCAGAATAACAGCTGCGAATGGACGATCGGATGAATTTAGAGCCATTCTCGACTCAGGATCACAAATCAACATCGTCTCCGAGCGTGTCATTAAAAGACTAGGCATATATCCAATCGAGGCTTCGTTGTGCATTGTAGGTATTGGGAATGCCCAAAGAAGAGCTACGCAACGCGCTAACATGAAACTGGAATCTCGAACAAGCAACTTTGCAGCCGACTTCGAGGCATTTGTGCTGCCAAGCATTGTTCCAACTCAACCAGCTCAGCAGCTAAACGTTACAAAATGGCCGATTCGTAAGGGTGTCCAACTGGCTGATCCGGACTTTCATCAACCAGGAAAAATCTATGTTCTTTTGGGCGCAGAGCTGTATTACGACCTCATAGAAATGTGCCAAATCAAACTTTCCTCTCAGCTCCCAGTCATGCAAAACACAACGCTTGGTTGGGTGATAAGTGGAAAAATTGGCCAAAGCTCAACAAAAACAGCAACATGTGCAGTCTACACTGGTCAGGAGAATGGTTCCCTCAACGACACTCTTGAAAAATTCTGGCAACTTGAAGGATGTGATTCACCGAGCTGTAAGTTTACAACCGCCGAGCGTCGCTGTGAAGAACATTTTCTGTAAAATTATCAATGTGATATCAATGGGCGCTTCATAGTGAAATTGCCGTTCCAAACCACTCCAAACCAACTGGGAGAATCGCGGAAGTTAGCTCTGCAACGGTTCATGACAATTGAACGAAAAATTATAAAGATTCCTGAATTTAAGTCCCAATATGTAGCCTTCATGCGAGAATACGAGAAGCTTGTTCATATGGAAGAGATTGATATAACTAGCATAAAGAGTTCCCACTACTTTTTTCCACATCATGCCGTTTTGAAGCCAGACAGATCAACGACAAAGCTAAGAGTCGTATTCGATGCTTCAGCCAAAACATCAACAAATGTCTCTTTAAACAATCTTCTGGTAACAGGACCAACTATCCAGGAAGATGTATTCACTATTCTTTTGCGTTTCCGGCTCCCTCGATTTGTCTTTACAGCCCACATTGTAACGACTCTTTTTTATAGCTGGGGTAAAACTCAGCGGCTCCAGGGGTCGTATAAAGAAAAAATATAAAATCCTGCGAGTTAAATTAATTTCAACGTCTTTATTTACTACAGTGTTGGTGAGCTCTTGCTCGAAACAATTTTATTTTCTTAATTCTATGTTTATTTAAATAATTTATTCAATGTGTACTTGTTTTCATGTCTCTACGTACCGGTAAGTATGTGTCTCTGTGCCTCAGTGGGAGAACGATTAAAAAACCAGAGGCTCTCATTGAGTCCCTATCGTCTCTGTATGACTTAGTGGGAAAACGATTAAAGAACCAGAGGTTCCCCCTAAGTCCCTAAGTCTCGGTTGCGTATGTGTCTCAGTGATTCAGTGGGAGAACGATTAAGAACCAGAGGCTCTCACTGAATCCCTGTAGTCTCTGTTGCGTATGTGTCTCAGTGATTCAGTGGGAGAACGATTAAGAACCAGAGGCTCTCATTGAATCCCTGTAGTCTCTGTCTGTCTATGGCTTAGCGAGAAAACGATTAAAAAACCAGATGTTCTCGCTAAACTTTTGTGTTCGTATTGTTCTTGGTATGGCGTAGAGCTGTTGTTAGTCAGGATGCTGGTGTCCGAAGAAGGGACCTACTGCCTGGGCTACGTGGTTTATATAGTCCCAGGTCGCAGCGGCTGACACATGTTGTTATTCGCAGGCCACCGTTGTGTGATTTTACTTCCGTTGGCCAGTAGTCGATTGTTGTTGTTGTGGCAGGCTTGTTGTTGTTGCAGTCAGGCTTGTTGGTGTTGCCGTCTTTTGCCCTTGGGCCACCTTCAACTTCTGGCGGTCAGCCACCTCGCTCCAACGGTCCCTGGTTAGCCCGTAGTATTGTTGCCTGCCAGCAGCGCTGTCCGGAATCCTGTAGTGTTGTTGTTGTTAAATATTTAATTTAACTGACAACCAGCATTTCGTTTGTATTCCTCCTTCTGCTTTGTACGTGCTGGTCGTTTGGCGTGGTGGTTGCTCTGTCGTTGTCCCTCTTGTGTTTCGCTCTCGTTTCTTCGTGTTGTTAGTGTAAAATTTCCGAGCGAGCGCACTCGGCAAATTCCACCGCTGAGTTCGTGCACTCACCTTCTCTTGTCCGGCATGTATTTGTTGTATTCCTCGTCGCTGTGTTTTTCCTCGCTCTTTGCAAGCATAGCGCTGATTGGCAAGATCGTTGGCAGTGGTGGTCGGGGTTTTTGTTGTAATTGCTATTATTCCAACTGGTCTAATATGCTGCTGCTGATCTGCGCTCCTACCACGCGCTAATTGGTTACAATGCTTGTAGTTCTTTTCGTTAGGTTCTCACTGCAGTTGTTTCGGTTGGCAGTGTGGGCGTTTCCAAGATGCAATTATTCGGTCTGTTCTTCATGGTGTTTGTGTGTATTTAGCGACTCTGTCACCTGTGGTGTGGGCCAAAATTTCCCACAGAAGATTTTGGTTCTTACACGCCCTCCCCACTTTACCGACGAGAAATTTTAACCACGTCATGGCAGAGGGTCACTCGGTACGCGTCTCGCATAAATCGTAATCGTCTTTGTGCCGGGTTCTCCTGTGCCTCTTTAGCTTTACGCAAAATTTCTGTTACTAAGCCCTGTGGTAGACTAGATCCTTTCGATTCCTGTAGCTCTTCTAAACTTTGGAATGTGACATGGTTCCATTGTGTGGCTGAGTCGTCTGTATTTGGCATCCGTTTCTCTGTTGACGGGCTCCCTGTAGCACCGTTCTTTTGCTGCGGTGGCTATGGGCGTCGCGTTCGTCTCTCTTGTCAATGCTTCTGCTGTTGTTAGAGCAGCTAATTTCACGCTATAGGTCCCTGGATCTGTCGGTTTGTCTACGTGGCATTTCTCGGGTTTCCCGCGCTGGCGAACACCTTGCGGAATAACTGGAAGATGCGCTGCTTCTCATGGTCGTTTGACGCCTTAATGTCGTGATCTCACTATCACTTGGTGCGCCCGTGTTCTTCTTCTGAGGCCCCTGTGGTAATTCGTTTTTGGTTTTCCCTCGGCAGAATCCGTGGCAAGTGAACGCGTTCGTGTGTGTAATACTTGTTCCTGGTGATGTATATTTGCTACTGCATTGGCTTCCGCTGTATTCTCTGTTGTGTCTCTGTTCTTTAGAATTTCTGACGTTAGTTGGCCTCTTGGAAGGCATTGATGCGTTTACTTGTGGGAAGTTCTCAACGCGGATTGTCGTGCACGTTGCAAAGTCTCGTGGTTGCACACAACCGTTATGAGGTCCCAGCGTGATCTCCTGATCGCCGCACTTCAATGTCGTTCCCAGGCTTGTCATGAATTCCACTCCCAGGAGTAGATCATCACTGGAGTCAGGCATGATAAGTAGTTCTATCTGGCATGCCTGCCCTCCAAACCTTACATTCGTCACAAATGTCTCTTTGACCCTCCTAGCACTTCCGTCTGCCATAAATGCTCTGGTATTGGATTTTTCCAAAGTGCTAGGCGTCTGCTCATAAAACTGTGCGTTGCACCTGTGTCCAGCGTCGCGGTGACAGTTTCTGTGCCAATAGAAACGTTAGCGCAGATTCGTCGCCCGACACAGTGCAATGCGTTTTTCCATGATAAAGTCTGGTGTTGCTGCTCTGCTCCATGCTGCGTGTCTGACGGTAGTCTTCTGTTGGGTGGTGCTCTCTGGTTGCAGCACTCGATCGTCCTAACTCCCCTACGGCCGTGCTATGTGACCATTTTGGCCACAACGCCGGCAGGCTCTTTTGGGACATATAGGTGCCAATTTGCTCTCTACCGTCACCTGTCGGTTCCTTACCTCTCGAGGTGGACCTTGCTCTGTTCGCCTTTGTATGGGTGGCGCTGCTAGCTGTTCGCCTTCTCCCCGTATACTCTCCAAATCCTCGGCCAACTCTATCAGCTCCTGTAGCGATACGAAATCTCTACGGCGCACGTATAGCTGATATTGTGGCAGACTGTTCTGAAAGATTCTTTCCAGTTTCTGCTCCTCCGAATAATCCACGTGTCACATAAGATTTTGCAATTCGAGCACATACTGCTTGAATGACTCCCGATGCCTCTGGTGACGCTGTCGGATCTGGTCGTCGAGTTTCTCCATGAAACGGGCCGGTAAAAAGAATTTCAGGAAGTCCCTCCTATATGTGCTCCATTCCCGCCACGCTCGATTGTTGTTTCTGAACCACATGAGTGCTCCCGAAAGATTAAACAAAACTACACTTGTAGTCATCTAACCGACAGCTTCGATTCGAATTGCGTGTAGATAATAATCTGTTAAGAAGCAGTCGCAACAGGAGAGGGGCAGTAAATCTCGTTGGAAACCTTGCACATACACTATTTGGCGTGTTAGATTCAGAGTATTCCAAAAAGATGTCAAGGACAATATTACACGTCAAAGAAAACAAGTCCAATCTGCTACATCTGCTGAAGAATCAAACATCCATTATTAATTCCACCGTCGACATCATAAAGCAGGATCAGATAGTGGTTAAGACAAAATTTGATGAGTTTGACCAACAAGTGAATCAAATGTGGAATCAATTGCAGAAAGAAGACGAAGAGCTGCAACAATCGAAATTGTTGGAACTATTCAACGCTCTGTCAATTCAACTCTAATCGCAACCGATTTACAACGTACACAGTCAGCTATACTGGATGTTCTCACAGGCACTCACCATGGTAAATTCAATCCGCTACTTTTAACTCCCGCACACAAAATTAAACTCCACCTGCCATCATCATTAGAACTACCTGCAAATCAAGAGGACTTAATACAACTACATAGGATAATGAAGGTAAAGGGAGGACTCACTCAGGACCATGGTGTGTTTAAGATTACATTACCGTTGGTGGAACATAACCGATTTGAACTCTTTCTGCTCATTTCGGTACCAAATTGGATCAACAACCCTATGGTAGCAATTGATACATGCACCACCTTTCTTGCCACAAATGCTGCTCGCGATCAGTACCTCCGAATTAGCTCCGACGACGTTGCATCATGTGAGCGAATCAATCAAAATGAATACGTATGTTCAAATGTGCCAATCCGGTACAGCTATGAGGCTGAGATGTGTTCATGCGAAATCAATTTGTTTAACAACAACACTCAACCAAATTGTAAACTAAAACCTGTGGCCAATAACATTACGTGGCTACCATTGCAGAAAAAAAATCAATGGATTTATGCAATTCCGTCAACTTCACGAGCCACTGCAGTCTGCGGCAAAGAAATCATCCCGTTGACACTGAAAGGCTCAGGACTACTGACACTTCAGCCAGAATGCGTGCTGAAACACAATGCAATCTCAATACAAGGGCAATAATCCGTGTCCAGTTCGTTAACAGCATCACGCACAAGCCTAGGAAAAATTACAGAATTATCTAATAGTGAACAAATAACCCCACTATTGCAGAAAATCAACGCGATCACTTACACAACACAACTGAAGAATCTCACAGAATTACACAATGCTCTGGCCAAGGAAAAACTGATGACACTGCACAAAATTCAACCACCAGACTATTACCACCAT
Source organism: Clusia tigrina (assembly GCA_920105625.2). Classification (NCBI taxonomy): domain Eukaryota; kingdom Metazoa; phylum Arthropoda; class Insecta; order Diptera; family Clusiidae; genus Clusia; species Clusia tigrina. The sequence goes on from CAKKTE020000562.1 coordinate 324,085, forward strand.
GCGGTCAGTTATACCGCACTATTCCTGTCCGTGATACTTTTAATTACTGGGCTCATATGGAAAATACGAAGTCAACGTGGCGTCAATGTACCAGAAATCATCACGTCAACAGATACGGTGTCTCAGCCTCGCTCTCGCCACCAACCAATAGAGAATCTTATATAGGTTGAGCTGTGCTCAACGCGCGGGAGAAATGTTAATTAACAGTTGATGTGCAAACCTCATTGGGAGGTATGTAACATTCAAACTTTTAATGCATAACATCTTCTTTTGCATACAATTAGGCTTGTGTTAAGCAAAGCTTGCCAGCTTAACGATGGAATTTGCATTGTTGACAAAAACTCCAATATATACTACATCAGCGAAGGCATTGCACTGGATGAAACATGATATCAAGTGCAATACGCTGAAAAACTCAATTCAAGGCCAGCTTGCAAATTTGTCAATAATGCACAATTCATGGTTATGCTGTTAATTCAATAATACCTAATATGTATAGCCAAATTATATGTAATATATGTATATAGAAAAATTAATAAATACCCACGATTGGCGCATCCAAAAGTCAGTCAATCTGTAAGAGTTAACTGTGAGTCTTTTTATTTTAACTTAATATTGATTGATTCTCCTTCTCCGACACCAAGTCCTGTTGTCAAACCCACCATCAACTTGGTACAAGCACCGCTGTTGACATTAGGTCTTTTTTCAACGATACCAAGGTTTACGTGCCTGGTATCAACGTTATAATCAACTCGGTACTAGAACCATTGTTGAAATTCAGCTGTTAAATTTAGTTTAACACTTAGTTTTATCCTTAGTGAGGCGGGCGGCAGCTTCGTTTTCCTCCGGTGTCAAAAGAGCCCAGACACGTATTTACACCTATTCTTCTCCAGAAATTACACGCGTGAGTACCGAACAGATAGCGAGCTCAACTTATCGCACAAAATAAATCTCATATTGTAGTCAACCCCCGGCGTACGATCACTGACCTTTTTATTAATTCCACTTTTTTCTATACACACTGCACTCATTTACACTTTATTTTCTTATATTTTGCCTCAAGTATCTTTAAGTTTTGCTTTTGATTTGATATTTCCAAACAGCAAAAGCCGGACTTTGTGGTAATTTGAATATATTCAGTACACGAACGTAAGTAAGATTTTTTTTCGCTCTCAAATGAGCCTAATTGAAATATATAGTTCTAATAAAACACTGAAATTCAATTTATATTATTTTTTTCTAACTTCAGTGCACAGTCACACAATCAACAAATAATCAGAAAATATCAACAGTAAAAACGCAAATTGAAACGCGCGCGGCAACAAAAAAATTGGAAACAACTTTACTCCCAAACACTTTAAACTGCACAGAAACCGTTTTTTCCCTACCACCGCCTTAAATGTCTTTTTCCATTTTCTCTTAAACCCGTATTTTCCATTTCCTCGGCCTCTTCCGCTATTCCATCATTGGCGGTCAAGTCGGTCAGTTACCTCACTTTCGAATTTTTTCTATTCTGAGGCAGCGTGATTTCTACCTCAGAATCGTCAGGTAGGTTTTTGACTGGCCGCATTCACTAGAAAAGCGGACAAGTGGAAGAAAGAAAAGAAGGAGAGAAGCAAAACAAACAAAACGAACATACAGACGGTTGTCGCCAAAAACCACGATCGGAACAATATTTATAATTTATAGAGTAATATATATTTGTAAGTATATATTTCTAAATAGTGAAATATTCTGTTAATGTATAAATTTGTAATTAATAAATTATATGTTGAGTGTATATATTTATGATTTATGATATATTTGTTGTTAGTAAATATTAATATTTTTATTATTGAGTAAATTACTTTCGTTGTGAATATAAGAATAATTCATAGAAATATATTTCTGGTATATGAATATTAGGGTGATTTTAAAAAAACCATGTCGGATTTTTTTGGGGGCACCCCCTAAAATGTTACATTTTGTTAGATTTTAAGATTGCCAAAGTTTGAGCACAATTGGAAGATGTTAACCCGTGCCACTGAGGCCTCAAAGTTTTGAAAATCTCGATTTTTTTTGGCAGTTTGGCGACTTCGGCGACCCATATCTCTGGAACGGGCTAAAGCTATTTGCCCGTGTCATACATCAAATTAAAGGCGATACTGTTTTCTACACAATAAATACGCAACTAGTACTGAAACCGAAAAAATAGAGCCAATGTCCCTAAAAACGTGACTAGGTACCCCTGAGAGCGAAGATGCGTTATTTGTATTATTATTGCTTATTATGGACAAATACTTGTACTTTGGAATCCAATTTCATTTAAATATGTTTGCTATGGTATACCGTTAATTGTTAAAGAAAAGGATAGCTAGGTGGTTCTTTCTTTTATGATTTTGTTTCTTTGTTAGTTGAAAAGTGTTCGCTGAACAGTGAAAGTCGTATTTTGTTCTACGTTCGTGTGATCGAGTTTAAAAAAACCCACTAAATATTAACTACAAAAGACATTTTTATTTTAATTAGGTCGGTACCTACTAACACGTACTCTTTTTTTTAGTTAGTGTCATTCTGTGTCATTTATTCTTTCTTCTAGTGAACATTTTTATTTCTCGTAAAAGTGATGGCTTCTACATCTGGCGTGAGAAGTAGAGATAGAGACAAAATTTTTCTAATTGACTATCCAGCTCATCAGATAACTAGATGTAAGCTGCCCTCCAATCGACAAGTTCTAGATACTATGTTCTACAATTTGCGTACTGTGAAGTTAAATGAAGAAGAACTGCAAAGAAAACTAATGGAATGCCAGCCGAGAGACGACTACAAAGAGCTGTTACATCTTGATATATCTTGGACATCTTGACGGAAAAGATGTGCGCTTCAGGTCTCCAGGTTCAGTACACCATGCCCGGTGGATGGCAAAAGCTATTTAATGTCTGAAAATACAACTCTTCCGTGACCAGTTTAAGCTGACTTCCCAAGAACAAGAGGCCCTAGAAGCACTTTGTGTTTTCATCGTTCGAGTCTACTGTAAAGCCTGGTTTAACGCCCCCAGGGCGTGTCTAGCACCAAAACAAGACCTAGACCTCATTGAAAATCTATTGAAATACGAAAGCATTGACAAAAAAATATCAGCAAAAGGAATTAACAAAATGATAAATCACCTGTGGTATCTTAGTCCTGAACTTGTTGCCCTGGCATTGTTTGACCCGACCGTGCAAAACACCGTAAAGAGCCAAATGGCGACAAAAATCTTAACAAATCAACCAGAAGAAAATGAGAAGTGCTCCGGAAATATGCGACCCAATCTAAAAAAAGAACAACTGCTGAAATTCCTAGAAAAAGGTCTCCCAGCCCTAATTACATGTGAGCCTTACCTGTTGTTCAAGAGATTAAACATTAACACCGAATTTCTGGAAAAAGATCCTGCAACTTGGCCGCAGAACATCAACTACCAGGAGGGGTAAAGGATGGTAAACAACTTGAAGTTGTGAACGATATGGCAGAGCGAGGAGTCAAGCTCATCAAAGATTACAACCAATTACTTACAAAGGACGAGCAACAAAAACAATACGTTCTCCAAGTAGTCAGCAGATGCCCTCAGCTGTGTCCAGATAGCTCCAAAACCACATTATGTCAGTCCCTTGAATAAATTTAAATAAGAATAAAATGAAAAAGTTATTTATTATACTTGATTTTTTAAATACATAATTGTTTTCATTCCAAAAATTTATAATATGGGAAGGAAAATGGGTTTTATCATAATTTTCTTCGCTCTAAGGGGTACCTAGACACGTTTTTAGGGACATTGGCTCTATTTTTTCGGTTTCAGTACTAGTTGCGTATTTATTGTGTATAATATAAAATGTTAAAAACACGCCTTCAATTTGATGTATGACACGGGCAAATATATTAAACCGTTCTAGAGATATGGGTCGCCAAACTGCCAAAAAATCGAGATTTTCAAAACTTTGAGGCCACAGTGGCACGTGTTAACATCTTTCAATCGTGCTCAAACTTTGGCAATCCTAAAATCTGACAGAAAGAAACATTTTCTTTTTTTTCCCTGAGATAAAACCACCCTAATTTATATCTTAAGAATTGCAATATATTTTTATTTTTTGCTATATTTATATATTTAAAATTAGTAATATATTTTTATATTGATAAATTTTTGTATATATATATAGATATATTATTCTTTTAATATATATGATGCCACTTGTAAGATAAAGAGTGAGCATTGACATACATAGCTAGTGGAAGTCAGGCGATGCGATATATGCGATATGCGATAAAAACACGCCTTTAATTTGATGTATGACACGGGCAAATATATTAAACCGTTCTAGAGATATGGGTCGCCAAACTGCCAAAAAATCGAGATTTTCAAAACTTTGAGGCCACAGTGGCACGTGTTAACATCTTTCAATCGTGCTTAAACTTTGGCAATCCTAAAATCTGACAGAAAGAAAAATTTTCTTTTTTTTCCCTGAGATAAAACCACCCTAATTTATATCTTAAGAATTGCAATATATTTTTATTTTTTGCTATATTTATATATTTAAAATTAGTAATATATTTTTATATTGATAAATTTTTGTATATATATATAGATATATTATTCTTTTAAGATGCCACTTGTAAGATAAAGAGTGAGCATTGACATACATAGCTAGTGGAAGTCAGGCGATGCGATGCATTTGAGAAGTAGGCGAAGAAAAAACAGAGAGGGATAGTTTTAGTTAGTTTTTTTTTTGCTATTCAGAATAAACATGTCAGCGGAATACTGGGAATACGGCGCCAGGCCGAGAAAAGCACTACCAAGTGAATACCGGTCAGCCGCTAATTTATTAATATTAGAGAGTGAGAATAGTTATCGGGCGGCGATGAAGGTGGAATTTGGAAAGATAAGGGAAACGCTTCGGGCGAACCATTTAGAGCTGATGAAGCTCATTAGTGATGCAATGAGACCCATGCAGCAATCACAGGCGCAGGAAAGTAGCCTAACAGCTGTAGAGTTGGAGAAGGAGCCCCAAAATACGGTAGATGAAACCCGAGAAGAAGTTAGGGGAAGTGGCAACTTACAAGTTAGGATTGAAGAGGAGAATACAATCAATTATAATTTAAGTTGTGAAGAGGAAGTTTCTGGCAATCAGGATGATGAGGACTTGTCCTCAATGGATCAAGTAGGATTCTGAGGTAGAGATGGCCTCAGACTAGTCCAAATTCAAAAGTGAGTTGACTGACCGACTTGACCGCTGAAGCGGTCAATGATGGAATAGCGGAGGAGGCCAAGGAAATAGGAAAGGACCGGTTTTAAAAAAAATGCTAAAATACATTTAAGGCGGTGGTAGGAAAAAAACAGGCTCTGTTGTTACCGCACCAATAGTATGATGCAATGCAATTTCTACATATATATAATGCTTACTTAATAACTTAAATTTTATGCTACTATATACTTAGCTTACCCTTATCTCTATGGGGCGGGCGGCAGCCTCCTACGAAATTGTAGGCGGTTTCAGTACTTATGGGATGGGCCGGAAACAAGCAGTTATCACTCTATTCAGCAAAATCACTAATCAATGTAAACTTCCTAACGTCAACTCCTCCACGGTCAAAACTGAACTCTGATTCTCGATAATTTTAGGCGCTTTCAATAATTATCAAAGTGCAAAGCAGTTGCAAGTGGAAAATTTGGTTTAAATTGATCAGATATAAAACCGCTCCCCTTCAAAAATTTTACGTTTATTTTGTAGACAAGTACATTGAAATTGAATTTAAAAAAATTGTTGTTTGGAACCGTTCACACTTTTAATGTATCAGAACAAATAACAGGAACAACCGACGAAACGAGAGACCATCCACACAAAATCAGACTTGCACCAACGAATATCCTGAAAGGCTTGAGGATTTAAGCGTAAGCTATTTAGAAATAAAAACCAGAGTTATTTCCTTAAGATAAATTACTTTATTATAAAATATTATTTAATTAATACAGAGATAAGTTTTACGATGTATCGTGCTTAAGGCAAACAAACAGAAGAAGGTAAAAACGGAAGTTACAAAAGGAAGAGACAAATCAAGTTGACATAAGTGACATATTGCATATGTAACAAAAGAAACAAAAAACAATTATCGATATCAATAAAAATGAGCAATTGTAAATTATAATAATCTAACAAACTTCTCCTTAATTTACAATACTAAAATTTACTTTAAATTTAATACATTTCTAAACATAACAAATTTTTCTTTTGGTAGTCCTTTGGTGAATAAGTCAGCTAACATTTTTTCAGTTGGATAGAACTCAACTTGGACTAGTTTCTTTTCGACGTAGTCTTTCACGAAGAACGTTTTGGTTTCGATGTGTTTTGAGCGATTGCTCAGCTTTTCATCAGCTATCATTTTTATAGCACTCTGGATGTCCTCGTATATTGTTGTAGACTGATTGCAACCATAACCTAGGTCATTTAGGATTCGTTGTATTCATACAGCTTCCTTACATGCTTCGGACAAAGCAATAAACTCTGCCTCAGTAGACGAGAGAGCAACACAATCTTGACGCTTACAGGACCAACTTACAACACCATTTAATAGAAACACGTACCCAGTTTGGCGGTCTTCAGCCCAATTGGCGTCGGCGTAACCGATGAGTTCACAGTCTGATGATTTTCCTCTAAGTTTCAATTGCATAGATGATGTTCCTTTTAGGTATCTTATAAGTTTCTTTACTTCATTCCAATCATACTGAGTAGGATTTTCCACCGTTTGTGAAATTATGCTAACGGCAGCAGAAATATCAGGTCGTGTGTTTGTTGAAATATACAATAAACATCCAATTGCAGCTCGATATTTCTCATTAGTTGGCAATTTGTCACATTCTGGTTGTTTGTGATATGCAGGGCATAAACGTATATTAGAATCTTTCGAATTTTGTAAATCAAATTTCTTAACGACTTCTAAAATATATTTCGTTTGGTCGATTAAAAAATTATTATTTTCTTTACTGACTCTAATACCCAAGTAATTAGATATCAGGCCTAAATTATCAATACTGAAATTTTTACGTAAAATATTTTCAATACGATTTACCCGATTTTTGTCACTCGAAATCACCAGTATGTCGTCGACATATATTAATACAAACAAAGACTTTTCATATGTATACAAACAGTGGTCAGCTTTACTTTGTTTTAAGTTTGCTTCTTCAGCAAGCACAGTATGCGGCGTTTGATTCCAGATACGTGCTGACTGTTTAAGACCGTAAATACTTCTTTTCAGCAAACATACTTTGTTTGAATTATTTTCGTTGATAAACCCGGGCGGCTGACGCATAAATATCTTCTCCTAATTCACCATTTAAGAATGCAGTTTTTGCATCAAAATGGTAAACACTCATATTCTAAGTAGCGGCGATGGAAAGAAGAATTCGGAAGGTAACGTGTTTAGCAACAGGAGCAAACACCTGGTCGTAGTCGACTCCAAACTTTTGGCTGAAACCTTGGGCAACAAGACGTGCTTTATATTTTTGCACTCTACCGTCTGCATCTCTCTTTAATTTATAAACCCATTTGCAGCCGATTAGATTTTTGCCATTAGGCAAATTTATTAATTCCCAAGTGTTATTTTCGATGAGAGAGCTATATTCCTCTCTCCATGGCAGCAATCCAATGGCTACCCTTCGAACATGACACAGCTTCATTGTAATTGGATGGCTCGCCATTGATAACAACATCAATTTCTTGGATAAACTGCATTGGACCAATACCTTTATTTACCCGTTCAGATCTTCGCTGTGGCTCGCCTAATTCATCTGGTTGATCATCATTCATATTGTTATTTTGATTCTCATCGTCGGTGTTTTCATTATCGACGTAATCGCTACCGGCGTTTTCGTCGACGGACTCGGGACTGTTGCAATTGTTATTGTCGTTTCTAATTGGAATGAAATCGGTTTTATTTTCACATTTTTCTATAATCGTGTTGTTTACAAATTTAACGTCACGGGAAACAACAACTTTTCCTTTTTCTGGAACAAAACACTTAAGCTTTCGAATGAACATCACACCCGACGAAAATAGCTTCATCTGCTTTTGGGTCCAGTTTTCGGCGCTGACAATCCTGAACTTTAACAACACATCTTGAACCAAATCTTCTCAAATTTCCATAAAACGGTTTTCGACCATCCCAGATTTCAAATGGTATGCTTTCTATTGATTTCCATGGTAATAAGTTTTGTAAGTTGTTCGCTGTCATTATCGCTTCACCCCAAAATTTATTCTCCAGCTTGGCATTTAACAACATACAACGCGTCATGTCAATTAATATTCGGTTTTTGCGCTCTGCGACGCCGTTCTGCTGAGGTGTATAGGGCGCAGTACGCTGAATCTTTACGTCTCTTTTATTAAGATAATTGACGAAATTTTTGTCGGTATATTCTCCACAACGATCGGTTCTCAGGCATTGAATTTTGTGGCCAAATTTATTTGCTGTTAATTCATAAAATTCTTCAAATTTCTGGAATGTCTCAGATTTCTCTTTAAGCAAATAAACAGTGGTGAAACGTGAAAAATCGTCAATAAAAGTTAATATATAGCGCTTACCTGATGGTGTTGTAGTCTGCATCGGTCCGCAGATGTCGCTATGTATTAGCTGTAGAACTTCTGTTGATCTACATTTGGCCTCTTTTGGGAACGGCAGCCGTGTTAATTTTGACTTAATGCAGATTTCGCAGTCAGTGTAGTTTTTGCAGCTAGTTCCACACTCCGCTACTTTCATACCAGTCGCTATATTATCATTTCCGATAGAACGTATTGCATCCATGCTGCGATGACCCAATATGCGATGCCAGTTATGTAAACAAAATTTCTCACCGTTTGAAACAAAATTTGCTGTATTTTTTACTCGCAGTCTATACAGGTTATTTATGACGTCTGCAATAGCTATTTGTTTATTATCTTCTGTTCGTATATCACATATGTTTTGGCAAAATGTGACTTTCATGCCCTTTTCTGCCAATCGTTTAACAGAAATCAGATTGCCACCTATTTCAGGAACATATAAAACGTTTTCGATACGAACTCTGTTTGATTGCCCATCACCGTTTATTGTATGTATGACAACACTGCCTTTGCCAGATGCAGCAACCAATTGCCCATTTGCCACTGAAACATTTTCAGTATGTGACCCATCAAAAACATCAAACATTGCACGATTACTAGAAATATGACATGTGGCTCCAGAGTCCACAATAAATTCGTCACAGTTCTTTGTGCCAACAAAAAATAAATGTTCAGCTGAATCATTTTGCTCTATAATATTAGCTTTTGATATACGTTCTTTTCTTTCTTTGATAGCCTTCCGCGCAGAGTACTCTGTGCATTTACTTCGGACGTGACCTTTTCTCTTGGAAAAAAAACAAGTAATGCTACTCCCACTCTTACGTTTAAAATTCATGACCCGTAGGGCATCTGCACCTTCAGACGTAACCACTGTATTATCTCGATCTTGCCTCCGGCGATACTCTTCAATGATTTTTGCACAAACAAGAGATGGTGTCAAATCTTTTTGATCGTGCGCCTCCATTGCTGTTATTAGTCCATCATAACTACTTGGAAGAGAACCCAAAATTGTAGCCGTCGCTAAAAATTCCCATGTTATATTGCTACCTAACGCAATAAGCTTTTGAAATAGTTCATTCATCTGACCTACGTGCGCCTCCATGTCAGTGTCATCACTGGCTCTCTTCGCCATCACTTCGCGTAGCAACCTTACTTTTACACCTGGAGCATCACGTTTATAAAATTCCTTAAGGGCATCCCATGCCTCTTTTGCAGTAAATTTGTTACGTATGTGATGAATTTGATCGTCTCCAATACACAGGGTAGTAGCGTGAGCTTTTTGATCGGTTTTTTCCCATTGAACAAAATTTTCTGCTGGTTTAGCTTCTGTAATTGCCGACCACAAACCCTCGCGCTTCAAAAGCATTTCTAATTTGAAGCGCCAGTTAAAATAATTTGTGGTTGTAAATTTCGGCATTTGATGATGAAAATCAGCCATATTAATTTTTTTTATGATGAAAAAATTACAAAAAAAAATATTATACAAATATTTTATTTAAAGTGAATTTATCTCAGCAATCCCTGGGCCCACAACCATTGCTATTTAGAAATAAAAACCAGAGTTATTTCCTTAAGATAAATTACTTTATTATAAAATATTATTTAATTAATACAGAGATAAGTTTTACGATGTATAGTGCTTAAGGCAAACAAACAGAAGAAGGTAAAAACGGAAGTTACAAAAGGAAGAGACAAATCAAGTTGACATAAGTGACATATTGCATATGTAACAAAAGAAACAAAAAACAATTATCAATATCAATAAAGATGAGCAATTGTAAATTATAATAATCTAACATATCCGCTATAGACTGCTTTGACGTTTGTCATTTTCTTCTTTTTTTATCTCCGCTTCCTCTTTCTTCTCCGGCTTCATCCGCTATTCCAACTTGACCATTTCAGCGGTCAAGCCGGTCAGTTACCTCACTTTCGAATTTTTAGACTAGTCCTAGGCAGTGTAATCTCTACCTCAGACTTTGCCTGGTTAAGAATAGCGGAAAAAATGGAAATAAGAAAAAGAAGGGGAGAATCAAATTTAAAAAAATGAACATACAGACGGTGGCGGCTAAAGGAACGATCGCAACAAAACACACGGGTTGCCACGAGCACTACAAACTCCGCCGGAACACGGATGGAAGCGTCCATGAGCATTTAATGCTCTACCCTGAGCTAGCCGGGCAACTATACCTACATATACATAAACATATAAACTAACAACATTTATTTTTCAGAACCACCACACTGATTACCATCACGGATCCCAACACTTACTTGCACGGTAATTAACATAAAACAACATTTCCTAATCTAACCCTATACTTATTTTGTCTTCCCAGCCATTCGACTCGAAGAACTATGCTTCCCCATTATATTCCATTTAGACGCTAATTTACATATCTATACATATATCGTATCGTATGAACAGGAATGGTAGGTAGGTAGGTAGGTAAAGCGGCCGCCCGAAAAGGGCGCACTTAGGCCAACATTGACCCTTTGTAATACCGCATGGGACAGCAGGTCCCATCCCTTTCAAAGGTCCAGCCATTTGGAGCTTTTAATGAAGCTATTGATGGAGCTAATCTTTTTTTTTGAGATATCTCCCAAGGAGTCCAAAAAGTAGTCGCCTAGGAAAGTGCGCCTCCTTCTGGACAAAGCTGGACACGTGCACAACAGGTGAGCAGTAGACTCTTCCTCCTCCTCGTCCATGCAACTCCTGCAGAAGTCATTAGAGGCGATCCCCAGCCTACACCCGTGTGTGCCTAGAGTCCAGTGTCCCGTTAAGACGCTAATCACGGGACCTATGCTTTGTCTATTTAGAGCCAGTAGGTCCTTAGAGCGCTTGACATTTATTTCTGGCCAGGTTTGTCTAGCTATTTTACATCCTGAAAGTTCAGACCAGCGCCTGCCCGCTGTTCCTAAGGATATTGTTTTACTAATAGCTTACATGTGGCAATAGGAATACCGAATTGCGACCTATCTGGTTCCATCGGTATGGTAGTACCCTCACGGGCAAGTTCATCCGCCTTGCAGTTCCCTGGAATATCTCTGTGACCGGGAACCCAGCACAGATGTAGACGGGTCTGCTTAGCTATCTCGTCTAAAGATTTGCGGCAGCTCTTGACGGCTTTTGAGGTGATAATAACCGAATCCAGGGAGCGCAAAGCAGCTTGGCTGTCGGACAGAATGCAAATATCAAGTCCAGATATCTTCTTCTTCCTTAGCCAAGACAGTGCTGCCTCTATAGCCGCGACCTCTGCCTGAAAAACACTGCAGTGGTCGGGCATCCTAAAGGACATGTTAATATCCAAATCTTCTGAGAATACACCACCTCCCACCCTACTCTGTAGTTTGGATCCATCTGTGTAGATGTGAACCCCTTCTACATGAGTGGGGATGCCATCCTTCCATTCGTCCCTGGAGGGAATGGAGATCTTGCACATACCATTGAAGGCGTACATTGGTGTGATGTAGTCGAAAGAGTCAGGATGTGGTCGAAAGAGTCAAAATGTCTTAAAATGGACGCATGACCTATATTCCTGGCATCCCATTGATGCGTAGCTTTTAGTCTGATAGCTGAGTTTGCAGCCATTTTTTCGCCAAAAAGCCTAACAGGCAGCAGATTGAGCATAATCTCCAATGCTGCCGTTGGAGTCGATGAACAGGAATACTTTTATTTATTTTACCTTACAAAACATATAGTAGTCAATTCTATTTTCAGATTTTTAAATCAGAACACTTCCAATTAGACATCTACATCAACGAAGCAGACTTGGGAGTAAGTTCTTTTATATGTATTTTTACACCATTCATAAGATCCCTACAACTAACTTTCCTTCACCCAATTATTGCTATCTTATTTCTTATCTCTATCGCGGTGGTCTTCCTTCAGGTAAGCCCTTCTAGCTGGCAGAACTGACTGATTCACACGTTCTGCTGCATTAGATTGTGGCGCATAAAACCCCATTCTCACATGCTTAATCGCATACGACTCCATCACTTTACTAAATTCCTGACTCACAAACTGTTTTCCATTATCTGAATGTATCGTTTCTGATACACCGAATTTATGAAAAATTTCTTCAACCAAAACCTTACTACATTCATTGCCGTGGCCTTACCCATAGCTTTTAAGAACACGAATTTCGTAAAATGATCCATTACCACCAACACGTATGCGCGGCCCGCCCTGGAGCGTGGATATTTTCCTAAAAAATCTATATAAAGCCGTTGGAATGGCCGTTCGGTGCTGACTTCCTTTCCCATAAAAAGTTTAGAAACCTGATTGCTATGCTTCGTTTCCTTGCAGATCCTGTAATCTACGTAATTCCGCACCTGTACCGCCATACCAGGCCAATAGTAAAACTGTCTTACCCGGTGCAATGTCTTAGCGACTCCCCCGTGAGCTGACAACTCAGGCTCATGGGCTTGTGATACAACTGTCGACGTTAATGCTTCGAGCACCCATAGCTTCCAACAGGGACCCCTGCCCTCTTCCTCATTAGACACAGTACGTTTATATATCTTCCCATCACGTATTTGCAAATCCGGGAATTTTCCTATATTATCTTCAATAGTCTGCCTTCGCTGAACATACTCAGGCGAATCGTATTCCGTAGTGTCCATATCAACAATATTCAGAGCCACTTCCTCCATCAACCGGGATAGCGTATCAGCCTCTACATTTTCACTCCCCTTTCGGTGCTCAATTTGAAAGTCATATGCCTGAAGCTGAAGAGACCACCTGGCTAACCTCCCACTCAAGTCTTTCAATGACATGAGCCACTTTAAGCTAGCATGATCGGTGATCACGGTAAAAGGCATCAGCTCCACATAGGCCATAAACCGCCGCACCGCTAGAACCGCTACCAGACACTCCTTCTCTGTCACGCTGTAGTTCAGCTGGCAACTATTCATTTTGTACGAATAGTATGCTATAGGACATTCATGTCATCTCTTTGGAAGAGCACCGCCCCAACGCGGTAATGGGACGCATCACACTGGATATAAAACCGTCTCTCAAAATCTGGTTGTGCTAATACGGGTGCTGTGGTGAGAGCCTGCTTCAATTCCGCAAATGTGGCAAGTGCTTCTGGAGTCATCACAAATTTCCCGCTCTTTCGAAGCGTATCGGTTAAAGGCGCCGCTATGTCTGCAAAATTCTCCACAAATCTCCGATACCACCCTGCCGTTCCCAAAAAACTTCTGACCTGCTTTGGTGACTTTGGTACAGTAATTCTATTCAGCGCCAAAATCTTTTCCGGGTCAGTTTTTAACTCCCCATGGCCTATCACAAACCCCAAATATTTTACCTCCTTACAGCAGAACTTCGATTTCTGTAATCCTATTGTTAGATTCGCATCAGACAGACTTCTCCTAATAAACGCACATGTGTACTGAAATCTGGGGATATCACTAACAAATCGTCCAGATACACAAATACATTACCCCGGAGACGTTGCGGAATTACTTTGTCCATCAGCCTGCATAATCTCTGTGCCGCATTGCATAGCCCAAAGGGCATTACCCTAAACTGGTACAGGGGTCTTCCTGGTATGGTAAAGGCTGTAAAGGCTTTACTCCCCGGTTACAGTTCAATCTGCCAACATGCGAACTTGAGATCTATGCTGCTGATGAACACTGCCTCGTCTATGCGACTTAGGATGCCTTCTATATTCTGAATGGGGTATGCATCTTTCACGGTCCGCTCATTCAGCTTGCGGGCATCCAAGCACTGCTCCAAGGGCTCTCACTTTCTTCGATCACCCCTAGCGATAGCATCTGATCTACTTCAGCATACAATAATTCCTGTATCGCCGGAGATACTGGGTAGTAACGGTCCTTTACTGCTTCCGCTCCCTGTATCAACTATATGCTGTGTCTTTCTGCCGTTGTTCTACCTAGTACGTACTCTTCATATGCCCTAAACTCCTTCTTTACTCTAATTAATTGCTCCAGCTGGGCCTCTGACAAATCATACATGTTTGCGGCGTCGTTCCTTCCACCATTATCTTTGGTATCAGACTCCGCGACTATTTCATCCACTCCAACTACCCCCGGTGCTAGGCTAAACACCCGCCAAAAGTCGACTCCTAAATAAACTTCTTGTTATAGTGTAGGACACAAACAAAATATTATAGCTTTACTCTCCCCGTTAAAATACACGGGCACAGTTACTCTCCCCACCACAGACTGTTTCTGTCCACTAGCTGTATTTACAATGGTCACATAGCTCCGCACTTTCAGCCCCAAGCCGCTTACCAGTTTCTTACAATTTCTTCCTAGTATACTCACAAATGCCCCAGTGTCTAGCAGACCTCTGATGCTTTTCCCCTTAATTGCTATTTCCGCAAACGGCCTTTTTTCCTCCCTATCACTTCTTTCCATCGTTTCTGCTACTCTCTTCCTTTCCATCCTTCTCCTCCGGTATCGCTCCCGGGCTTTCCTTACTCGATTTGAGACAATTAGGCTCCCCACTCCATTCACCGGTGCGCTATTCTGCAGCCTGTAACCTCCTTCTTTCCGCTCTAAGTCCTCCTCACTCGAAATGGGTTCTCCGCAGGGACTTCACCGGAACGTGGCGGTCCCTCTTGTGCCACGTTCCTCCCGGGGTTTCCCTTCCTGCAATTAGGACACTCTGGAGTCACCACATTCTCCCTTCCACACCTATAGCAAAATATTTTCCTTTGCCTCGAATTACATTCTCTAAATGTATGCCCGAGCTGTTTACAATTCTAGCATACCACTTGACTCCTACTTGCCGGTTCCCTTACTTGGTTCCTCTCCTCTAACGCAGTTCTCCCTGTTACCACTTCCTGACGATTTTCCCCTACCTCTACAATTACCGTGTTGCTCACCTCACTTACTACTCGACCCGAACCATATTTAAAAGGCGGCTGCACCATCCTAATTTCCGTCTTTTGAAAGAATCTCTCTTGGCATTCATATTTTAGCTGGTCCACGCTATAGCAAGCGATGGGATACACTATCTTCCCTAATCCCTCCCTTAGGTTTCTCTTTATTATTTTGATTAGGTCAAATTCCGATACAGGGTAAGTCATTCGTGCTCGGAGCTTCAGCACTTCAAAAAAGAAAGAGTCCAAGCTCTCGCCTGGCAGTTCCCTCGTTTCTGACAATTCCCTCAATAACTCAAATTCACTCTGGTTTGAGCGAAACTGCCTTAGCATAGCGTTCCGAAGCGCTGGCCACACCCTGACGTCGTTTGTCCCTACACATAGCCAGTACCACTCTATTGCTGCCCCACGCAACAGTACATGAAATTCCTTCATTACTGCTGGCCAAGGAACCTCATACTGCGCCTGCAAATGCTCCAACTGGAATATAAATTCTTCTACGGGCAGATTCTTTACTTTTCCATCGAAGAATAAACCCCATCTCTCTAGTCTCACTACCATGTGACTCTCTTCTCTCCGAAACTCTCTTCCGTTCCTTCGCCCTATATTACTTCTACTCGCTTGCTCCCTGGTTAGAATCTCCGGACCACCCTCTTCCGCCTCCATCCAGATTGGTGGTTCGCGGCCACTCGCTGGGGCAAGCTGGCTCCTCCATCTGACACTTTCGCGACCTTCCTCTGCTCTACTTAGGGGTTCACAACCCGACTCCGATGTCGCGGGCATCACCCCCCGCTCCGACAACTGTTGCCTAGGCCGCACTGCGTCATTAACCAATTTCATCAACTCTATGTGATTCGCCCTTACCGTTTCTTTTATTTTTTCCGTTTCTACACTTAATGCTACTCAATAGCTATTATGGCTTTCGAGCAACATCAAATTAATTGCCGATCGGTATTCGCTTGGGAGCTCCTATGGCCACATTTCCCGTTCTGGCCTGTTTTCGTACGCTGCCGTGGCTAACCAGCCATCCTCACTGCCTCTATCGTTCGGCACCGTCCCCGTGCCGCTCCAACCTAGTGGTCCCCCAGTTGCCTTATCTTCCTCACTTCCCCCTTGGGGCGAGTGTTCCACCGGCATCGTTTCCCTTCTGTTCTTCCTGGGTCCACTTCGCAAGTGCATCTGACTTATCAGAATAACCCAAATTCACAAACAAAACCGAAATAACTTTGTAACGACTCGTTTTCGCCGGGGTAAGCTCGCCGGATTTCCAGGAGTCGTTTACAGAAAATCTCTAAAGTATTCAAAGCTTGTTTACGTTGATTTAATTATTTTATTTATTTATTAATTTAAAAAAAAAGGCTTAACTACTTGATACAATTATTTTTACTAAACTTAAATACGGACACAGTTGAACTATATGTCCCCCTAGCTTCTGTTGCGTTTGTCAGTGTGGGTTTCTAGCAGAGAATCGATTATAAACCATAATCTCCTCTAGATTCCCCTAGCTTCTGTTGCGTTTGTCAGTGTGGGTTTCTAGCAGAGAATCGATTATAAACCATAATCTCCTCTAGATTCCCCTAGCTTCTGTTGCGTTTGTCAGTGTGGGATTCTAGCAGAGAATCGATTATAAACCATAATCTCCTCTAGATTCCCCTAGCTTCTGTTGCGTTTGTCAGTGTGGGTTTCTAGCAGAGAATCGATTATAAACCATAATCTCCTCTATATTCCCCTAGCTTCTGTTGCGTTTGTCAGTGTGGGTTTCTAGCAGAGAATCGATTATAAACCATAATCTCCTCTAGATTCCCCTAGCTTCTGTTGCGTTTGTCAGTGTGGGTTTCTAGCAGAGAATCGATTATAAACCATAATCTCCTCTATATTCCCCTAGCTTCTGTTGCGTTTGTCAGTGTGGGATTCTAGCAGAGAATCGATTATAAACCATAATCTCCTCTAGATTCCCCTAGCTTCTGTTGCGTTTGTCAGTGTGGGTTTCTAGCAGAGAATCGATTATAAACCATAATCTCCTCTAGATTCCCCTAGCTTCTGTTGCGTTTGTCAGTGTGGGTTTCTAGCAGAGAATCGATTATAAACCATAATCTCCTCTAGATTCCCCTAGCTTCTGTTGCGTTTGTCAGTGCGTATAACTCTGTTTAGTACGATGCGTCTGGTCTGCCTGATGCCGAATGAAAGAAAGAGGCTGGGTTGCCAGTTGCTCCTGCTTTTATGCTCCAGGTTTAGCGTAGATCATCGAATAGTTGTTGTTGTGCGGGAACTGTAGTTTGTTGTGGCATGTTGCTACGGTTTCCCGCATTGTTCTTCTCGTTTGAATGTGACCTTGGGCCACCTTCAGCACATTGTTGTTGCTTTCTCGCTGTTGTTCTTGCAAGTTTTTGCCCTTGGGCCACCTTCAATATTGTGTTGTTGTTGTGATGATTTACCTTGTTGTTGTTCCTTGTGTTGTTTGTTGTTGTTGCTATTTGTCCTTCGGCCACCTTCAGCACTTTGTTGATATTTTATATCGATGGCATAAAATATTTAAAAATATTAAATATTGGATATTTAATTTTGCTTCTCCTCTTTATGCTTTGTCCGGTCTGTTGGTGTGCTTAGCGATCGGTCTGTCGTGTTCCACTTTGTGCTTGGCCTTCGTTTTTGGGTGTTGTTAGTGGGTTATTTTCCAAACTAATGCAGTCGGCAACTTCTGTCGCGATCTCTTGTAAATTTCTAGCATTGCGTTAGGCACTGTTGTTGTAAGTTCATATCAGTGCGTTGGGCACTGTTGTTGTGAATTCATATCAGTGCGTTGGACACTGTTGTTGTAAATTCATATTATTTTAACTGTGGTCAGCCGGTTGCACAATTGTTTGTGTGATATTCTCCTGTGTTATCTTGCGTTGTTGAATTCGTTGCATGTTTTTCGTCGCTTATCACAGGGTTCCACTGTCTGACTTAATTGTGGCTGTGTCTTCTGTCCTCCCAATGCAGAGTATAACACTTGTTGTTGGTAGCATTACTATGGTGGGAGGTGTCTTAGACTCACTTGTATGATGGCTGCTGCACTAAATATGATGGCGGTTGTGTGTGTGGTTTTAGCAATGAAAGTGGGAGGTGCCAAATTCTTAGGACTATTAACGTATATATTTTAGGGTTGGTTGTTTAAGCACTTGGCCCCTATTTTAAATATACATGTTTGGGGCGTTATGGCAAAACTAAATATGTAGGGGCAAATTTACGCCTAAAATTTGCTCCTCACATGTCCTCCCTACTTTGCGGCCGATGGAAAATGGTCACCTTACCCTGCCAGAGGGTGATGATTTTGCATGATCCTCGCTGGAATCGGATTCCTTTCCGTTGTGTACACTGTTCTCGTCAGATGCGTTTGTTAGTTAGCGTATGCTGTGATGCCACTAGGCGCGCAGAATGGTTTCAGCTCGCTAATATGCGCTGTCTTTGTCTCCTTGGTTCCTTCACGTTTCATCTTGACAATGACTGGGGAGGTGAAGGTGTCTATCCGGTATGGCCCATCGTAGCGTGGGGCCAACTTGGCGGCGAAGTGGTCGATGGCTTTGGACAAATGGTGCTGTTTTGCTAACACCAATTGTCCAACTTCTGGTTTCCAGGGCCTTCGTCGTAGGTTATAATGACGCCGTTGATCTTGAGCCGCTCGCTCCAGATTCCTTGTCACTAATGTGTATGCTTCCTTTAGTAGTTCGGCTCTTTCGTTGGGTGTTTGTTTCCTTTGCCCTGTTCTGGGGTGGTTTCATCGTACAACGCTCCTGGGCGTCGTGGCTCCCGTCCTTGTATTAGGAACGCGGGGCTATAGCCAGTTGTCTCGGATACGCTGGTATTGATCGCCAGGTTAACTCCGGCAGTAGGTCATCCCACTTTTGTTGCTGTTTACCGGCGTATTGGGCGATCATGGTCTTAACTGTGCGGTTGGCGCGTTCGGCAGCATTTTCCTGTGGTGTGTACGGTGCGGTAAACTGGTGCTTGATACCGTAGTCTTCTACAAAGCGCTGAAAGGACTTGCTTGTAAACTGTGATCCGTTGTCCGTCACTAAGATCTTAGGAACTCCGAAACGGGCTAAGATGTGCTCCCGAAAGGCCCGTTGTAGAGTCTCGGTGGTGGCCTTCCGAAGACGCGCCATCTCTGTCCATTTTGAGAACTTATCATGGAAAACTAGTACCATTGTGTTTCCATGCTTTGAGCGGGGTAGAGGTCCAACAAAATCCGCGCACAATATGGCCCACGGCTCCAGGGGTATTTGCGTCAGCATTTCTCCAGCAGGTTGTTGTTGGCTGGGCTTGTACTTCTGGCATAGTGTGCACTGACGAACGTAGCGGCTGGTGTCCCGGAACAGTCCTGGCCAGTAGTACCTATTTGCAACTCGGGCTATCGTTTTCCGGATGCCTAGGTGTCCTGCGGTTGGCGCGTCGTGGTTCTCTTGCAAAATGCGTACCCTCAGAGGCCTAGGTACGCACAGCTTCCATGGTGTACAGTCCTCATCACCCGTGCGATTTGGTATATGGCGATACAGCTGCCCGTTTTCCAGTGTGTAGTCGGAGAATTTAGCCGGGTTGGCAAGTATTTCTCCTTTTCGCTTGAGCCACCACTTGCAATTTTGCTCTGCTTGGTCCTGCACAGTAACAGTGCATGCAGCTTCAACCGGTTGTCTTGATAGTGCGTCCGCCAGTACATTAAGTTTTCCTTTGCGGTATTGTACCTCGAATGAATGCTGCTGAAGTTCTAGCGCCCACCGTGCTATGCGTCCTGAAGGGCTCTCGATGGAATTTAGCCACTTCAGCGATTGTTGGGGTCCTCGTGTCTGCTTGTCGGCGAGAGCGACGTCCTGTCGCCGTTTTCAGGCGAGTGGCTGAAAAATCAAGAGCCCTAACGTAGAATTTAAACACTACCACTTTTCGGTTTCAAAATACAAGAGAGCTTTATTATTACGAAAACTAATGCTTATATACTATTTTTTAAACACCTATCTCAGTCTGCGAACTGACCTTTCTGGTGTTCCAGTTCTGCACCTGCTAATTGGTGTCAGTTGGTCAAGCCAACTGACCCACTTCAAAAGTGGCGACGGTGCATTCTAAATGCCCCTCGTCAGCTTGACTGCGGAACTGTGACACCCTAAAAGTTTACATCATAATTAATGCTTAAATACTACTATTTACAATATTTGCACCCTAAAAATATGTGCTCTCTTAATGAATTTAATAGGAGCCGTTTCTGTGAGTCAACTACGCGTAGGTAGCTTGATTCTAACTCACAACATCCCTCCCCTCTTTCTGAAAGAAGTTAGTGCAACTAACTTCCATAAAATCTCTACAATATTTTTCTTGCACTGCAAACAAATATGTGCATCGATTGAACTCTATAGTACATGTATATAATTTGTTTTATTTTTTCCATGAAATCGCCTTATTTGGGTTCTATAACGGTTTTTTTTTCTTTTATTCTTTTCTTTTCCATATATTTCTTTTTCTCTAGCTCTTATTTTCTTTTGTAGTTTTCTTCCTTTTATTTTTTTCTTTTTTGTTTTTGTGTTTTTTTTTCTTATTTTTATCCATCATTATTATTTTTTTATATTCCCCTTTTTATAATTTGGTCTTTCATTGACTCTTTTCTCATTGGCGTATATACAAACATCTAAACAATAACACAATTCTATTCTATACATAAAACCTTATATTATATTGCGCCCCCGCTACCTGCTGGTCCAGTTGACGACCGCCGTTGTCGGTATGGTTGTTGTGCTGCGCCGTTGGTGTGGTTCTCGTTGTGGGTATCCTTAACTGGCAGAATATAAACGATCACTGCCAGCGTTACGATCGCGGCGATCCCTCCTTTTTCCAACGAGGAGTGCGATCAAAAATGTACCACTCGGAATGGTTTCCGGACAAAACGACACTCCATTGGCGAGAATGTGCCGCCGTTCAAAGTCTGAGTATACGGTTCGCAGGTGGCTGTCTGGGTGAACGTAGAGTAGACCAAAAATACGTAATCAGCATTAGCGACGTCTTCAACGGAGTTGCATAAATGATTGCCCTGTATAAGTAAATTGTTCAATTCGCTGAAAAGCCGTTTGCTTTCTTTGAATGTGTGTTCATTGGCAATTTCCTGTCTCGTGCAATAACTACAAGGGAGCCTGGTGTCATTCTGCATGCGCCGACTCATTGACTCGTTAGGGGTTGTGTGTCAATATCCCATTGATTTACAGATCCTTGAGAGTTACTATCCAACTCGTTGGTTGCAAATAGCAGGTCATTATCCTCCTCCCCGTTCTTAGCCAAATGCAATACTATGTATTTATCCAGCTCGGCGTTCTGCCCAATAATAATGCTATAGCAGAAATCATGTTCAATAGCACGTTTGTGGAGGTAATTTTCGTCTGATATACTCAGGAGTATTGTGCGTATCGCGGAGTCCCGAACTATTTACAAAAATGTTAGGTTTTGGAACTCGTTCAGCACTTAATTGCCAAATAATTAGATTAAAGCACTGAACCACAACCCACAAGATCAGAGTCAACTTGCTGCGCGTTGTTTGCTACCCCGAAATGACATAGCTTGCTCGTTTCGTCTGAGCCTCGCTATTATCGATTCTGTTTCCGTTATCTCACACCCTCTCTTGCTTCCGTCAGATCCTGCCGTATTTGCTCTTAACTCGCAAAGCTCCGTTGTTTTCTCTTGCAAGTCTTCTAGTTTTTTCAGTACTGGCTCCAGATCAGCATCGCGAAACTCCGATATCACCACCCACTCGTCTTTCGAGAACCAAACATTATCCAGGGATTCCAAAATCAGGTCCGTTTCTGCCAAGGGTTCCACCCGCACTTCCGCGGTTTCGCTGCATTTTGCTGGAATTCTCAAATAGGCTACCAAGAACACAGCTGCCCTACACATATACTGTAGTAATCGCTATAATAACTTAACTAATAAATATGTCTATTTCTCTAAATATTTAAATAATCATTATGGTTATATTATTGCTACATTATCATTATCACTATTTTACATTAACATCCATCATCGACCGACCTTTTATATTCATAAATTGCTAAATCTACAATTGAATGCTATATCATTCAATTCCCCGTCCACTCGTCTTCTCCCCTTACATTCTCGGATTTGCTACCGTATCCCAGAGGAAAAGAGGACTGGACTATGTTTCATTATTGCCATATAGTGCACTAGTTCCGCTTTGACTAATTTTCCATGCTCTTTTCAATACGTGAGTTATCACTCATTCTAGTTTCGAACCAAATTATTGATCCTCCGACAAAATCAAATTATAAAAAATAATCCCATTTGTGTCAAAACTTTGTCCATTACATGACTATATCTTTCATCGCATACAATTACTTTTTATTTAAATTTACTTCTAGCCTGATATGTATATATCCATTAACGATCGTCTCTTCCTAGATCGTACATGGCTACATACATACATTCAAGGCGCTTTAAATTACCTAGAATTAATTACTAACGTTATTTTCCCCAATTAACTATACATTTTTTCAAATTTCCATACGCTAATTTCCTAATCAATAAACAGTAAAAACCTATGTACGAGTATCTGCAAAAATATACATACGCACATACCCATTCCTCCTAATTAGAATACTTACTTCTTTAAATATACATTCGTACATTCATTATTTATCTTATACACATATATACATACTCGTATATATACTTACTTCACCAGCAGTTCCGTTGCCTGGCGTTAACGCTCATGCATCGAATTTCAGTGCATACACTGCCGTATGTATGTATGTACTTATTCGAAGTTTTATATTACTTACCCACGACTGTCTTACTATCTTATTTTATTTTTTAATTACGTGCAATATTTATCATTTAATATTTTTAAAAAAAATATTTTTCCCTACTGTGCTTCGTTCGACCATAGTGCATAATAAGCATTTTTATTACGTCAACTTTACTTGCTCGAGTTTAATTGGCACACTTCTGCTGGCCTTGACTTTGAAAATCGGAACTGTGTGTGTTATTTGATACACACACGTACATGTTTACGTTGTTATTTTTGTGTTTACACTTGTAAAACACTGCTAACACATGTCTTTAGTTGTGTGGTCTAATGTGGAATAATTTCAATAAATTATTATGTAGCTTTTTATTTTTTCCCTTAATCGTTACGACTGTTGTAACTGGGGTTCGGATTTCTGCTACTACATACGGACCTATCCACACAGGTGAGAATTTGTTTCTCCTAGCCTGATTCTTCATTAGTACTTGATCACCCACATGAAAAACTACTGGGTTTAGTACCTTGTTATAGGCTTCCCTGGCCACTCGTTTAGCACATTCCTGGTTTTCTCTAACCAATTCGTGCGCTCGCTGCAACTGATATTTTTGTACTTTATTGGTGTCATCAGCATTGTATACAGGCGCACATTTGCGCTTCAAATTCACTGGCATGTTGAAATCAAACCCGTAGAGTGTTCTAAACGGAGTTTGCTTCGTTGATACATGCACAGTATTGTTGTGTACATGCATTGCAGTGGTTAACCATTGATCCCAATTCGAGCCGTCTTCTTTGGCAAAACTGCGCAAGTACTCGGCCAGAGGTCGATGACTACGTTCCAATGAGCCATTCGCCTGTGGATGATATGGTGTTATGTGCAACTTCTTGATTCCCAGCATTTTACACGTTTCTGAGAATAGTTTTGATACGAAATTTGAACCATTGTCGGTTATCAAAACCTTAGGTATGTTGTATCTTGCTATAATTTCATCAAAGAATGCTTTGGCCACCGTACTTGCTTCAGCATCGGGTATAGCCACGCACGCCATATACTTTGAGAAATCGTCTTGGAACGTCAAGATGTATTTATTGCCCGAAACAGTCTCAGGTAGAATACCTACAATATCCATATGAACCTTATCAAATGGTTGCTTTGGTGTGTCCGTTAACACCACGGGCATCTTTGTTACCCTTGAACTTTTGTTGGCCTGGCACTTTGGGCAACTTCTTACATATTTTTTTATGTCCTTGAGCATACCCTTCTATCCGTATACTCGCCTAATTCTGTCATGGGTTTTCCAGAATCCCTGGTGTCCACCTAGAGGTGAATCATGGAAACCCTTTAACACAGCCTGGATATCTTTTTTATCCTTCAGCCATTCCACACTACTGGCTCTTTGTTCATTAGCAGCGTCACCTGCATTGCTAACATTTCTTGTTGCATCAATTTTATCCCCTTGAATTCTCTCGGTCTTCTCCTTATCTGACCGTGCCTTGGCCCTTGTTTGCACTACTGATACCTTCTGTGCCTGCGGTACTCTGCTGAGTGCATCCGCATTTAGATTCTTTTTCCCAGGTTTGTAAATGATTTCAAAATCATACTCAGACAATTTGTGTCTGAACCTGGCTAGCCTAGACGTTTGGTCTTTCAAATTGGCTATGCCTCTCAACGGCTGGTGATCAGTATATATCTTAAATGAGCGTCCTAGCAGATATGCTCTAAAATTCTTCGTAGCCCATACTATGGCTAGAAATTCCTTTTCTATTGTGGAGTATCTCTTCTCCGTGTCGCTAAGCGCTCTGCTTGCGAATGCTATTGGTCGGTCATTACCGACTTCCCCTTGTGACAATACTACCCCTAACGCTTCATTGCTAGCATCAGTGGTCAACAAAAAAGTTTGCTCAAAGTCGGGGTATGCCAAAATTGGTGGCGAGCTAATTATTGCTTTTAGCCTCTCGAATGCTTGCTGACAGCTCTCTATGTCCATTCGAACTTTGCTTCTTTTCGTAGCAACTTATTCACTGGCAACGCAATTCCGGCTAGTCCTTCCACGAACTTTCTATAATAGTTCACCAGTCCTAGGAATGCTTGCACTTCTTTTCTGTTTCTCGGAATCGCTAAATTTTTAACGCATTCCACCTTGTGCGGGTCAGGCAGTGCTCCTGCTTCTGAGCAACGATGGCCTAAATAAACCACCTCTCTCCGCAAAAATTGACACTTCTCCGTGTTCAATTTCAAATTGTGTTCTCGTAATTTCTGGAGCACCTTGCGCAAGCGTTGCGAGTGCTGCTGCAAGTTCTTCCCATAAATTACAATATCATCGAGATACACAAAACAATCTAACCCTTGTAAGCCTGTTAGCACATGGTTCATTAGCCGTTGGAAGGTAGCCGGTGCTCCCGTTAATCCAAACGGCATTCTATTGAACTCATAATGGCCTAAGCCGGTGCTGAACGCGGTTTTCTGCTTATCTAGGGTATCCACCAGAACCTGGTGGTAGCCACTCGCTAAATCAAGTGTAGAAAAATATCTACTGTGTCCCAATTGATCCACTATCTCTTCTATCCTTGGTATTGGGAACACCTGCTTGATAGTGGCGTCGTTCAATTTCCTAAAATCAACGACCATTCTCCACTTCTTCTGACCGTGAGCACCTCCCTTCTTTGGCACCAAAATTATTGGTGAAGTCCAAGGCGAGATACTCGGCGAAATAATGTTATCCTTTAACATTCCTTCCACTTGCCTATTAACCTCATCTTTGTGAGCCTGTGGCAACCTGTATTGCTTCTGGTTAATCGGTGCTTGATCCACCCTAGTAGGTATTTCATGCTCTACCTCTGGTGTATACGTTAACTGGTCTCCTTCCAGCAAAAATATGTCATGGAATGACATACAAATGGCTTCTATTGATGCCTTCTCTTCCGAATTTACGCTTGGGTCTAACTTTAGTGATTCTAGCACTCTCTCCATTCTCTTTCTTATATCTACCTGCTTAATTTGATTAACCGATCCATAACTCGGTTCCTTAAAACTATCATAACTAGTGAACTTAGGCCTAAAATCCTTATCCATATAGTAGTCCTCTTCTGACGCATTTAGTACACAAGCGTACACTTTACCCTTATTACCGTGCGTTATGGTCTCTCCCATATATACGCCGTCCGCTAGCTGCTGCTTGTGCAAAACAACAGTCCTAAGTTTCGTGTTTACACGAATAGAAACTACTCTGGTTGACCTTGCGTTCACTACCTCTATACTACTCTTAACCCTATTCACGGTTCCTTCGTGCCATGACTTTAATGGGAGAGTAAGGATTCTATTCTTATTATCATCATAAAACGCTAACTGTTTTTCTAGTGCATCCAGTATGGTGCGGCCCCAGAGATTATCGCGGCCAATTATCCCATCGGCCGGGATACCTTCCCTATCCAATTCAACTGCGTGCACTCTAAAACTCATTCCCTTAACTTTACTGTGCCCTATTTTAAGTGACCCCAGTGTTCTGATGCAACCTCCGAACGCTCCATTAAGCATTCTTACATTTTTTGGGTTAATAACTAGTCCTTTCCGTAAAACACTAGATTTTACGAGGCTAGTATCCGCCCCTGAATCTACCAGAAGCACTAGCTTTCCACTAGCTGCCTCCTTGCAGGGTATCTCGATGAAAGCATCTCCTACCCTGCTCACAACGAAACAACGCCCTTTTGACTCCAAAATGGACGCGTATCTACTTCCTAGCTCTTCCAATTTTCTCTTCCATGCACCACAGTTATGCCTTACAATCCTATACCCCCTCAAAATCACCGCTAATACCTTAACTATACATCCTCGTACCACGTAGGTGGCGATTGGCCTATACTCTCTAACCTTATTAAAACTTAATCTAAGTGCTAGAATCATCACAGTTACCCAAATCAATACGCAATCAAAAATTTTCCCCCGGAGAGACTCTTGCTCCTCCGTAACTTGAACCATAGTGCTTACGTTACTTGGTACGTGGTATTGGAGAGCCTCTTGCTCCTCCTTTTCCTGGACTGTACTTCCTACATTACCAGTCACACGTACCTTCGGCCTAACTGTTGCTTCCTTTCTTTTGGCTTTCCAGTCTATTGGCCTCGACTGGGCCGCTGGAAGTTTCCCTGGTTCCTCTGTTGGAATTGTCTATCCCTGCATTCCGCAGCACGATGCCCCATCCGTCCACATGAGAAGCATTTCAACCCCTGTTGGGTGTTGCCTAACCTTTGTCCTCCTCTAGTATCCCAGTTTGGCCGCTGTTGACCATTCCCAGTGCTGAAAGGATTTCTTCCTTGGTTAATCCCTTCCGTTGAGTTGACTCGAGGACCACTACCCCTGCTGTCCCTTAAGGGTGGATCTGGGCGCCTCGTAGCTGGCTGCCTTCTACTTTGATCCCATTTATTGTCTAATTGGCACTGTCTACTTGCCTCATGACCATATGTGTGGCACTCCATACAATAGGGCGTATTTTTACGTGTAACGCATTCATCTCTTGTATGGCCTGGCCTATGGCAGAACGAACATGTGGGAGCCCTCTGTACACCCTCCCTGTGCGGTTTTCTCTGATACGTGGCTCTGCTGTCGGAGACACCGGGATTATACGCTCCTCTGTACACGTTTGGGACGGAATTAATTCCTTCTCTATCCATGACAGCGGCAGTTAAACTGTCCTGTCTATTTTCAAACATATGTATCTCCCCCAAACCGGTCGTACTCCGTTCCACAAGGACTTGTGCTCTAATTGCTTCTTCTACCAACTCCTCCAGATTTCCTGTTTTGCTATTCAGCATATGAATCTTTAGAGCGGAATTGCGGAGCCCCACTACGAAAGTCGTTAACACTGACTTGTCAACTTCGTACAATAGCGCGGTATCACCAACGCCATCGTACTTATGTTTGACTACTTCTTGGGCCAACATCCGAAGTGACTCCAAACGCCTGGCAAAGGCGCGAATGTCTTCCCCTGCCAGTTGTTTCCCGATTCTAATCTCCTGGGATATGTCTTCCAGAGTTCTCTCCTTAAGATAGGTTTTCTTCAGAAGGCCATAAAGCTCATTCACACTGGCGAATTGTTTTGGCAGCACAAGGTTGTACGCATCTCCAAATAACCTTTGCTTTATACAGTCGAAGAAATCCTGTAACTCATCAGGGCTTATGCTCCGCTTTGCAAGCTCACAACCTTGAATGAACCTACTGAGTTCTGACCTTAAATCTGCTGAAGCAGCACCAGTAAACACAGGTACTAGCCTGGACACAGTCTTTGAAATCTCCTCTATACCCATTTTACGTATTTTTGTTTTACTTATGACCGGTAAAACTTGAGCGCTATCTTTGTGGGTGGTTCCTAGATTCACTTCTCCCGGATCTGAGAGGTAATTGACCAATGACGGACTCAAACTAATTAGTCTTCGATCGTTTGTTCGTACAGGCGAAATACTGTCCACAGTATTGGGACTGTCCTGTACCGTTACTGCTTCTGGCTCTTTTGGCGTATATCCCTTATTTTTATTAGTTACCGGACGTTCTGGAGAAAAAGGCTCGACCCCTATTTCAGATGCTCCAAACAAAAATCCCGCTTGACTTTCTCCAGTCAATACTAATCTAGGCTTTACCACACGACCTATCCCTTCCGGAGTTAAATACTCCGGCCAGCGAACTTCAGGAGGCAATGTCAACACTGTCTGTGTAAATCCAGCCGATGCTGATTTTGATCTCTCCTTTCTATGTGAGTTGCTATTGGTCGCCCGTCTTCTTTTCAATCCTGCACACTCCTTCTCCAACAGCGCTGCTGCTTCCTCTGTTTCCGACAATCTCTGAGAAAGTTCCTTTACCTTATTCTTAAGATACTCTTTTTGTGCTCTCAAATCTTCTGTTTTCTCATGAAATTTGAACAACTTTTCTTCTGTCCTTTTTTGGTTTGCCGTCAAGGCTTGATCCGCTACTTCTAATGGTGACGCAGCGCCTCCGGCGTTCGCCTGCCTCCACAATTCCTGAGCTTCTTCCCTGCTCGTACTCGCTTCGAACTGGTCAACTATTTTCCCAGTAAACAGTTTCACCTCTGACTGTATTGATTTTAATCTGTTCCTTACTTCCTCGTCTGGCGAAACCAAACTCACTGTTTGTTGCCCTAGTCCTTCTAATTCAGAACTAAATGTACCTGCCCATTCGTTGACCAGACTATTTATGTAGTCTGCGTATTTTTCCGCAAAATCTTTTCCCTTGCCGTACTCAACTGCGTGAGGCAACAACAGTCCGTGATTATTGTTGAACTCTCTCCCCAGATCTTGCAACTGTGTTATTCGCTTGCGGTAATACACGTTGTCTTTACGTAACCTGCCGTCTTTCTTAAAGTTACGGACCAGCTTTTCAATCGTTTCACCAATTTGTTCCTGTCTCAGCAGTAATCCTTGCGCTTCCTTCGTCATATCCCAAATGCCAGAACAGATGTCGTATCCCAATTACAAATAAAAATCCAATAATTGATAAAACTTGTTATTAACTTATCCCAATATTTTATTCAATCTTACTTATTGATAAATACCAATTTAAAAAAAACATTCCACCGTAAATTCTATATTTATATACATATTCTGCTATACTTGTTTTCCATCACAAAGTTCCGCTACCTACCGGCGGCCATTAAGTCCATCCATCAATGCAAAGTGGTCCTTGACTTCCTCACAAATACTCCTTGTTTTCCTCTCACCATCCTTAATACTCCCAAAAATCCATAAAAAAAGGCCATATGTTTGTAAAAACCGAAATTTGATTTACCGGCAAAAGTGTCTTGATTCATTCCCGGAAATTTGAATCCATGTTTAAAAATAAACCCGTAACGTATGCGCCACATAATAATAGCATTTAAATGTTTTCTTCAACATTGCTACGCAAATCGTAGTTTCCGAACTTCAAAAACTTTGATGCAACAACACGTGTTGTCTGCACCTCTTCACCTAATACCCTTGACTCAAAATGCCAAATATTTAAATCAATCTTTATTTTGATTTCAAAACAATATAAATTGAATCGTATAAATGTCCCTACCGACAAACAAACACAAATCCCCTATCATAACCGTACGAACCCTATACCGTGGTACGTTCTTTCCGAACCAAACCAACCGGTATACACAAGTTCGCAATTCAATAACGCAAAATCCGTGAATAAACAGACACGTCCCACATTCCCCGAGAATGCTGAAACAAAATGTATTAAAAAGTATGAGCCTAATCTCAGTGGAACAACACTATACAACCTGACCGTAAGTAAAAAATTTTTCTTTTGAATCGACCTATTGTCACCTAACCGCAGCGGCTAATCAGCCCCAATGCTGCTTCTTCTGCATGACCGGCGCAAAAGCGCCCACACGGCCACCGAAGAATCGTCGACAAAATTCACTTAGATACTAGAATGTCCTACCATAGACATACTCAGCATTTTCGTTCCCTCCATTGCCCTCCTTTGGGATGGTTATCCTGATGGTTTCCTATTGGTGGATTCCCGCGTAGGAGTGCTCTTTTCCTGGCACTCGACGTTGGATCCTACCGGCTGCGCCAAAATGTTGGAGTCCTCGTGTCTGCTTGTCGGCGAGAGCGACGTCCTGTCGCCGTTTTCAGGCGAGTGGCTGAAAAATCAAGAGCCCTAACGTAGAATTTAAACACTACCACTTTTCGGTTTCAAAACACAAGAGAGCTTTATTATTACGAAAACTAATGCTTATATACTATTTTTTAAACACCTATCTCAGTCTGCGAACTGACCTTTCTGGTGTTCCAGTTCTGCACCTGCTAATTGGTGTCAGTTGGTCAAGCCAACTGACCCACTTCAAAAGTGGCGACGGTGCATTCTAAATGCCCCTCGTCAGCTTGACTGCGGAACTGTGACACCCTAAAAGTTTACATCATAATTAATGCTTAAATACTACTATTTACAATATTTGCACCCTAAAAATATGTGCTCTCTTAATGAATTTAATAGGAGCCGTTGCTGTGAGTCAACTACGCGTAGGTAGCTTGATTCTAACTCACAACACGATATGTGGTCGGTGATCACGGTAAAGTGGTAGCCCTCCAGATATGGCCGCATTTTCCGGATGCCCCATATTATGGCT
The DNA here is from genome assembly GCA_920105625.2 of Clusia tigrina. Classification (NCBI taxonomy): domain Eukaryota; kingdom Metazoa; phylum Arthropoda; class Insecta; order Diptera; family Clusiidae; genus Clusia; species Clusia tigrina. The sequence continues at coordinate 355,436 of CAKKTE020000562.1, forward strand.
AGACACTCCTTCTCAGTTGGGGAGTAGTTTAGCTCAGCTCCATTCAGGTGTCTACTAGCGTACGCTATTACTCGCTCCGCCCCCTCGATCTCCTGCGTAAGCACTGCTCCCAACCCGTAGTCACTGGCGTCGGTCTGGAGCGTGAACTTCTGACTAAAGTCTGGGCAGGCGGGGATCGGAGCTTCCGTCAATCGTTGTTTCAGTAATTCAAAAGCCTCCTGTTGTTCGGTACCCCATCGGAAATGTTTTCCTTTCTTTAGCAGCATCGTTAAAGGGTGTACTGCTTTTGCAAAGTCGGGTACAAAACGGCGATACCAAGATGCGATGCCCAAGCAGCGGCGTAGCTGTCGTATGTTCTCTGGTGGTTGCAGCTCCCGTATGGCAGCGATTTTATCTGGGTCAGTATGTATTCCTTTGTCGCTGACCACGTGTCCCAGATATTTTAGCTCCTTCCGAAAGAATGCACACTTCTCCAGATTTAGTTTTAAATTTGCCTCCCTCAACCGTCGGAACACCTCTTGCAGGTTTCTCATGTGTTCTTCTAGGTCTCTCCCTGTGACAATAATGTCATCAAGGTAGGCAAACGCGTGTGGCTCCATGTCGTGGCCAATAACTTGGTCCAGTGCTCTTTGAAAGGTTGCTGGTGCGGAGTGTAGCCCGAAAGGCATAACACGCCACTGGAAGAGGCCTCTGCCGGGTACCGTGAATGCGGTATACTGCTTGCTGTGCTCCTCCATTGGTATCTGCCAATACCCGTTCTTCAGATCGAGTCTACTGATGTATTTAGCCTCACGCAGTTGGTCTAAGATGTGTTGGATTCGCGGCAGTGGGTATGCGTCGGGTATGGACCTGGCGTTGAGTTGCCGATAATCGATGCACAGACGCCATTTCCCATCCCGTTTCCTTACTAGCACAATCGGTGCGCTGTGGGGGCTATGCGAGGGTTCGATACAGCCTTTAGCTATTAATTCGTCCACTTCCGCGCCAATGATTTCCTGCTGCGCTGGATTTCTCGGGTAGTATCGTTGTTTGATGGGTCGGTCATCGCGCATCACTATTTTGTGGCTTGTGATATTGGTCACGTTTGGCCCGTCTGTGAATTTAGCCAACTCTGTGGCCAGAAACAGTTTTATCTTTGATTCGTCCGTAGCGGCTTCATGTCGTATGGTTGTGCACGATGCGATAACTTGTGATTGCACACCATCCGTCTTGGGGCCTAGCTGGATTTCCTGGCCTCCACATGTCATGGATAGGCCTTGCTGTGTCATGAAGTCCAGGCCGAGCAGTAAGTCGTCGGTGGAGTCGGGCATGCTAAGTAGCTCCAGCTGACATACCTTTCCTCCAAGCTTGACGCACGTAACAAACGCTTGAGTAATATCTCTTGTTCGACCATCCGCCATCCGTGCTCTAGTGTATGTAGAGTTTACTCTACCGGTGGTAGCACCTAAATGGGAAATTAGTCGCTCGCTGATGAAACTCCTTGTGGCGCCTGTGTCTAGTGTGGCCGTGATGTTTTCTGTGCCAATGGTGACGGCGGCACAGATACGCTGTCCATCGTAGCGTAGTGCACTTACTGCGTTTGAGGCTTATTGTCCGTGGGCTGCTCCATGCCTCGTTGCTGGCGGCAGCCCCGCTCGTTTCCCCCTACCGTCCTACAGCATTCAACTGTTCTAGTTCCTCTCCTACCGCACTCCCAACAGAAAAGTACTTGGGCATTGCGGCAGTGTCGCGCTATGTAATCAGACTGACCACATCTTCTGCATGCTGTTCGTGGATTTATAGGTACCACATTGTTGGTACAGTTGGCCGGTGCCACTTGTCGGTTTCTGGTTTCGCATGGGGACATGCGCTCGACCCGTGGTTGTATCTCATGGCGTGTTGGTGGTGGTCGTGGTGGCGGTGGTGGTGGTCGTGCTGCTCGTGAAGTTTCGCTGTCACCACGTATACCCTCGAGGTCTTCCGCCATTTCCTCCAGTTCTTCCAGCGTATCGAAATCCTTTCGCCGGACATACCACTGGTATTCCTCTAGGCTGTTGCGAAAGATTCGTTCTAACTTCTGGGCCTCCGTGTATCCTGCGTGACGCATCAGGTTTTGAAGTTCTACCACGTACTGTTTGAAGTGTTCACGTGGGTTTTGCCGTCGTTGGCGAATTTCATCCTCCAGCTTTTCGAAGTACCTGGTGGGTAGGAAAAACTTCAAGAAGTCCTTTTTGAATAAAACCCAATCAACCCATGCTCGGTTGTTGTTTCTATACCAGAGCAGAGCACGCTCCTTTAGGAGTTCTGGCATAGTTCGAGGCAGCATGTGCTTGTTTAGTCCATAGACTTCCGATAATTCTTTCACTCGCTCTATGAAAGCTATCGGGTCATGCCCTCCATCATATTTCAAGGACCATTTCCTAACGTGGTCGATGACTGCCGAGTAGATGGCTATCCCGCTTCGCGAGACTTCAGGGACTACTGTCTGGAACGCGGTATCAGATATTCCCGCTGCTTTCTTCGTGGCTGTCGATGCTCCGGGGCTTATAGGTCGCTCTGCGCTGGGGCTAGCTCTCAAGTGTGAACTGGGTCCAGGCGACAAACTCCTCGTGAGTCGGGCCTGTAGCTCTGCCAGCCGAACCTCCTGGTCTAGAGTCATCTCTGTGTCGGTGATGAACTCCGCAAGTCTCTTTCATAGCTCTTCCACTGTGCCCGTGGCCTCTAGGCCAAACTCGACACAACAGACTACCAGTTGGTCTTTTCGCACGGTGTACACCCAACTCGTCTTTCCCATCCTGTGTCAGACTCTGGTGATGGGACGTGGGTTGGATATATAGCTTTGTTGTATTTACTCTCTTTATTCTGAGAGTCCCTGCTCGGGCGCCACTGTAACGACTCGTTTTCGCCGGGGTAAGCTCGCCGGATTGCCAGGAGTCGTTTACAGAAAATCTCTAAAGTATTCAAAGCTTGTTTACGTTGATTTAATTATTTTATTTATTTATTAATTTTAAAAAAAGGCTTAACTACTTGATACAATTATTTTACTAATCTTAAATACGGACACAGTTGAACTATATGTCCCCCTAGCTTCTGTTGCGTTTGTCAGTGTGGGTTTCTAGCAGAGAATCGATTATAAACCATAATCTCCTCTAGATTCCCCTAGCTTCTGTTGCGTTTGTCAGTGTGGGATTCTAGCAGAGAATCGATTATAAACCATAATCTCCCCTAGATTCCCCTAGCTTCTGTTGCGTTTGTCAGTGTGGGTTTCTAGCAGAGAATCGATTATAAACCATAATCTCCTCTAGATTCCCCTAGCTTCTGTTGCGTTTGTCAGTGTGGGTTTCTAGCAGAGAATCGATTATAAACCATAATCTCCTCTAGATTCCCCTAGCTTCTGTTGCGTTTGTCAGTGTGGGTTTCTAGCAGAGAATCGATTATAAACCATAATCTCCTCTATATTCCCCTAGCTTCTGTTGCGTTTGTCAGTGTGGGATTCTAGCAGAGAATCGATTATAAACCATAATCTCCTCTAGATTCCCCTAGCTTCTGTTGCGTTTGTCAGTGTGGGTTTCTAGCAGAGAATCGATTATAAACCATAATATCCTCTAGATTCCCCTAGCTTCTGTTGCGTTTGTCAGTGCGTATAACTCTGTTTAGTACGATGCGTCTGGTCTGCCTGATGCCGAATGAAAGAAAGAGGCTGGGTTGCCAGTTGCTCCTGCTTTTATGCTCCAGGTTTAGCGTAGATCATCCAATAGTTGTTGTTGTGCGGGAACTGTAGTTTGTTGTGGCATGTTGCTACGGTTTCCCGCATTGTTCTTCTCGTTTGAATGTGACCTTGGGCCACCTTCAGCACATTGTTGTTGCTTTCTCGCTGTTGTTCTTGCAAGTTTTTGCCCTTGGGCCACCTTCAATATTGTGTTGTTGTTGTGATGATTTACCTTGTTGTTGTTCCTTGTGTTGTTTGTTGTTGTTGCTATTTGTCCTTCGGCCACCTTCAGCACTTTGTTGATATTTTATATCGATGGCATAAAATATTTAAAAATATTAAATATTGGATATTTAATTTTGCTTCTCCTCTTTATGCTTTGTCCGGCCTGTTGGTGTGCTTAGCGATCGGTCTGTCGTGTTCCACTTTGTGCTTGGCCTTCGTTTTTGGGTGTTGTTAGTGGGTTATTTTCCAAACTAATGCAGTCGGCAACTTCTGTCGCGATCTCTTGTAAATTTCTAGCATTGCGTTAGGCACTGTTGTTGTAAGTTCATATCAGTGCGTTGGGCACTGTTGTTGTGAATTCATATCAGTGCGTTGGACACTGTTGTTGTAAATTCATATTATTTTAACTGTGGTCAGCCGGTTGCACAATTGTTTGTGTGATATTCTCCTGTGTTATCTTGCGTTGTTGACTTCGTTGCATGTTTTTCGTCGCGTATCACAGGGTTCCACTGTCTGACTTAATTGTGGCTGTGTCTTCTGTCCTCCCAATGCAGAGTATAACACTTGTTGTTGGTAGCATTACTATGGTGGGAGGTGTCTTAGACTCACTTGTATGATGGCTGCTGCACTAAATATGATGGCGGTTGTGTGTGTGGTTTTAGCAATGAAAGTGGGAGGTGCCAAATTCTTAGGACTATTAACGTATATATTTTAGGGTTGGTTGTTTAAGCATTTGGCCCCTATTTTAAATATACGCGTTTGGGGCGTTATGGCAAAACTAAATATGTTACGCCTAAAATTTGCCCCTCACAACTTCTAACAAAAAAAATAATAATACCTGTAACAATGTCTGGAGATCTACACCTGCGACCCTATGCCCCTAAAGAAACTATACATATAAATACACAAAAAATATAAATACACAAAATTTATCAATATAAAAATATATTACTAATCTTAACTATATAAATGTAGCAAAAAAAATAAAAGTTTATTGCCATTTTTAATCTATACATATACTAGAAATATATTTCTCTAAATAATTCTTATTTTCACAATGAAAGTAATTTACTAATTATATATCGGGTCCGCCATCTAACGTTTTTTTGTCAACTATTGCTTATTTCGTGAATGGTAACACTTAGCTCATGTCTGATTTGACAGATAATTAGTTTTATCCTTCCGCTGAACGAATATGGTTGTGTATACGCTTGAACAACGTTGAGAAATATTGCGACATTACTTTGAAAATCATGGTAATGTTGCAGAATGTGTGCGAAAATTGCGTACAGATTTTGGAAGAAGAGAAGCACCGTCAGCTCCGTATGTTCGTTATTTTGTGAAAAAAGTGAAAGAAAGTGGCATCCTCATCGATAAACCAAAGCGTGCAAAGCCAAAAACATTGCGTACACCCGAGAATATTGCTGCTGTGGCAGAAAGTGTGCGTGAAGCGCCATCAACATCAATTCACCGTCGTTCTCAACAATTGAACATTTCGGAGACATCATTGAGACGAATTTTGCATAAAGACCTTGGTATGACGCCATACAAAGTCCAATTGGTTCAGGAGTTGAAGCCAACTGACCATCCAATGCGTTTTCGCTTCGCTAAGTGGGCCTGCGATCGACTTACAGAAGATGCCGATTTTGCCAAAAAAATCATCTTTTCAGATGAAGCTCATTTTGATCTTGGCGGGTATGTAAACAAGCAAAATTGTCGCATTTTAGGCACAGAAAACCCGCACGCATACATTGGAAAGGCGATGCACCCAAAACGAGTCACTGTTTGGTGCGAATTTTGGTCCAGAGGCATAATTGGGCAATTTTTCTTCGAAATTGAGCAAGGTGCCGTTACAGTCAATGGCGATCGTTATCGGGGCATGTTGAACGAATTTTTGTTCACAAAAATTGAAGAGGAGGATATTGGCAACATTTGGTTCCAACAGCCGAAGCTACACTCGATGTTTTGCGCCCTGTTTTTGAAGATCGCATTATCAGCCGCAGAGCTGATGTCGTTTGGCCACCTCGGAGCTGCGATTTGACACCGTTGGACTATTATTTGTGGGGTGCCCTCAAAGATAAGTGTTACGCCGACAAGCCAGAGACAATTGACGCTTTAAAGGACAATATTCGTGAAGCCATTGGTGAAATACAGCTGCACACAATCGATAATGTGCTTAAAAAGTGGACCGATCGTGTAGGCTACTGCATGGCCAGCCGAGGCAGCCATTTGAATGAAATTATTTTCCATTATTAACCGGAAGGATTGTACTTTCAAATAAAAAAAGAAATTTGAGAAAATATCCAGTCGTTTTTTTTTATAGAATTTTCAAAAAAAAAAGTTTTTTGGCGGACCCGTTATAATAACAATATTAATATTTACTAATAACCAATCTATCATAAATTATAAATTGTTGCGATCGTTGTTTTGGCGTCCACCGTGTGTAGGGTTGTTTTGCTCCCCTCCTTCTGTTGTTCCTTCCACTTGTCCGCTTTGCTGGTGAATGCGGCCAGGCTGAAACCTACCAGATTCTGAGGTACAGATGGCGCTGCCTCAGAATGGTAGAAATTTGAAAAAAAGGTGACTGACCGCCTCGACCGCTGGAGCGGTCACTGATGGAATAGCGGAAGAGGCCGAGGAAAATGAAGATAGGATGTTTTTTAGTTCGTGTCGGTGGTATTGGCAGAAAGAGTCGTCTCGTCCGTGGTCCGGCGATTGTTTGTTAGTAGCGTATTTTAGTTGAATCAATAGAAAATTGTCGCAGCATAACTACAATAGTGTAAAAATAGTGTTTCTATTCTTATAATAAATGAAGTGAAAGTTATTTTCAAAAATAAAGATTCAAAGCAGAGCAGAACGTGGACGTCCTCTGTATTAGTGGCACGGTCAGTGTAGGTCAAATTTCGTTGGCCTCGAATAATATCGTTTCTTTGAGTTATAATTCGCCACGCAAATTGCACAGAATCGTTATTTGTGGTATAAATTATATGCTCCATGAGTTATAATCGTAATTAAGCTGCTTTTTCGAGTTGAGCTCGCTCATATTTAAAGGTCGTGTAGCAGAGGTCGGGAAGGAAAAAGGAGGCTGCCGCCCGCCCCTAGAGATAAGTAAATATTTATTTAAGTTATTAAGTACTCGAGTATATGTATGTTATTCATTTAAGTAAAATGTGTAGTTATGTTTAATTTTATGTTAAAAATGTTAGGCTAAGGCGGTCAATATGGGGCGGGCTCGCTTGTCGACGTAGCGGAGGATGCTGGGAAACCTGGTGAGTTGAAGTTTTTTTTTGTAGTGTTGCCCCACCCGATGCAGTGTGGCGGGTTAAGGACCACGACCATTGCGGTGAGCTAGCCGTGGTCACCACACTGCATCATTCTAGTGGTGCGGTAACATTAATGGCGCCCAATTTAAAAATAATAGAAATTAAATTGAAATTTTCCTTTTTACGTTGTATGTAGTGAAGTATTTTGTTGTGTAGTTAATGTGCTCCACTCTTGCCGCTGACTTGACGTGCCAATGCGTAACGCCAACTGCAACGACAAGAGGGGGAGGCTATATGTGAGATGAAGCCAGCTATCTCATAGTGGCCGTGGTCTGTTGAACAGATCATCGTAGCACTGATGAGATAACTGAGAGGCGGAGTCTCAGTAGATGTAAGGGAAAATTTTAATAAAAAAATGACAACTCGCCTGGTAAAAGAGACAGTCCTCCGACAGATTGAGAACAAGGGAGCCCCCCCCATTTGAACATTAATTTGTATTACAAGAATATTATAGTTTTTTTTGTTGGTAAATATTTAGTTTGGCTATATTTATATGGATAAATTTTTATATATTATTATTATTATTAAATATTAACTTAAAATTAAAATTTAAAGCTAATTTTGAATATAGCTATGGCATCATGGGCCTTAAGCATAACTTAAAAGTTTACAGTTTTTGTTTATATTTGGTTGTACAGGCTAGTAATTTTCAGAAATTTTTATATAAATATGTATTATTCTCTTGGGGTATAGGGTGGCATTGGTAGATCTCCAGGCATATTTATAGGTATTATGTTATTTTTTTGTTGTTAGAAGTTAGTTGGTTTTTTTTAAAGTAAACATGTCAGCGGAATACGGGGAATACGGCGCTAGGCCATCAGCACTACCAAGTCAATATCGGTCAGCCGTGAACTTATTGATATTAGAGAGTGAAAATAGTTATCGGGCGGCGATGAAGGTGGAGTTTGGAAAGATAAGGGAAACGGTCCGTGCGAACCATTTAGAGCTGATGAAGCTCATTAGTGATGCAATGAGACCCATGCAGCAATCACCGGCGCAGGAAAGTAGCCTAGCAGCTGCAGAGTTGGATAAGGAGCCCCAAAATAAAGTAGTTGAAAACTGGGAAGAAGTTAGGGGAAGTGGCAACTCACATGTTAGTTTTGAAGAGGAAAGTACTACCATTTATAATTTAAGTTGTGAAGAGGAAGTTTTGGACAATATACCAACAAGTCAGGACGATGAGGACTTGGCCTCAATAGATCAAGATATTTTTGAGATATTGTTAGACGATAATTCTGTTGATGGTAGTATTATGTCTGAAGCGTGTAACGCAAAATTAAGAAATAGTTGCGAAAATTTATCTTCTTTGGACTCAATAGATATGTTTGTTAACGATTTAGTAGGAGCTCCCCTCTCACAAAATATGAGCCTTAGTGACCATAGTGAACAGAGTACAGAAACCACTAGTCAAAGTGACTCCATAAAATCTGCTGGTAGATCTTTATCTTTAGTTTCAGACAGTAATGGTGCTGTTGCAGCAGATAAAAGCAGTATACCATCGAATGGATCAAAGACAAAACGTTCCGAAGGGGCATCATATAGAAATGATGTGAATATAGGGAATGAACCTAAATTGATTGCAACTGTTTGTCCAACTGTACTACTTACAGATCAGCCGACATACTTCGACAGAAGCAATTGTACTGGCAAAAACTTAAATTATATTCGAATTATTAAGAAATTGCGAGGAGCAGTAGATCGCGTTTTTGGGTTGCAGAATCTTGTGTTCGATAGGGGGAAGTGGTTAGAAAGGGTTAAAACCATAGGTTAAATTGGTGAAGGCCTTGTGGCACTTCTAGGACCTACTGGAAAATTTGCGTGGGGAGATGTTGGGATTATTCCACGCTAAGAATCTAAACCGTGAAGAGCACGCGACTCTTAATCTCGGGGTTGTGGGCGTAGCTCACGTTGGCGCCTGTGGTACGTGAAGTAGCAATAGTTAGTAAGGAGGTGGAGGAAAGTTAATCATAGGGAATTATGGATTATATAATACATATAAAAAAACTTACTCCCAAAATCAGCTTCGTTGGTCTAGAGGTAATCTGAGTTAAAAATCTGAAATTAGAATTGATTACTATGTGTTTTTTTTAAGGTAAAGTAAATAAAAATGTTCCTGTTTATACGATAGAGTATAGGTGTGTAGGTTAGCGTTTATTAGTGAGTAGAGTGGTGAAGGTGATTCTTCGAGTCGAATGGCTGGGAAGACAAAATAAGTATAGAGTTAGATTAGGAAATTTTGTGTTGTGAATAATTACCGTGCAATTAGGTGTTGGGATCCGTAATCTTCCTCAGTGTGGTGGTTCTGTAAAGGAAGTATTATTAGTTTATATGTTTAGGTATATGTAGGTATAGTTGCCCGGCTAGCTCAGGGTAGAGCATTAAGTGCTGATCGACGCTTCCATCCGTGTTCCGGCGGAGTTTATAGTGCTCCTGGCAACCCGTGTGTTTTGTTGCGATCGTTGTTTTGGCGTCCACCGTGTGTAGGGTTGTTTTGCTCCCCTCCTTCTGTTGTTCCTTCCACTTGTCCGCTTTGCTGGTGAATGCGGCCAGGCTGAAACCTACCAGATTCTGAGGTACAGATGGCGCTGCCTCAGAATGGTAGAAATTTGAAAAAAAGGTGACTGACCGCCTCGACCGCTGGAGCGGTCACTGATGGAATAGCGGAAGAGGCCGAGGAAAATGAAGATAGGATGTTTTTTAGTTCGTGTCGGTGGTATTGGCAGAAAGAGTCGTCTCGTCCGTGGTCCGGCGATTGTTTGTTAGTAGCGTATTTTAGTTGAATCAATAGAAAATTGTCGCAGCATAACTACAATAGTGTAAAAATAGTGTTTCTATTCTTATAATAAATGAAGTGAAAGTTATTTTCAAAAATAAAGATTCAAAGCAGAGCAGAACGTGGACGTCCTCTGTATTAGTGGCACGGTCAGTGTAGGTCAAATTTCGTTGGCCTCGAATAATATCGTTTCTTTGAGTTATAATTCGCCACGCAAATTGCACAGAATCGTTATTTGTGGTATAAATTATATGCTCCATGAGTTATAATCGTAATTAAGCTGCTTTTTCGAGTTGAGCTCGCTCATATTTAAAGGTCGTGTAGCAGAGGTCGGGAAGGAAAAAGGAGGCTGCCGCCCGCCCCTAGAGATAAGTAAATATTTATTTAAGTTATTAAGTACTCGAGTATATGTATGTTATTCATTTAAGTAAAATGTGTAGTTATGTTTAATTTTATGTTAAAAATGTTAGGCTAAGGCGGTCAATATGGGGCGGGCTCGCTTGTCGACGTAGCGGAGGATGCTGGGAAACCTGGTGAGTTGAAGTTTTTTTTTGTAGTGTTGCCCCACCCGATGCAGTGTGGCGGGTTAAGGACCACGACCATTGCGGTGAGCTAGCCGTGGTCACCACACTGCATCATTCTAGTGGTGCGGTAACAAAATATATACACTCAACAAATACTTTATTAATTACAAATTTATACATTAATAGAATTTTCATTATTTTGAAATATATACTTAAAAATATATATTACTCTATAAATTATAAATATTTACTAATACAAACATTTTTTTATTCAACTTGTTCGAATTGATGGGGTGGGGCTCCCTTGTCTGTGGGGCTCACTGTTTCTTCAAGAAAAACCCTGGCTGCTCTTCTAACAGGTGAGTTGTTATTCTTCATTCTTGATTAAAATTTTCATCAAAGAAACAAACAGAAATAACTTTTATATTAATTTAATTCAATTTATTATTTGCTTCTTTTAAGCACAACTTGTCGCGGTGAATTTTCTAGAAGTGAAAATAAAATACCAAAAATCAACTCATTAGAAGCGTGTGTACACAGCAAAATCAAAAGAACAGTTATTTCTACAAACAATTTAGACATTAGCTGTCTCTCTTAAACTTCTTCAGTTGCAATACAGATCAATGTTGCTTTTGCTTTGCACACGAATTTCATAACGCTTCCTGCAAGAATGTTTATAGTGACCGCTTATTACAAACAAAATTAGAATGACGATAAATCGTGTGCATTCAACACACCTCCTCAAAAGACACATTGATAAATTAAAATTATTTTAATTATATTTCATTTTCATATTTTACATATTCGACAAGTTGTGAATTCTGGGGAGATTACATTTTTGTGGTCCAACATTTGTTGCTAGGATTGGGCAAACCCAGAAAAAACACAATCAGACCAACATTAACTAAATTAAATAAATTAAATAGTACATAATAACTAAAAAACTGCAAATAACTAAAAAAAAATACAGTTTTAAATAAAATGATAACTACAATAAAATAGTTAAAATATTCAGCTCCTATTTTGATCGGTGAAACCCAATTGACTTAGTAGTTTCAGGAATCTTACTGCAGGTAACGGCTTTGTCAAAATATCAGCGAGCTGGTCATCTGTGGAAATATACTCAACGGAAATTAGTTTATTTTCGACTTGTTCTCTTGAGAAACGATATTTAATATCTACATATATGTTTAGATCTCTTGTGACATGAGGGATTACTAGCTATACGAGTACTTATGCAACCTTGATTGTCCTCGAATATTTTAATTGGTCCATTTAATTCAAACTTTATTCCCTTCATTAATGATTTTAGCCATAAAGCTTCCCTAACGCCTTCAAACAATGCCATATATTCTGCTTCAGTAGAGGAAGCTGCAACTGAATTTTGTCTCTTTCCAGCAAATAAGACATGACTCAAACATTTTAAATAAATAGCCAGTAGTACTTTTTCTGTCACTCTCACTTCCAGCCCAATCAGAATCAACGTACCCAATAAAAATATTTTTAAAATTTGAATTTTTAACAAAAGTTAATTTCAAATCAACAGTTTAGATATCGCAAAACTCTTTTAAGACATTGCCACAATTCATGATTATTTTTATTGGTGTATCTACTTAAAATGTACAAAGATCAGGACGTGTACATAACATAATGTACATTAAGCACCCAATCAAATTACGGCACGGTGCATCGCAATTTTCTTCTGAGTTTAAAGCTTCGTAATTAAGCTTACTTGGAAGTGGAGTACTAACTGCATTACATTCATCCATATTAAATTTTTTAAAGACATTTTTAATATAAGCAGACTGGCTAAGAGCCAGTTGATTATCATGCCTATCGATTTTAATTCCAATAAAATATCGAATTTCAATTAAGTCAGTCATTCTGAATTTACTCATAAGGTAAGATTTAAATTTTGACATTGTTTCAAGATTTTCAGTTGCTATAACCAAATCATCCACATACTCGTACAATAATACGTACATGTTTTTCAATATATTTCCTTTCTCAAGAATATAGATACAACGATCTACATCAGAATTAACAAACCCAATTTCTTTCAATACTTGCTCAAACACCTCAAACCAACATCTAGCTGCCTGTGAATGAAAGTCAGACGAAGTCCATAAATGGATTTAATTAAATTGCAAACTTCACTTCCATGTGGTAATCCTTGAGGAACCATCATATAGATTTCCTCCTTCAATGTTCCATTCAAGAATGCAGTTTTAACCTCCATATGGTGAACTTTTAAATCATATTGGTTTGAAATTGACAAAATGAATCGAAAACTAGAAATTCTTGCTACTGGTGCAAATGCTTCATCATAGTCGATTAAATATGCCTGTGTGAAACCACGCGCCACAAGCCTTGCTTTGTATTTAACTGGGTTGCCATATTCATCATTCTTTATTGTAAAAACCCATTTACAATCAACTATATTTTTATTTTCAGGTTTTTGTACAATATACCAAGTTTTATTAAGCAAATGAGAATCTAATTCTTCTTTAATTGCTTCTTCCCAATATAATCTATTACTCATATTTTTGACTTCATCAAATGTACAGGGAATACTACTCAAGAAATTATGCGCATTCATTATGCAACTATGTATTTAAAAATCTATAAGATCTTTGTGGTCTATCCTTTAACCGTTCACTTCGTCTGACTTCATTTTCATCTTCATTTAACTCTGAATATGGCAATTGAGCTGTGACTCTTTCATTAGGCTGTCCATCTAATATTAAAATATTAGATATTTCTTCCGTACTCTCATTCGGGAAATCAGACTGTTCTATTTCCGTATTCTCATTCTGGAAATTAGATTGTACTTCCTCCGTACTTTCATTCGGGAGTTTAGAACTCAGATTTTCCGTACTCTCATTCGGGAAATTAATCTGATCTTTTTCCGTACTATCCTTCAGGAAATGATCCACCTGTTCCATATCTTCATTTTGGAACCCTGAGTCTTTCATTTGTACTTTATTTGTAGTTATAGTTGGTTTCATCAACAATAACATCTCTTGCTGCCATAAATTTTCGGGATTCCACATCCCACAATTTAAAACCATTTGGTTCGTACCCAACTAAAATACCTTTTAATGATTTTTCATCAAATTTTCTTTTCCTTATTTTATTATGTACATATACAGTCGAACCAAATACTTTTAAATATTTTAAATTAGGTTTTCTATTATGCCACATTTCAAAACGAGTTTTCTTATTGCCTTCTAAGGCTTTACTTGGAGTTCTATTTACCAAATAGGTTGCTGTCAATATAGCTTCACCCCAAAAACTGTTGTCTAGCTTTGCGCCATTAACCATAGCACGAGCTTTTTCAGTTAATGTTCTAATCATACGTTCAGACACACCATTTAATTGTGGAGTATGTGGAACTGTTAAATGATAGGTGATGCCTTTTTCAACACAATATTCGCGCATTTCATTTGATAAATACTCTCTCACAACCTTTAGGTTGAAATGAGCTTATCAGACTTGTAGGATATCAAATAAGTAACACAATAATGTGTATACTGATCAACAAAAATTACATAATAGTTTTTACCATCAATAGAGGAAGGTGTTATTGGACCACAAACATCTGAATGGATTACGAATAAAGGTCTTTGAATATAATTTTTATCCTTAAATTTTGCAAATGGGAGTCTAGCCTGCTTGCCATTTATACAAGCTACACATAAATCACTATTTAATTGAACATTCTTTAAAAGGTTAATATCTTCAAACATATAATTTCGTTTTATTTCTGAAAACTTACCCTTGCTAATATGACCCAATCTTTCATGCCACAATTGATATTCTTTATTTTCTTTCATATTTATTGAATATGCCCTATGGCATAATTTAAATTCAACAATTGGTATATTTTGCATACACATACCTTCAATAATTACTTCACCATTCTTTGAGACTTTTACACCTCCTGAGTTAAATTCGATGGTCATGCCACTTACTTGCATTTTTCGTACCGAAAGTAAGTTATGCGGAATGTATTTGCAGAACAAAACGTCTTCCAGGGTAATCATGTCTTTAAAATTGCTTCGGAGTCTCATGATGCCTTTAGCAGTGGCATAAATATACTCCCCACGTTTTGCAACGGCAATCTCGATCGGCGATTCCAAGTCGATATAATCAGCAAGTATGTTTTTATCGTTGATCATATGATCCGATGCTCCAGAGTCCAAAATAAAAGATACGTCACCTACTTTTGGAAAATTAATCCCTTGTCTCATCATAAAAGCAAAACCTCTATCTGGCTGCACTGCTGCTACTTGGGCTTGCTTCGTTTTTCATTGTTTTGGTCACTTGATAATTTTTTAAAAACAAAGCAGTCTTTTTTAAAATGTCCCTTTTTACCACAGTGGTGGCATTTTAAATTAGATTTATAACTGTTTTTAAAAGGTTTGTACTTGCTTTTATATTTGTAATTATTTGTCTTAACTTTATATTCGTTTTGCACATTGTTGCACACAGCTTGCAATATTTTAGAACTTGTGTCTCTCCCGGCACTTTTTAATTTTATCTCATGATCAAGCAAACGATTTTTCACAAAAGCCACAGTTAAGTTATTTTCAGATAATGTTTCGATTGCGGTTATAACACCGTCGTAAGAGGATGGAAGTGTTAATAACAAGTGCGAGACTTTATCCATCTCTTCGATTTTTGCGCCCGACGCCGACAACTCAGTTATTAAATCATCAAAAATATTGAAATGATTAACAAGTGGACAACCACTCTTTAATTTTAATGATAATAATTGCTTTCGAACAGAAAGCTGCGAGGCCAAACTCTTCCGCTCATAAATGGCGTCTAAGTTTGCAAAAATTTGCTTTGCAGTGCTTTGATCATTGGCAAAACCGAGATATGAATCACTTAAAAACTCTATTATAACGCTTTTTGCACATCTTTCAGTTTTTTCCCACTGTCTGGTAGTTCAGCGCCAATAACATTAAGAGCACCACTTTCAGCTAAAAGAGCACGCACGCGAAACTTCCAAATTGAATATTTTCCGCTATCAAACGGCTTAATGTCTCTTTTTACTTTGTCCATTTTTTTTTCTTTTCTTCCAGTAATTTTTATAACAAACGCCGAACTTTAACCACCGCCCAACTTTAACCACCGCCGAACAAGAAGCCACACTAATAACGTTCATTCGTGTCTGGGCCCATAACCTGTTGGAATATGGGGTCATCAAAGAAACAAACAGAAATAGCTTTTATATTAATTTAATTCAATTTATTATTTGCTTCTTTTAAGCACAATTTGTCGCGGTGAATTTTCTAGAAGAAGTGAAAATAAAATACCAGAAATCAACTCATTAGAAGCGTGTGTACACAACAAAATCAAAAGAACAGTTATTTCTACAAACAATTTAGACATTACCTGTCTCTCTTAAACTTCTTCAGTTGCAATACAGATCAATGTTGCTTTTGCTTTGCACACGAATTTCATAACGCTTCCTGCAAGAATGTGACTGTGTGACCGCTTATTACAAACAAAATTAGAGTGACCATAAATCGTGTGCATTCAACACTTCCTAACGTCAACTCCTCCACGGTCAAAACTTAACTCCGATTCTCGATAATTTTAGGCGCTTTCAATAATTATCAAAGTGCAAAGCTGCAAGTGGAAAAAGTTGCAAGTGGAAAATTTGGTTTAAATTGATCAGATATAAAACCTCTCCCCTTCAAAAATTTAACGTTTACTTTCATTGTAATTGAATTCAAAAAAAATTTTTTTTGGCACATTCACACTTTTCATGTATCAGACCAAATAACAGGAACAACCGACGAGACGAGGGACCATCCACACAAAATCAGACCTGCACCAACGAATATCCGCACTAGACTGCTTTGACCTTTTCCTCTTTTTTATCTCCGCTTCCTCTTTCTTCTCCGGCTTCATCCGCTATTCCAACTTGACCATTTCAGCGGTCAAGCCGGTCAGTCACCTCACTTTTTTCATTTTTAGACTGGTCTGAGGCAGCGCCATCTCTACCTCACACTTTGCCTGGTTGCATTCACCAGAATAAAAGACAAAAATGGAAATAAGAAAAAGAAGGGAAGAATCAAAATAAAAAAAATGAACATACATACAGACGGTGGCGGCTAAAGGAACGATCGCAACACTGTTCAGTTTGCATTTTTTGTCGGATGAGTCTGGTAGCGGGAGTTGTATTATGAGAAGGAAAGTTAATTTGAAACTTAAATTTTAAAAAATATATATAGTGCGCCTCGATAAACTGCAGACCTGCAACCAAAGTGAAATATTTCCTATAGGTGAAATTATGTTTGTGCAATAAAATGTGGAATTAATCAAAAAGTCAGAAAAAAAATTTCGGGGAGACGATTTCAAATTCAAAGACTAAAGAGGCAGAATTTTGTGAGTGGTACAACATGGGGGAAAAGAAAGCTCTCAAGATGGGAAAAGGAAGACTCATCAAGGATAAGTAGAGATACAAAAAAATAAATAGTTTTAAGTATATGTTATTTATTTTAGTTATTAAGTATATGTTATTTATTTAAGTATATAAAGTACGAGGGCGGATTGATATTGAAACTACCTAGCGCTAGATGGCAGCACAAACACAAACACTTTTTTTTCGGTCTGTCAAACGTCAGCTGGTAAAATTTCACCCAAATTCATCGATTAGTTTATTTGTTGTAGTCGTTTGAAGTAAGCAACTTTTGTATAATGTTTAGTTATATATATTAATATGTTAGGCTAAGGCGGAAATTATAGGGCGGGCTCGCTTGTCGTCGAGGAGGAGGATATCCGGCGGAAAGGAAAAAAATGGTGAGTTGGAGTTATTCTTCTGTAGTGTTGCCCCACCCGATGCAGTGTGGCGGGTTGAGGACCACGACCGTTGCTGCGAGCTACACGCGGCCACCACACTGCATCATAGTTAGGGGTGTTGGTAACAAGATATATATGTAATTAAGTTTTATTAGCTCACTTCAATCATTTGAACCAGGTTCCATCCAAAAATATTTGCCTTCAGGAGACAATTAGCATGTAATCGCCTCCTCCTTCAGAAGCATTTCTTGTTCCAAGTGAACATTTCATATCAAGTGCTCTCTAGTTTTCCATATCTTTCAATTTTATTTATCACAATCAAAATAAATATAACACAATCAAAATCACAAAATAATGACAATAAAAATATAATACAAACAGCTGTTTCTATTAAATGCAGATTGTTGCAAATTTGCGTTCGAGTACTTTTTTGAATATTCTTCGCTTCGTGAGCAAATACTGCCTTAAGCTGGCCAGAGATGACATACATGTTCGTTGGATCGGTTTGTGTTGGAGTGCATTTTACTCGTCTGTGGTGTGGCGCGCACAAATCCTAGTTTGTAAAATCTTTTGATTTTTGTTGAGCTATTCCGCACAAGATTGTCGTTAATAGCGTGGTGTACGCACATTTGCTAATTTCGTGTTTAGATTTCAAAGCGTGCACATGGGATAAAAACAGCAGAGTCGTATGTCTCGAAACGTTTTCATATCGATCGAGCGTACATGTGGCCGTCTTTGGCCAGCTTTAAGGCCCAAATACAATATCGCGAGAGCCCGAGGCGAGAACGAGACCGAGTCTCGGACGATATCTCGTTTTACACTGCCTCGCATTCTAATATACAATAAACAAAGTGCCAGCCGTATTTACAAAAACGCAGAAGTGCTAAAAAACCATTAAAAACTAATTGTTTTTGAAAGTTTCTATTAAATAGAATAAACACGCAGCCACAAACAGCAAAACAGAAATAAACAAATATGCATTACAAAATAACTGATTACTTTGACAAATTGTCTTGGACGAGAGTGCGAGGAATTTCTAATTTTTTAAATATGCCTCCTCTCGCCGTAGCGCGTCACGCATTATTGTATATTGCCAAATACCATCCTTTGGTATAAATTCTTTTTGACATTTCGGTCTCGTTTTATTATATGTAAACACTTGACAATTCCTAAGTTCAATAGAGTTCTAAACTGCAGTTTATAGCGCGTTTTCAAGGTGAATTTACTTACTGCAAGGTGAATTTCGTACCTTCGGAATTGTCAAACATAAGCAATGTGCCATTAAAATAAACGAAATTGAGAGGAATGGAGAAATGCATAAGAGCTGCTTATATAAAATATATTTAATAGTGAAGTATACTCACAATTTCTCCATAATGTTCAAGCTTCACAAAAATAACAATTAAAAACTCTTATTGACTCAAATCAAAACGATATTTGCAATTGTTTGCATATTTGTTTTGATCGCATTTTTCTATAATTTCAATTTTGACAGCTACTGAGGGAAAATTGGTTTAAAAAAATGTATCTTGCAGCCACCATGTAAGTAAATTCACTTAGGCGCGTTTCCACCGAAAGCTAAAAATGTGGTATTTATATTTGTATATATGGCCGTCACTGTTAACATAACAAATCCTGTTATGGAGTATGTAAACACCAAAAGTGAGTTAACTCAGTTTTGAAAGTGAGTTAACTCAGTTTTATACAAAAACAATTGCATGGGAATTTGTTCCTTTAAATGTGATGTTCAAGAGCATTTTATCGTAAGCTGCAGTTAAGGCTCGGAGGAAACGCTCTATTAGCTTTCGGTGGTATTCACAATCCTACTCAGACTATTTTGTAAATCAGCTACTTTCAAGCATAAATTTCGAAATAAGAATAATCCCAATAGGTGAATATGGAAAATAATCAGATGAATAAACTCCGATTAGGGCTATTCCAGGATTAATCTATTGTGTGAGCATGTCCATAATCGTTATTTGTGATTAAGGATAAAAGTAGTTTGCAATAATTTTCATGCTAAATGCACCCATTTATTTTTAATTTGGCAGCACTTCTCAATCTTGTTGAAGGCCGAGGCATAGATTAATCTATGGCCGAGGTTCGTGGTTCGGTAAATGTCGGACAAATTTACCGAAATATATGTTGATACTTATTTGCGAATTGTGCTTATATACGCGTAGAAAAAGCGAAACAATTAATATAATTTTTACGGTACGGTGATTTCGAGACAATCGTAGACATGGCTATGTCAGTGCTAAATGGATTTGTAAGGCGTACGGGTATTGCTGGATTACATTTGCTTAACCCTCAACCGTCTGTAGCCGCTGTTGGTAACCCATCAGTATATCTTCCCAGGTGGGTGCTAATCAACGGCAATGGTTTGCAATCATGAGGATTCTTTTTCTTACCGAATAAACGGAGTTTGATGCGATTTTTAAAGGATCAGCTTCGAACTGCATGTACCTCTTACATAATCTGCATAAAATCGTATATCTTCTGAAAACTTGTGAAAAAAGTAATCATACATATATTGACTGTTAAGTTTAGGGAGGTTATCTATTTTATTTAAAACTTTCGAGAGCTCATTGAGTAGAGGAAGCTGATATTATAGTATTACATTAGATACGCGATTTTGACATTATTTTTCTTTAAATTTACTTCGATATTTTTAAATAATGTATATTTGCAGCAAAAAGCAGCAATCTCGTGGAGTTGCCAAGTGGTATCCGAACCCTGAGTTTATGAAACAATTCAGCGGACCTGTAATGTATCCAGATGAACAGACTTCATTATGGAAACTACCTCCGTGGAACAGTAAGTTAGTGTTGTATTTTACAAAAAATGGAACTGACTTGCTTTTTGTTTTTAAATAGGTAAAGTACCACCGGTAGAAAAATCTGTGCGAAATTTGACATTAAATTTTGGACCACAGCATCCAGCTGCTCATGGAGTTTTGCGTTTGGTGTTGGAGCTTGATGGAGAAGTGGGTTTTGATTAGTAGTAGTTTAAAGTTCCCATCTCTAAGAGATGTATTAATATGCTACGACAGCAAAATTAATTTGAGCAACCGAGAACTTTCAGAATATTAATTGCGTACGCATTCAGTTTAATGTCTTTTTACAAAATCGTTTTTAGACTGTGATGGGAGCCGACCCACATATTGGATTATTGCATCGTGGTACTGAAAAACTAATTGAGTACAAAACGTACACACAAGCGTTACCATATTTTGACCGCTTGGACTACGTATCCATGATGTGCAACGAACAATGCTATTCTTTGGCAGTCGAGAAGTTGCTCAACATTGAAGTTCCACGTCGAGCTAAATATATAAGGAGTAATGCGGCATTTTGTTTGTTCTTATTTAATTTGTTTACATAAATATTATTTTAAAGCTTTATTCGCTGAGTTAACGCGTATATTGAACCATATTATGGCCGTGGGTACTCACGCCTTGGATGTGGGCGCTATGACGCCTTTTTTTTGGCTTTTCGAAGAACGGGAGAAAATGATGGAATTTTATGAACGTGTTTCGGGCGCGCGTATGCATGCTGCATATGTACGTCCTGGCGGAGTTTCATTGGTGAGTTTTGTGCATTACCAGAAACATTTGTACCGTTTATGCATATTATAGGATATGCCCATTGGTCTAATGGATGACATACACGATTTTGCATCAAAATTTGCTGAACGTCTGGACGAAGTGGAAGATGTGCTAACAACAAATCGCATTTGGACTCAACGTACTATAGATATAGGCATCGTTTCCGCTGAGGAAGCCTTAAACTACGGCTTCAGTGGGGTCATGTTACGTGGTTCCGGAATTAAGTGGGACTTGCGCAAGCAACAGCCTTACGATGCATACGATATGGTGGATTTTGATGTGCCTATAGGCTCTAAAGGCGACTGTTACGACCGATATTTGTGTCGTGTCGAGGAAATGCGACAATCTTTGCGCATTATTGACCAGTGCTTAAATCAAATGCCATCTGGTGAGATTAAAACTGATGATGCTAAAGTTACACCGCCAACCCGTGCCGAAATGAAAACTTCAATGGAGGCCCTAATTCATCATTTTAAGCTCTTTACTCAGGGATTTCAGGTTCCACCGGGCGCCACATATACTGCAATAGAGGCTCCCAAAGGAGAGTTTGGTGTTTATTTATTAGCTGACGGCTCCAGTCGCCCATATAGGTGTAAGATTAAAGCACCAGGATTTGCTCATTTAGCAGCACTGGAAAAAATTGGCAAGCATCATATGTTGGCAGATATTGTTGCGATTATTGGTACACTGGACGTTGTGTTCGGCGAAATTGATCGATAAATAGGAACATTCAAAATCTGCTGGGAAATATGTGGTATGTTTTGTAAAGTGTTATTAAATTTGTCAACTATTAAACATAAATGATTACAATCAAATATACATACATGTTTTGTACATTTTTGTCTGCAAGTAAGAAAAGACCACCGTTGACACCACGGTTTAGTTACGGATATTATAAGAAACTCTGTATTTAGTAATGATATATTAATAGAATAGATTAGATATATAACCGAATTTTAGTTCATTGTTTGAAATTGCGCCACATCTACTTATGTTGGTATATTTTTTTAAGAAAAGGAAAATTCAGTATCTAGAAAGCTTAGGAGCCTACATTGATAGCTTATCTATCTTCGGAACGAAAAAGGAATATGGTGAGCGGTCACTGCTAACTGCAGAATGATCATGGAATGAAAAATTATATTTCAATCGTTAGCAGCCCTGTAAAAGAATTAATCGAAGAAAAGCTTGTCGAATGTATGGCCTTGTGATTTATTTATTGTCATTGTCAATGCCGGAATGATTGGAAACTGTACGTTGAAACATAAATGGTAAATTGTACCAGAATAAGTTAAGTGAATGCGTGGAGTTAAGAGTCTTTTGCTGCGTGCAACACCAGTTAAAGTTCGCAGTCATATGCATTCGTTTTACATGCATTCGAGTTCCATTCACCAATGCGTTCCCTGTATTTAATTAACGTATAAGCAATACAATGCAATTCTCTTTCAAAATAAATTTGTGTGGAGGTAAACCCCCAACAATGTACGTATTCAAAAATTCAATTTTCCATCCTGGGTTATAAGGTGCATATGTCGAATCATCCTGATGGGAAAGCTCATGGTAGAACTGGTATATTAATAAGAAATAGAATAAAACACTATGCTATGCATGGTTACGAAAAATACTACCTACAAGTTACTAATATAGGAATTCACTTACTTGGGGAAACATCATCTTAAGTGCGATTTACTGTCCCCCTAGATTTCCAGTCAGTGACCTGCAGTTTAATGAACTTTTTAAAACGCTTGGGAAGAAATTCGTAGCAATTGGAGATTATAATACGAAGCACACTTTCTGGGGCCGAGTAATGCCAAAGGTAAGCAATTATTTTATGCTTGTATGAATCATCGCAACAAACTTGATTTCGTGTCCTCTGGCCATTCAACATTGTCCTACAATTCTTGAAAAATACCAGTTCTTATTGACTTTGGGATAATAAAATATATTAACAAATTTCGTTTTTAGCGGAGCCATGCCTTGACATATTTTCTGATCCTTCACCGGTAATAATTAAACTATTTAAAAATCTAATTATTTAATCTCTTCAATAACTAACTGACTCAAGTTACGGAAATATATAAGCAGTCATATAAATATCACACCACGTCTAAAATGCGAAGACGAAAACGAAGCAGCCCTTCAAAATATAAATTTCGTTCTTGTGTCAGCGGCTCCTAAATTACCATTCCCATCGCATGGTATCCGGACAACTACCTTGAACATTGAAACCCTAGTCAATGAATATGACGGTTCAGAAGCCATTGGCAAAAACACAGACCACCTACGACCAAACAAAGCTATGCTTTATCTAAAAGACGTCTTAGTGAAGCTCTACATGCAGAGCTGGAAAAACACTTACAAACCTACATGCGAAAATTATGTCCTACAGAAAAGCTTAATTATTCCTTGTGGAAAGCTAACAAAAACATAATTCCAAAGGAGTCAGAGCTAGTACTTAGATTGAGTAATGGAAGCTAGACGAGTAGCGAAAAGGATAATGCTTCAGCGTTTAGTCATCATGTGGAAAAAGTGTTTCAACCTAATCTTGGGACCAATGATTTCGTAATTCCACCTCTGGTCACCTAAAAAACGTTTAAATCAATTAATGTTAAGGCACTGTGCAAAATCAATTCAACTTGAAAAAATCTCCAGGCTACGAGTCTATTACTGCCAAAGTGGTAGCTGAGTTACCAGATATAGCTTTCAAAATTCAAATACAGCTGTTTAATGCTATATTTAGAATTGGCTATTTCCCTTCAGCTTGGAAGATACCACAGGTAATCATGATTCCGATGCCCGGAAAAGATAAATCACAACCGGCGTCATACAGACCCATTAGTCTGCTGCCGATGCTGCCAAAACTTTCTGAAAGACAGCTGATGCTAAAAATATTACCAGATGTCAAAGAAAGTGGTATAATTCCACATCTCCAATTTCGATTTCGCCCAAAACACAGTATAATAGAGCAGGTAAATCGCCTCACCAGCGAAATTAGACGCGTTCGAGGATAAAAAGTACTGCTCGTCAATTTTCCTTGATGTTGCCCAGGCGTCTGATCGGGTCTGGTACGCTGGTCTCACATACAAAATCTGCAAGCGTGCAGCAAATACTAAAATCGTATTTGTACAATCGCAAGTATAGAGCGAAATTTAAGGAGTTTGTTACCCCTGACTTTAACATTAAAGCTGGTGTCCCACACGGAAGTGTACTCGGGCAGATTCTTTACTTAATGTTCACTTCGGATTTACCCACAGACGGTCGCTTTATGATGTCGACGTTTGCTGACGATACTGCCATCCTGAGCAGCCACAAAAATCCAAGAATTGCATCGAGAGATCTTAGGAGCACTTAAATCTAATTGAGTCCTGGGTGGCTAACTGGCGCATTCCCGTAAACGGAAACAAAAGCTCCCACGTCACATTTACTCTTCGTAAGGACAATTGCCCTTAGGGCACATTAAATGGCGTATCTATTCCACAAGCTAAAGAAGTAACCTACCTTGGGGTCCATCTCGATCGTAGACTGACTTGGCGCAAGCACATCGAAGCAACACGTACGCAAATCAAATTGAAAGCACAAGGAATAAATTGGTTACTAAATATAAAATGAGGACTGCGCCCAGAACACAAAGTTCTATTGTATAAGGCAATCATAAGGCCAATATGGACGTATGGAGCCCAGTTGTAAGTAAATGCTAGCTCATCTAACATTGTATTAATACAGCGAGCACAATCGAAAATTCTGGGTTAATATTGCTATTAGTTTCAAGATTTTAATAGTTATTGTTAGTCTAATTTTAGGAGAATTCAATAAATAAACCAACTATAAATATATATATATATATATATATATATATATATATATATATATATATATATATATATATATATATATATATATTATTTATTTATTTAACAGAGGAATAATTACAAATAATTATTACACTAAAGTAAAAAACGCTGGCTACCGGGGCCTTCGGCTAATGTTAACTTATGATTGTAAAATGAATATTATATTACTAAATTTATACATTTGTATGTGGCATAATTCTATCAGATCTCTTTAATATTACATAGTTTTAGAAATTTATTTATAGCACTAATTTTATCCATATTGAAGGACTTAAAACAGTTTGATGGTTTCTTATTTCCAAATGCAATTATTCTGCTTTGGTTCAGTCCAGGGCACTCGTCAAAAATATGAGTGGTTGATAACACAGGAGCAATGCAGAAACAGCAGGTTGGCTTAGGAGTGCCGCTTAGAATATAGTTGTGGGTTATTATGGTGTGCCCTAGTCTGAGGCGTATGAAGGTTCTTAACATACGGCATGAACAATCGTGAGGATAAATTGGTTTTTTATCAATGGGATTATATGTTTTTTAGTGGTGTTGATATGCAATCCATTCCCTGTTGAACTTAGCATTAGAAAAGTTAAAAGAAAGTGTGCGTAAGTCTTGTTAAAAAAAAGCTAAATATATGCAAAGGTTCTTTTCCGGCTAGCTTTGCTCTTTTAACTGCAATTTCATTTCCTCGGATCCCAACATGCCCAGGTACCCACATGATTTTAATTGTTTTTTTATTGTTCAAGTAGGATTTCTCGGATATTTTGAATCAACAGTTCATAATTTTCTCCGTTTAATCAACAGTTCATAATTTTCTCCGTTTTTCTCCGCCTCGATTGTAGATTTGCTGTCACTGCATATAACGTATTTGATATCTGTTTTGGAGGCGAAAAGTATCGCTTCATGAATGGCAGCTGCTTTGGCTGCGTAGGTAAAGCACCGATAACTATTGTGTCACAAAGGTCATTTGTCACTGCAAACGTAACACTGGTGTCTGATTTCGATCCATCGGTAAAAATAAGCTCCCACTCCGCTCTAAAACGATGAAGGGCTTCCTTGTAAAGTTGAATGTATTCGTTTGAGCTGGTGGAATCTTTTGGATGATTTACTAAGTTATTGATAAAAGAGGATCTAGAAATCAGCCGATGTGGATACTTTCCGGGGTGAATGAGTGTTGGTGTAGAGATGACGTTAAGTTGCTTGGCTAGCAATAAGCAGCGCGTGAGGGTCGAGGGCTTCTTGTTAATACTCTCTTGCTGAAGGGTTGAATTTACTACTTTGAACAGTAGCTGGTTTTTGCAATGGAGTAACTTTGGAATTAGCATCATTGTGTTGTTAATTGCTCTTTGAGTAATATCCGGTAGCCTTGCTTCTGCTAATACAGCTTTGGTGGGTGATGTAGGAAATGCGCGGAAGCTCTTTCTGGCCGCTGTTTGGTATGGTGCTTGTAAAGGGCTAACTAAAATAGACGAGACGAGACGTAACGAGTAAGTTCAAGCATATGTGAATCAATCTTAATAGCCAAAATGGCCATACGTATTTGATAGGAACTGAACGAAACATTTAGACGTGACGATCGGTTCCGTAAGAACCGAACTGGAAACGTCTGCTACTCGTCACACTCTTCTTTGTTGACACGATTGTTGTTTTTTAAAGAATTTAAATTAAAATGACGGAAATGCAAATATGAAATGTTGACCATTTGCTAGTTGATATATTGGTGCCCGATGATTCTCCCACTTAGAAATGTCAGTGAGGATTTTAGAGAAAATAATTTTTATTCGGTTTAGTTCTTTTAAATTGGAGAAAATGAGTACCTCATCAGCGTAAAGAATATGCTCGATGCGAGCGTGTGAGGAAATAATTGAACTGATTTCATTAAAGGCAATTGTGAATAGAGTGACTGAAAGCGGTGATCCTTGTGGAATGCCATTGTAGAGACGGTGTATACTCGATTTATGATTGTTAACGCTGACGAAGAATTTGCGATTAAGTAGAAAGGATTTTACAATATTGTAAATTTTATTACCTATTTGCCATCGTTTTAGTTTTCGTAGAACAATATGGGCTCCAATTCGATCGAAAGCTTTCTCAAAGTCTAAACTTAAGACCGATATGTGGTTTTTTGAAGATAAAGTTGTTGAAGCGAAGTGCTCGAAGTACAAAAGAGGGTCAATAATACCTAAGCCTTTTTGAAATGCAAATTGGTTAGGGCTTATGAAATAATTTTTTTTGCAAACCACAATATTCTTTTAGAAATGATTTTTTCTAAAATTTTAGACATATAGGGGATCAAGGATATTGGTCTGATATGAAGGAATTGTTCTTATTAGGTTTAGTTATAGGAAAAACTGCCACTATTTTCCAGTTTTGAGGGTAAATACCTTTATCGAGAATGGAGTTATATAAATTCAAGAGTCTGGTTTTAAGGATAAATGGAAGATTTTTTAGTAGTGGGTATGGTATTTTATCGGGTCCTGGAGTTCTTCCAGTCATTAACGAGATTGTGAGGTCAAACTCTTCTATTGAAATAGGTGATTCGATAAAAAGGGCTTTCGGACATGGGGATGGATTGTGGTAATGTTCAGCAATAATATGAATTCTAAGTGTGTTAAAGTTGGAATGAAAGTTGGAACTATGGGAGTAATTAGACCAGGTATTTGCGAATTGTTTAGCAATGTCCTGTGGGGCATAAATAGGGCCCTCTGATGAATGAACAAAATGGATCTTGTTGTATTGGTGTAAACCTGCAAAAGTTTTTATATCAGACCAGATTTTTTTTGGACTTGAAGAAGGTGTTATGTTGGCAGTAAGAGTTTCGAAAGATTGTTTCTTAGATATCTTTAGTTCCCGTCTAAAAATGGCGTTTGCTTTTTTATATTTGACCAAATTTTCAATAGATCTATTTCGCTTGCAACTGGCCCATAAATATTGCTTTGCTTTTCTTAAAACTGTTAGTAGATAGTAGACAGGGAAGTTTGGTACAGAATTTCCTTGTGTTAGTTTGGGGGATTGTAACGGAAGCAGCCGATCGAATTATAGATTTTATTGCCGATGCTTCCGCATTGATATTACTAGAGAAAGTTTTTGTTTTTGTAAGTGCAACTAAGTGTGAATAATATTTTTGCCAGTCTGCCTCAATATCAATAATGAACTTGGATCTAGGTTTAATATAACAAAGGTGTGGTAAGTTGAGGGAGGTAACAATAGGAAGGGAGGTAACAATGGGTCGTCTAGTGTATGAGAGGAAAGTTTTGGAGCTATGGATGAAGAGGACTGGCCGATGTCTGGATGGGAGAAGGTTCCATGGGTGGAGAAGTGAGTGGGAGCACCATCATTAAGGACGGTAAGGTTATTGGAAAGAAGGACATCTTCGATTATTCGGATTGGATGTCGCCGAACCCCAGAGCGGACTCCAAGCATTAAAATCACCTAGTATAACCACTGGATTAGAAAAAACATTGACGATATTAAAGGTCTCTATGATTGAATCTTTGGTGTGGAGGGATGTAGCATGTGACGATGGAGATCTTAATGCCAATATCTATGTATTTCAATTGCTAAGGATGAAATATTGGACGAGATGGGAATTTGTTTATGGTTTAGGGATTTTTTTTTACAAAAAGTGCGATCCCTTGTTTACACGTAGTATTTTGGTGTATATTGTGAAAGTAACCAATACATTTGTGGGGTGTGAAGGCTATTCTATTTGCAGGAAGGTGAGTTTCTTGCACAGCTATAATTTCAGGAGAAAATTCTTTGATGAGGATATTTAGATCAGAGTAATTATTAAAGAGACCATTTAGGTTCCACTGTAATATTTTCCTATTCTATTATATTATTTGACTACCTATTGGTGAGGAAATAAAGAGTGAAGATGAGGTGTTTAGTTGCGAAAGGTTATTTATTTTAGAATTTAGTGTAGAGTCAGCGACTGCAATTGTTTCTGGTAAAGTATTTATTAAATTTGATGTGTTTGATAAATTTGTTTGTGTTTTGTTGTTGGAATCATTTTCTTCTGTTTTGTTGTTGGATAAGTTCAGCTTTAAAATGTTGTTGTTAGAATTTTGATTTTCGGTTTCAGTTTTTTGTTGTTGTTGTTGTGTGTGGCTTTGTTGGAAGTGTCTTTTAGTATGTTGGCGAATAAAGGAGAGGATTCAGTAAGGGATGGAGGAATTTGCATTTTATGTATGTTTATTGCTTCGCGAATGGATATTATTTGTTTCATTTGAATGGTTATTATTTGTTTCATTTGCACGAACTTTGGGCATAACTTCCTGGAAGGGAAGTGGCTACCTGCACAATTTACGCAAAGAGTGTGAGAGCAAGGCAAGGGAGAATGAGGTGGAAGTGCACACGTATCACATACAGAGGTCTTATTGCAGCGTTTTATTGTGTGTCCAAGATTTTGAAAATTTCTGCATCTCATGGGATTTGAATAGTATGGTCTAACCTTGGTTGTATACCATGAAATTTAAATTTTTTGTATTAAGTGATATAAGTCAAATGTTAGGAGAACTACCCCGCTAGGGATCGGTTTACCATCAACATATTTATGGAACTCATAAACCACCGCAACACCATGTTCTTTTAGATTTTCAATCATCTCACTCTCTGGGACATTGTTCAAACATGGAGCGTATATCGTGCCTTTCGAAGAATTCAGGTTTTTGTGAAGGTAAATTTGAACGTTGCAAATTCCAATTAGTTGTTTAATGGAAAGAAATTTCTTGGCAATGTTGTTGTTTTTTACGAGCAACAATAAATTGCCATCCCTCAATTCTGTGATTTTTGTGATTTCAGAACTTATATTTTTAAGCGCTTTGTGGACAGCAAAAGAAGATAATTTTTTTTGTGGTTTGCTGGAATCAATTGCACTTACCACTAGGTATTTTGGGTTTTCTTCTCCGATATTTGGTAAATTGGGAAATGCATCTTTAATAGCTGTTGGTTTTTTTCGTTTGGGTTGGGGACTAGTAGATTATAGGGCAAACCTATTATTCCCTAGAGGGGGTCCTGAGAGGCACATTTTTTTTATTTATTTGTATTTACTCACGCTTAGGATAACTGTTTAATAAAATAATAACAACAAAATATAGAATCATTTAATGTTTACAACAACTGAGCTCACACTATAAATACAACTTTACTCGTCCAGTAGCAGTCGGTAACTGATATATATATATATAAATATATATATATATATATATATATATATATATATATATATATCTATATATATATATATATATATATATATATATATATATATACATATATATATATATATATATATATATATATATATATATATATATATATATATATATATATATATATATATATATATATATATGTAAGATGAGAGAGAGAGTCAGTCGCAATCCGTAAGTTGTCACATAAAGTTGTAGTCGTTGCGCGCGTTAATAAGTTTTTATATTTTTTACAGTAGCATACGAAGTTGTCGCCGGTCGTTAACGGAAGCAATTAATGTTTGATACATTTTTTATATCTTTTAATTTTTCATTTTTTATATCTTTTCATTTTTATAATATAAACCTATCGTTTAAATATAATTGCCTTTATCGGTTTACATGGGGCTCATCCGACCGAGAAATAAAAGAACCGTAAAAAAGTAAAACGAGGAAGTAAAACCGTGCTCCAAAAAAAAAGTAAAAAGTCAAAATTTATACGTGATCAGCAGAAGTTGTGCTGTGTTCTGAAAATCGGGACTTCAAAGGTCAAACGCGGAACTCGGTTTAATGAGTATAGAACAACAAAAAGAGTACTTTTTAAGGTCAAGGACAAAGTCAACGCGAGTAGAGGACGACGAAGGTGACGTTTTTTTAAATAGAATAAATTGTCGAACAATACAAACCTAACAAAGATGCAATAAGCCCGTTAAACATGAAAATTATATTAATCGATGAAAGAATTATAAGACATTCACCGAGAAGATTGCCGTTACCGGAGCAGAATGCGGTAAGTGACCAGGTGGAAGATTGGCTAAAAACTGGAATAATAAGGCCATCAAACTCAGAATTTTGCAGTCGGGTAGTTGTCGCGAATAAAAAAGATGGAAGCAAGCGCGTCTGTTTCGATTATCGCGATTTTAAGAAGCAGGTACAGAAGGACGTATTTCCAGTGCCATTGATGGAGGAAGTGGTTGAATCGTTGGAGAGCGCAAGAATATTTACCACATTGGACCTCGAAAACGCATTCTTCCACATCCCTATAAGCGAAGAGTCCAAAAAATATACAGCGTTCATTACCAGAGACGGAGTTTTTGAATTTAACAGAGCACCCTTTGGTTTCTGTAATTCTCCAGCTTTATTCTTACGTTTTATAAATCACGTTTTTTGGAAATTAGTTCGTGAAAACATCATGCAGATGTATATGGATGACGTAATTATTTATTCAAAGGATGAAGAAGACGGTATACTCAAGCTACGTGTGGTCTTGCAGGTAGCGGCGCAACATGGACTACGAATAAAATGGAAAAAATTTAAGTTTTTACAAACGGAAGTCATTTACTTAGGACTAAGGATTAAAAATGGCGGTATATCTCCGGATGCTGAAAAATGTTTGGCTACAAAGAATTTTCCTGTGCTTAACAACATTGAGAAACTGCTATCACTCCTCGGACTTACAGGATATTTCCGTAAATTTGTAGAAAACTACGCAATAATAACGAAACCGTTGACAGACCTGCTCAGAAAAAACTCAAAATTCGAAATAGGATAAGCTGAAATAAACGCGATTGAAGAGATTAAGAATAAACTCACGAAACAGCCGGTTTTGAGAGTTTTCTCCCCAACAGCACCAATAGAATTATATACTGACGCCTGTAAAGATGGTTTTGGAGCAATGTTACTCCAGAAGTTCGACGAAAAGTTACACCCGATTTATTTTTGGAGTAAGAAGTGTACGCCAGAAGAGGGCAAGCTTCATAGTTTCTATATGGAGATTAAAGCAGCGTATTTAGCGGTACAAAAACGAAGGCATTATTTGCTCGAAAGGAAATTTAAATTAATAACTGATTGTCAAGCATTTAAAAGCGCTACAAGTAAAAGCGACTTATCACCAGCAATTACAAGATGGATAATTTGTCTACAGAACTTCCAATATACGATTGAACACAGAAAAGGTACCTCTATGAGACATGTGGACGCTCTGAGCAGAGCGCCAGTAAGTATATCGTTAATTAACGAAGAAATAAGTGCTCGCTTACGTAAAGCACAAGCGACAGACGAACATTTCGTGGCGATCAGAACAATTTTGGAGCTGACACAATATGAAAACTACGTACTGAAGAATAACGTCTTGTTCAAAAACGTAAATGGGTTAATGCTTTTGGCAGTACCTCGGTTAATGGAAAACGAAGTCATCAAAAACGAACATGAAAACGGCCATTTTGCGGCGGAGAAAACCATGAACGCTTTGGAACTACATACCACACCTGCGAAAAAAAGTGGAAACGGTAATTCAAAATTGCGTAAAATGTATACTATTTAATAAAAAGCTGGGTAAACAAGAGGGTTATTTGAAAGTTATTGAAAAAGGAGACGCTCCACTATTTACTATACATATCGATCATTTAGGGCCAATGGACTCGACAACGAAGATGTATAAATATATATTTGCAGCAATTGACGGTTTCGCGAAATTTACTTGGCATTACCCTACAAAAACCACGTCGGCAGAAGAAGCAATCAAAAAACTATCAGATTGGACTAATGTTTTTGGAACACCACTTCGAATAATCAGCGACAGGGCCAGCATTTACGTCTACGGCATTCAAAGAGTGGTGTGAAGCCGAATCAATTGAGCACGTTTTAATCACAACAGGCGTGGCAAGAGGAAACGGCCAAGTTGAACGGCTTAATAGAGTTATAATTAATGTAATCTCGAAATTGTCAGCTGATCGGCCAGAGTCTTGGTACAAATATGTCCATAAAGTGCAAAACGTAATTAACAACACAGTCAGTAAATCAACAAAATATACGCCATTCGAACTAATGTTTGTAACGAAGATGAGAACAACAGTAGACGTTAATATGAACGAGATGATTGAAGCAGAAACAGCGACGATTTTTGCAAATGAACGCGACGAGATCAGAATCAAAGCTAAGGAAGAAATCGCTAAGGCTCAAGCTGAGTACAAACTGCACTATGACAAGAAGCGGAAGAAAGAGATGACGTACAAAATAGCGGACCTTGTTGCTATAAAGAGAACTCAATTTGTTTCCGGGAAAAAACTCATCAGCGAATACATGGGACCATACGAGGTAATCAAGTGCAAACGTAACGGACGATATGACGTCAAAAAAGCGGCGCAGTTTGAAGGACCAAACAACATGTCAACCAGCTGCGACTTCATGAAGCCATGGAAGCAGGAAGAGCAAGATCTGTTCGGGACGGAAGATGAGGCGTCGAATGGCCGAATGTAAGATGAGAGAGAGAGTCAGTCGCAATCCGTAAGTTGTCACATAAAGTTGTAGTCGTTGCGCGCGTTAATAAGTTTTTATATTTTTTACAGTAGCATACGAAGTTGTCGCCGGTCGTTAACGGAAGCAATTAATGTTTGATACATTTTTTATATCTTTTAATTTTTCATTTTTTATATATTTTCATTTTTATAATATAAACCTATCGTTTAAATATAATTGCCTTTATCGGCTTACATATTGTTATAGTGTTAATAAAACAAGGATATATTTAAATGTATACTTATAGAGATGTTTATTTAATAGAGGGTAGTCAAGATTTTGTTATGAAAAAGCACGTTGGTTTTACTTCAGTTTGGCTGATGCAATCGTTAGTCTCATTCATGTGATTGCCACACTTCCATTTTGTAATTCATGTTTTTGAGTGATGCCAGATCTTTCTATACTATGACATCCCCTTTGTTTTATAAATATTAGAAAACTTTATAATCGTCCAATCGTCGTGGTAGTTTAGTTTCTCTTCTAGCTCTTTGTATGGGATGATTTTGTTGGTGTTGTGAATCCACATTTTCCGAATCGCGGAGATCTCCGATAGATGTTTCATCTGACTGATGGGTTTGAGGTTCAACTGGTAACTGATGTAACTGTTCACTCTGTATGATGTCAGATTCGTATTCTGATCCTGAAGTCAAGTCTTTTTTTATGTCCCGTTGTTCCGCGTTAGATGATATTGATTTCGACTTCATTATGTGGATGGTGTTTCGCCTGTACCTTCCTTGGTCAGCTCCCACTATATATGATCGGTCTGCAGCTTTTTGTTCAATTCTGTCCTTTACCCAGTTTTCATTTGGATTTTGTTTAATAAATACCTGGTCACCTTCTTTCAATTTGCTGTCCTTGCGTGTTCCACGATCGAAATATTTCTTGTTATATTGGCGTTGTTGTTCAATTTGTTTAGGTACGTTTTGTACTATTTCGAGATTTAAATTCGATGATGGTAAGTTACATCGCAACCATCTACAAAACAATCGTTTAGCCGGGCTGGAACCAATTTTGTTTGGGGTATTTCTCCATAAGAGCAATGCTTTGTAAAAATCTGTGTTTGAAGTCACTGCTTTTTTCAGTAAATGTTTTGCAATTTTTACAGCCGCTTCAGCTTTGCCATTCGCCTGTTGATAGTGAGGGCTAGATGTTCGATGGTCAAACTCCCACTCTATTGTAAAATTTTTGAACTCGGAGTTGACAAAATTTGTTCCATTGTCCGTAATCACCTTCATGGGTATACCGTATCTGCTGAAGTTTTTTCTACATGTGTTTATAGTTGTCTTTGCTGATAAATTGTTTATTTCGTCGATTTCAAAAAAGTCGGAGTAATGGTCTACTGTTATCAGGAAATATCGAGTTTTGCCTTTAACTTGAAGTTCACATACGTCCATAGATATAATTTCGAAAGGTGTTGTTGGAATTTCTGGTATAACTAGGGCTTCTCTTTGTTGTTTCCTTGCATATATGTTGCATATATCACATCCTTGTATCATCTGTTTAATTTCGTCTGTTATTCCTCGCCAGTACACCGTTTCCCTTGCCAATATTAATGTTGATTCAATGCCCAAATGGGGTTGATGTAATCTGCTTAATATTTCACGTCGCATTTGCTGTGGTATAAGTAATCGGTTTCCTTTAAAAATCAAATCGCTGTTGATGACGAGCTCGTCTCTTATATTCAAGTATTGCTTTATATTTTCATTCACATTACTTTTGTCTTCAGGCCAACCTTCTCTTATTGTTGCCATAAGGGTTTTCATAATGTTGTCGCAAGATGTTGCCTGTTTAATTTTGTTAATCGTTGTCAAACATATTCGCTTTTCGTCGACGTCACTGCATTCATTTAGCTGTTCTAATTCCATCTCAATGTTGTATATATCGAGTGATTTCTCCAATTGACACGGTGCTCGAGATAGAGTATCGGCAATATACATTTCGCTTCCCTTCGTATATTTAATGTTGAAATTGTAACGTTGTAATGCCAAAATCATGGACTGTAACCTTTTCGGTGTTTTGAGTAATGGTTTTCTAAAAATGTTTACCAAAGGAGAATGATCGGTTTCTATTGTTACGTTCTTCCTTCCACAAATGTATTGGTCAAATCGTTTACACGCAAATAGCACTGCTAACATCTCTTTTTCTATCTGAGCATAGTTTCGTTGTGTTGGTGTCAGGGTCTTTGAGGCATATATTATGGGATGATCATCTTGTAATAAAGTACAACCAAGCGCAAACGATGATGCGTCCGTCTGTATTACAACCGGTTTCCTTGCATTGTAGTATTGTAATACAGGAGTTTCCGTTATTAGTTTTTTTAGCTTTTTAAATGCTTCCTCCTGTTCTGCCCTCCACTCAAAATTTGTCTTTACATGTGTAACTCTTCTTATACTTCTGACATATTAGGTATAAACTTACTCACGTATGTTACAAGTCCCAGGAATCGTAGGGTATCCTTTTTATCGTTAGGTGATGGCATGTTTATTATGGCACTTATTTTGTCCGGATCGGGTTTTAATCCCTCGTTGGTTAGGACGTGTCCAAAAAATTTTACTTTCTCCTGACATATTCTCATCTTCGTCTTGTTAATTTTCAAGTTTTCTTCACGTAGACGTTGTAATAATTTGTCTAAATTTTCGTTATGGTTCTCAATTGCCTCACTTTTGGTATAACCCTTTCCAAATACTAAAATATCGTCAGCTATACAAACTACGCCTTTCAATCCAGCTATAACCTGGTTTTGCCGCATTTGGAATATTTCCATGGCTGGCTTTATTCCGAAGGGTACACGGTTAAATCGATATTTACCAAAGGGTGTCCAAAATGATGTTAATTTACTGCTTGCTTTATCCAATTCGAGTTGCCAAAAACCATGTTTAGCATCCAGTATGGAAAATATCTTGGCATCTGCTAATTCGGTTAGAATTTCCTCTACCGTGGGAAGCTAGTACTTTACATCTTTGAGAGCTTCGTTTAAACCCTTTGGATCGATGCATACTCTTAGTTTGTCATTTTTCTTCACTAGTACCATATTACTCGTCCAATTGGTATGTTCTGGTTCTCTAACTATGACCTTCATGTTCTCCATTTCTTTCAGTGTTTCCCTCAGCTTTTCTCGTAATGCTATAGGTATTCTTCTTGGAGGCTCATTTTTGGGTGTTATGCTGTTGTCTATTTCCAATGTTATGTTGCCTTTCAGTTTGCCTAGACCTTGAAATACATCGTCATATCTGTTAATGATTTTATAATCTTGTTCCTGTTCGGCAGAGTGACTTTCAACCTTTTTACATAATTCTATGAGATTCAACGATTGAAATGTTTGCAATGAGAGTAAAGGACAGTGATTATTTTCTATTATGTAAAATAATAATATATACTCAGCCCTGTTCCTCTCAATTTTCAACTGTGTTGTTCCGATTGGTGTAATTTGTGTTCCTTCTATGGTTCTAAGCTTCGTTTGCGTCTTGTTAATTGTTGGTTTTGCTTCTATCTCCTTCAAATTGTTGATTCCTATGATGTTACAGGTTGCGCCGGTATCAAGCTGACATTTTGTGAGATACGCAACGTTGTTGTTGTTGTAAATCTTCAGTTCCAAGTAAAGTCCTTTGCTGTTGTTGTTTAATACGGTGTTCAGTACAAATTCTTCGTCTATTTCTGATGTTTCCTCGTCACTATTGGTTGATGTTACCACCTCTTTGATTGCCCTTGCATTGTGGCCTTGTTTGTTGTTGTTATAAGCTGACATGCAAACTCGAGCGTAATGACCTCTTCTATTACATTTATGGCATGTTAATTTTCTTGCCGGACACTGTTCCAATGTGTTGTGATATTCGTTGCCACAAAATTTGCATAATTTGTGTTCAAATCTATTTTGTTTTTGTTGTTGATTTCTGGCTCTATGTGGTATCTGTTGTAGCTTGTTTATATCAAATTGTTTGTTCTCTATACCACGTAGCTGTTGTTCCGTAGTTTCCTTTGATCTGCATATAGCCTTTGTCAAAGTTATGTTGTTGTCGAGCCATAGTCTTTGCTTTAGATCAGGGTCTTTGATAGAACATATTATCTTGTCGAGTAGGAGGTCTTCCTCTAGTGGACCATATTGTGCATTCTTTATAAGACTCCTCAATCTGTTGAAATACTCGTCATATGACTCTTCCGTGTCTTGTTTGGCCATGTTAAATACAGCTCTAATATATCTTTTGTTGAGTGTTGGTGTTAGATTTTTTTCTAGCTCGTTTAATAGACCACTTACGGTTCGTCTACCCTCATCTTTTATTGGCATATTGGTATATCTTCTAAATGCGTCATCACCGATGGCTGTTAACAAAATTGCCTTTTTGGCCTCTTCAGATCGTGAGACTAAACCTGTTGCTGTTAAATAGTTTTCCCATTGTTGTTTGAAGTATTTAAAATTTTCACTTATGTCCCCATCTCCTATCTTTAGTGGTCCCGGTAGTGGTATTTGTGGTAGAACACTTTGAGTCGGCTGTGTACTTCTAATTGATGCCTTATTAATTTCTGCCCGTAAGGACGCAATCTGTTGTTTTAATTCTCCTACTTCACTCATTTTACTGTTGTTTTTACAGTGGGTATTAAAATTTTTCTAAAAATTTTCCCACATCTGACACCATGTTATAGTGTTAATAAAACAAGGATATATTTAAATGTATACTTATAGAGATGTTTATTTAATAGAGGGTAGTCAAGATTTTGTTATGAAAAAGCACGTTGGTTTTACTTCAGTTTGGCTGATGCAATCGTTAGTCTCATTCATGTGATTGCCACACTTCCATTTTGTAATTCATGTTTTTGAGTGATGCCAGATCTTTCTATACTATGACACACATATATATATATATATATATATATATATATATATATATGTATATTTATTTATTTATTACAAGCTTCAAATTTCAAATCATTAAAATGCATTTATGTATGTCGCCAGCACCAACATACACACGAGGTAACCGTCGAAGCAACGTGTTGATGCAACCTGTTTTTCTTATTCAATACACACGGGGCAACCGTTGCAGCAACTTCATTACCCTACGTCTCCACGGGCAATTTTTGATGGTATGCCATTGGCAATTTCATGCAAATTGCCAATGGAGACTCCAAATTGCTTCAAGTTGGCAATTTATGTTATGAAATATTTGATGCCATAAATTGCCAACATGCTGTGTTGCAATCAGTTGTCATTTTGTTTGTTTGACAGCCTTTTTTCATTTTTTCGTGACGCTCACAGTGGAAGCATCGTCGGACATTTTCGTTTTACCGCATCTATTAAATTAATAAAAACGCTAAAATGAATGGAGACTGTGCTTTTGTATTCTTTGTAATAAAGGATTCACCCAGAATTTCGGTTTCCTTCTTTTTTCCTCTTCATCGTATAAATAAAAAAAATTTTCAAGCGTGGGTACAGCGAACTAGATTGCTTTACGGCATTTTCAAAATGACAATGGCATAACATCGCAATGCCCACCATTTAAATATTGCCAACCATTGCAATCAAATTTGACAGATGTTATGCCATCAAAAATTGCCCGTGGAGACGTAGGGTTACTGTGTGTATTGTGTAAACAAACGGACCTACGCAGAAGATAGGCAAATTTTCGAAATGAGTGACGTACTAAGGGAATTATTATGCAATTATTGTTTTTGACAAACTATTGTATAAAGATGAGGAAGAGGAGATGTAGCCAAAAAAGAAAATAAGAATGTAATAAAAAAATTCGCTTTTAAAGAAAGAAGAATCTTCAAATTATATATTGTTGAAGGTATTAAAAGAAAATGACCCAAATGACTAATGAAATGATATGACAATGGACGAAGAAACATTCGAAAAATAGTAGGACATGATGAAATTTAACCAATTTTAATTTGTTTTCAGTTGCCATTTTTGTTTGGTTCACAATTCACTGTTTTCACTTTTTGCTTCACTCCGCGGAAAGAAAAAACAACTTCTCAGCACGTTGGTTTTCAACGAACTAAGCCAGTAAAATTGGTATACACCGATACACACGAGGCAACCGTTGCGGCAACCATCACTAAATATAAAAATATTTTGATATTTCAGGCAAAGGGTGCTGTAACACGCATTTTAACGAGCAACTAAGCTACACACGAGGCAACCGTCGAAGCAACATGCCTTGGTGGCAGCATCGGTTGCCTCGTGTGTATGCAGCATAATATTTGTGTCGCTTTCTGCTACAGAAACAACTCATGATGAGTTAAGAAGAGAAGAAAGGGGATACTGAATTTGTGTGGTTGTACTGTTATCAACTATCAGGAGGCGTGAAGACAAGCTGTTAAGTTCTGCCGTAACCAGATGGCGGGTAGTGTTCATAGATTCTGTTATTAGGCCACATAAGTAAGTAAGTAGCATTTTCGCATCGGAAACAATTTGATAAATCAAATGAGAATTACTGAGAAACTTGACTGCGATTTAATGCTCCTTGCGTCCTTTTTCATAGATTCATATCCTGCTATGTGTGATTCGAACTATCAAAATATTTCAAAGTTTTGCCACTCAACACCCTGTTTTGATGGCGATTAACGAAAATCCTTGCAACATTGGATTCACTGGACTTTCTAATACCAGAAATGACTTGTTTTGAGCACACTTACCTACATATGTGCAAAACTGTAGTAGTGTGGCTGATTTTCTTCAGAACCAATGATAAACAAACCTATCCATATAGCCAACTAATGATAAACAGACATTTTTTTTACGTTTGAAAATTTACGTTTAAGTGTCGCTTCTCTGTGTTCTCTGCTAATACGCTGAGTTCTTTGAATACGACTGTGAATACGACTATAATTTCAATCGCTCTAATTTCTCAAAAAGGGAGTTTCACAAGGTCAATACATTATAAGCACAGGTCTGGCGCTAGTTTTTTCCCATCTATTGTGACATGAAACAGTTCATGCGCTCATGAGGTCACGGGGTTCCCCTATGCTGAAAAATATGCTAGAATGAAAATGGTTGTATGGGAAAAAAGGACCCATATAAGATTTTCTTTAAAATAAATGTATTTCATAAAATGCAGCCCTGTGGTAAAACCAAAATAAAAAGGAACCTTACATTTTTCTTGGAATTATGTTGGAGCCCTACCATAGATTACCAATAGATACGCAGCTTGCCGAATCCAACAACAAATTCAATGCAAAATGGATTTGCAATAGTATGCGAGAATCTCATTTTTCACCGAGGTCTGTTAGCACAAGTGGCCTTGGTGAATAAACTACTTATACACCATTTTTACTCCTATTACAAAAGAGTGTTACCGAAGTACATAATTTTGTAGTAGGTTGTAAATTCATATTATTATCAATATACTGAAATATTAATGAAAAAATATAACATTAAATGAACTCAGTACTGCAATTCAGCTTATTATTTGTCTTTTCTAATCAATTAAAACTATTTTATGGTTGCGAAAGAACTTCCATGTGAAGAAAACAAAATTTTAAGAACCTTTTTTGTTACTGCTAATTTATAACTGTGTTGAAGGTGCTCGTTTATATTGCGATATATTAAAT
Source organism: Clusia tigrina (assembly GCA_920105625.2). NCBI lineage: Eukaryota > Metazoa > Arthropoda > Insecta > Diptera > Clusiidae > Clusia > Clusia tigrina. The sequence continues at coordinate 396,268 of CAKKTE020000562.1, forward strand.
AAATGTTGCAGTTACACTTTTATATCTAATTTAAATTAATTATAAGTGAAGGATATGTGATTTTATCTCAAATTGACTTTACGTAGCTAAAATGCGCCTTGAGGCAGATAAAATTTTAAATTTTATTGTTTTTTTACTACCTCAGACAATAAACAGGAAGTGTTAAGGACGAGTGACAAAGAAACATGTTTTAAAATAAAAAAATTTTGTCTCACAGTCACGACCTCATGCGAAATGCTTCTTTTGTAAATCTTTTTCTCTTTGAGTCGAAGGCCTTAGTTGCTAGTCTTCTTTTAGCTTCATCTATTGCAATATTATCTGAATCACTTTTGAATTCTCGTAAATATAAATAACAGACCACACTATTTCACAAATAATTTTCACTTTAGTTAAATTTTATTTAATTCGAAATATAAATAAGCTAATAAAGTTTATTTAAGAAATAAATTTTTTTATATTACACATACGCTCAAGTTATAAAAATTATTTATCCATTTTTGTTTGTGAATTTTCGAACGCTGAATAATTGTAAGTATTCACCACTAACATTGATTGGTTATAAATTGCCGCATTTTAAAAAACAAACGGGAATTTGCATATAAGCAGCCAAAGCCAAGATATACCAAGAGGGTAATAGCATTAAGATGGAAGAGTTGCGTATCTATTTTAATCTATGGCCCTATGACAGAGAACACACGATACATATACGACACCATGCGTAGAGAGAGACAATTTTGAAGCCACAGTTTCTGTGACTTTTAGAACTTCAACCATGAGAGTGGCAGTGACAATTGACTGTAAAGTTTCAACAGCAACAATAATGTATCTGTTTATTTAATTTATTATACGTAATATCATAATGAGTTATGTCTAAACGACTGAGAACTAGCAACTAAGACCCTCCACTTGAAGAGATAAAGATTTATGAAGACTAATTTCGAGACCATCTCTGGTTGGGATTGGAACCCGCAACCCCACAACTATGGGAGTAGCATGCTTGCCACAGAGGCTCAAACACACCGTCCATTTAATGCTCAAAATACTATGCATATATTTACATACATACATATGTATATAAATGCTTACATATTTTTCGCATGCTTTGTGTTTCGTTAAAAATTCGCTTTGATATCTTACATTCTCATCTGTCTCAATTATATTATGGTGTATGCAAATATATATACTTGTATATGGATATATCTTTATTCATACGATTACTTTTTCTGAATTTTTAATTCATATGTTTTATTGAACGCTTGATTTCTTATGCATATGTATATATATATATATATATATATATATATATATATATATATATATATATATATATATATATATAATATATATATATATATATATATATATATATATATATATATATATAAAAATGTGTATATCTATGTATTATTATGTGAATTTGATATTATTGTATAAAATGGCACATAAGCTTTGTATATTATGCATATAATATAATTATTTAAAAACTTTTAGCTAAATTATTATTAATTCTGTTTATACATGGTGGCATAAAATTTCGCATTACTCTTTGCAGGTATGTTTTGCCGAGAATTTTAAATACATTTCGCATATTCCGGAAACGTTATAAGTTTATAATTTACAAGCTGTAACATAAAAAACATATTGAAAACTACTTTCTTATTCCCAGAATTAAATAGTGGCATCCAAATATATTATTTCGCGGGTCCCCTTATTATATACACAAATGTACATTTGTATACACACATGTGAAGTACGAATCCAATGAAAATCCTATTGATGTGGTAATTAAGTACCCCGAAGTTTTATTAACGAAAGGATATATTGAAAGAAAGTGGCTTATGGTATTGAGTAAATTTAGCACATTAACACAGCTGAATACACGAGGTTTAATTTGGTTTGTGCTATTTTGTATATTTTGTGGTTGGCCATGAAAAAGTTTTTCAAACTAACTAAACTGACAATTAAAAAGCACTAGCTGCCAGAGAATCGGTATGTAAAGACTACATTAAGTTAGAGATAATTCGGCTCCTTAAAAATTGGTTGACAGTGCTACTAATTTTTGAACAAATATTTAGCAACAAACATTGGTGATTTTGCAGCTGGTTTTTAAGCGAGTAAATTTGGTGGCATTTTAATAGGAAAGGCAGATAAGTAGCTTTCAATACGAAGTTACTTGGCTGAGGCTTTGAACAATTTGAGTCTTTCGTCCTTTTAATGTCATCCACTAAAAAAAGTTTCTTGATACAAAATCATCTTGTTACATCATTTGTGAACAGTGTTGTTAAATGGAGTTGTTTATAGTGCAACCACGAAAACTGCAATTGGACAATTTGTATACGATTCTCAATATATTTTACTTCTAATTTAATGAAAAGTCAACGTTTATAACAACAGCATCACACTGGTTATGCAAACTAGCAGTAATGTCGAAATTGCCATGTCTTCCATACATTTATTGTTAAGTATATAATGAAAATAAAGTAAGAGCACCCAGCTAGAGTCTAATGTAAAACAACAGAATTATTTTATCTTAAAATTAAGGAAAAAACAAAAGACCGATTGATGAGTAAACTATACTAAATCAAATTAAGTATGAAAAATGGCACTTTAACTGAAAACTAATACTAAGCAAATTATCTATTGCGCGTGTATTCTATAAAGTATCTATGATATATGTACATATGTACATAAATATATGGATATATTTATTGGTTATCATGCCCTTGCATGTTTATATACATAGATCGTGATAATTGATTTTTGTTATCAAACGACCAAACCATAAAGTTCCGAGAAAATCATATTAAAAAATATATAGTTTTTAAATCGCAAAGCCCAGAACTTTTTGTACCACCTTCTTATGTATATATGTACATAAACGATACCTAAATACAGTTGTGTCTTGGCTTAAGAGCCTATCATGCACTTTAATGTACAATATGCCAGCTGTAAAAATATTTAATTCCATTAATATTTTAATAAGCTTGTTATGTAATTTTTATAGTTATTATTATAATAAAATATTAAAATATGGCAACACTGGTAGTTATCTTTGCATAAGTTCAGAGTATCAGTGAATAGAACAAAATATCTTAAATACGACTATTTGGATACATCCACACGAATGTATGAATGTGTGCATGCTTGTGTAAATATATGCACGTGTACATGCAGGTTACTGTCAAGATACAAGGTGGCAAATGCGGTGGGTAATAAATATGCTGAACTGTTTACTCCATGGTGGTCGGCTTTTATAGAATTTTTGCTTTAGCATTTTTGCATTACCCTGTTCAAAATGGCACAATGCACTTAAATATTTGCCAAATAGAAAACTTTGTTCTAATTTTGGATTAGAAAATTATAGTCGTAAGGCGACTCTGTGTCGGACGTATCGCCATCCTCTGTATAGATCTAAAATGTCTCCTGCGAAAATTTCACATAAAGGATTTTCTTGCTTGCGTGAACTACCATACCATAGTACTCTCCAACTAGTCTTTCCAACTACTCCTCAAGGCTGTAAGAGCTACAGAAAGACAAGTAAAGAATCCTTAAAGAATTACTTTTCAAAAGCATTTATCACCTTGTATCTTAATGCAAACAGGTTTTTGAAGGACTCTATTATTTAATTAATAAATTGCTATAAAAAATCCAAGATTATTCACAAATAGGCTCATGATATATTCTTCGTAACTTGCAGGACTAAACCGGCTGTTTGTTGCGGTGCATTCATTCCTTGGCCATCCAGTGGAGAAAAGCACTAACCACGAAATGACCTCTTTCATTTTTTGTTCCTTTAGTCATCCTCACGCGAGTCAAAACTTGTGGCATTGCCCTCTGACGAGAATCCCGACGGGGATAAACTGTCGGGTGGATAGTATTCCTCTATAGAACCCATTCCCGCTACTGCTACGGCCGCTACAGCAACAGCCTGACCCATGTCTTGCAGATGATATGCAGCGGCCATTGCTGCCTGCATGTTCTCGCCACCATCAGTTACGCCCAGTATTGTGGATGGTGGTACACTCATGTTGACGCCATTGTCACCTCCGCTAGCACTGGGTCCCCCACTACGACACCAAAGCTGAAAGATTTATTTAAATATTGTGTTAATTAATAATTTACCTTTAGAATGTTCAAGTGTTTAGAATGTTCGTTGTAGCAACTGGGGTAACCTCAAAAGAAGGGCATCGAATAGGAAGTCAGTTAAAAGATGTAACAAAGAAGTTAGTATTAAGACTTGTCTTTATTTAATAAAATGTATTGTGTATTGCGTTGTGACCAGAAATAAAGCACGGCGTCTTCATTTAGGTGTGCTGCTGAAGACAGCGAATTAAAGAAAGTGTGCAGGTCTTCAGGTGCAGCATACTGGAGGACTCGCCGCAGCTTTGCACTGGGCAAAGTACTACAACTGGTATGGCAAGTGTGTGTTTCAATGGCATTCGCAAAAACATAAAGACTCTAAAGATTCTTTAGGTTCGCGAGGACATGGCAACAAAACGGCACTATTGCTAATTGAGGCCAGCCATTTTACCTACCTACTTGTATAGAATTCATGTGGTTTGTGTACTTAAATTTGAAGTCATATGCTTGAATGGGAATTTAAATGTTCGGTGTTTTGGTAAATATAAAATCCTGTGCGAAGCAGTTACACATATGGAAATTTCTGGATAATACACTAAAAAACAAACAAAGATCAGCTTATCAGAACAACGTAATCAAACAACTGTCAGGATAACTCTCGGAGCACAATTGTTGTATATGATAAAACATTTTAAAAGCAAATAATGCTGCTTGCAATATTGCAATTGGCGCCCTAATTATACTGACCTGCCGCATTTCCGCACGACGATTACGCATAAGCAATTTATATTCAGAGATGCGCATCTTCTTTCCATCTACGATGCAAGTGCGCTTCGGTCGAGGCCGGTAGCGATAATCGGGGTGCTGTTCCATGTGAAGTTTAGAGAGGCGCGATTGTTCTTCGTAGTACGGCTGTTTGTCAGCGTTTGACATAGCTTTCCAGCGTGCGCCCAATATTTTAGAGATATTTGAATTGTGCATGTCTGGACATGCTTTGAGAATTTTGCGGCGTTCGTCCTTCGCCCACACCATAAAGGCGTTCATAGGCCGTTTAATGTGGGGCTTACTGTGACAGTGTCCGCCGGGTCCAATGCTGTTGTGGTTTTCGCGCAGATTAGCGGACGGATCGTGTGGCATCAGTGAATGGTGATGATGCTGTTGTTGTTGCGTATGATGCTGCATCTGGGAGTGGTGGTGATGTTTGTGTGAGTTTGCAGATGTGTTTTTCAGATCTATTGAAGTGCGTTCTGAGATTCCGCCGCTACTTCCCAAATCTCGACTGATACTAGCTGAGCGTGAAATACGTACCTTTTCAGTAGTGGTCACGGCAGTAACGCTGCTAGGATTGCCAGCAGCAGTAAGTGGATCGGTACCTGCTACGCCCCAAATATGTCGGGTCAAATAATTTGCATCTGCCTCAGGAAACATATCCTGCTGCTGGTGGGAGGGTATTTCTGTTTGTAAAGCAGCATTCTGAGCTGACGCTGTCATATTCTGTTGTTGTTGTTGCGTATGCGTTGGGTAGGGCATAAATTGTCGCGGTATGCTAGCTGCAACTGCAGCAGCAGCAGCGGCGGCAGCAACACGCATTGTGCTATTCAAAGTCGGAGAATTGGTGGAAGCTTTGTGTGTATTTTCAGAGGTGGCTGCATTGATAGGTGCTTGCCACTGTAAAGGCGAACTGGCTATGACAGATTTTACGCGTTCACGTTGTTGCACCTTGTTGCAGGATGAATTGTTTGGGAAAGTGGAGTTGTTAGGCGACCATTTACGTTTCGTTAGATTAAGTGGAATATCGGGGTCAGGATTAACCTGTTGATGCTGACGATCCTCCTGCTTCACACCAATACTGCATGCAGTACTAACAGTATGACTGCAGGAAGGAGAAGAAGATGAACTAGAACTGGCATGCAAATTAATAGTGCCTGCTGTTTCTAGCAACTGTGGGGAATCGGGAGGTGTAGTAGTGTTGGTGCACGTCTGTATGGAACGGGGTGGCGATTTTGTAAAATTATTTTCTGCCTCCATTGTTGGCAGCAGTTCGTTAGCATTAAAACTGTAATTATTGATAATGACTTTATTTTCTGAGTCTCTCATGAGGCCATTATTATTGTTATTACTGTTACTACTAGCCGTAGCGGCTGCGGCAGCCAATACAGCTTGTATATGGGCAGCGGCTACAGTTGCTGTAGACCATATCGGCTGTATAGATAGTTTGTGGTGGTGTCCGTGGAACAAGTGCGGATGTAATGACGGCAGTGCATTTGGTGCACCAACATTAGTAGGTAACTGCGGCGGCGGTGGTGGCGGCCGTAAAAAAGATGGCAGAAACGGAACAAGAGCGGGTGGCGATGTAGACTGCTGGTGCTGTTGCTGTAATGTGACCCCAAATTGAGTGTGGAGTTGGTGTTGCAGTTCCTGGAGACAACTATCTTGCTGTAGATGTTGCAATTGTTCGTGGTGTTGCTGAATATTGCCTTCGAAATCCGTTATGTTTTCGAGTTGGGTCTATAACGATAAAAAAAATTAAAAGATAAAACATTATTCTTGGTACAAAAGCGGTGCATAAGTAGTAGAAAAGTTGAGGTTACTTTTTAAAGAGATGCATGTGGGTTATAGGCGTGTGACCCAATCGACGTTGCGTGTGGCATTTGTTCATTGTTATAGTTCTTGTTTAAAAAATTGTCAGGGTGATCATATCGTATCCATTCATTGTTGGGTAAAACAGGTATACTAAGTGTGTGCGGCTGAGAGGGGTTTCAACTGCAACAAGGAGGCGTGGCAGGTATATAAAAAAGGATACACATATGTTCAGAATTACTTTTTTCAAGACCGTTAGAGACATATTAATGAAACTTCGCAAAAGTTTACAGAGCCAGATTGCTATATGAGCCAATTTGGACAAAGACCACGCCAACTTTCTTTACGTTCTTAAAATATCTATAACTTCCGTCTATTCATAAAATAGTGACGCTATTTAGTATTTATGTAGATGTGCATACTACTAAACACTATGCGAAATGTGGGCGGAATAAATTAACTGCCACACCCACAATTATCAAATATTCATAACTTAAGATCTATTAGAGACTTATGAATGACATTTTATGAGAAGCAGCCTGTAGCGATTATAGAGTCACCTACAATAATGGGTTTGAGCAGAGAAAGGACACCAGGACGGATGAAATCTCCAGAAAAAATGCAATATGTCTGGATGAACTAGGTTAGGTTAGGTTGCGACGGCGTGTGCGGATACGGAATCCACAGTTCAACTCGGAGACATCCATGCCCGTTGTGACTGCCTTTAAAAATGCCAAGAGGAGGCATACTCCTCCTTACCCTCGATTTCCGAATACATTGGAAGTACCATCCCTATTTTGGTTTTCCAGATGAAAATGAGGAGATCCGATAAGTCCACCTTCGTTATCTCTGTCAAGCTTGTGAAGAAGCGCGTCTCCAAACATTGAAGTCGTTTCAAATATAGTCTTGGACATTGACATAAAAAGTGATGAATCCATTCTATATCTTCTTCATCGTGGTAACTCCTGCATAGTCCGCTCGACGGAATATGCCAACGTTGAAGCATTGGTGCGATAGCACGATGCCTGGCAATGCCCCCGTTAACCATTCTTACTGCAAGTCTGTTGAGCCCTAAGAGAAGCTGCGTTCTGTTCATGTCTAACCTAGGACCTTATGGCCTTGACGATTAGTCCATAAGTTGTTTGTCACCACATTATTGAATTCATCTATGCTCCTAAACAGTTCACATGTCGGGTTTTGTATTGAGGTATCTGTTTCGTTAATGTCCATTTTAGAGCCCCTTCTGGACATCTCGTCCGATAATGCATTCTCTTCTATATTGCTATGTCCGGGTATCCAGCAAAGTAAGACCTTTTGGGGTCCAATGTTCGATTTAACTGTCTTGGATTCTATTGCCTGAAGCGCCGCTTCACTATGCACACAGATAGCGATATTCGAGGGTCGAATTGTACTGTATCAGCCTGGCATAGATGGCAGCCTGAAAGATGCTGCATGCGTCAGGCAGCCGATATGGCTGTCTTTCCTGCAAGCCTTCTGAGAAGACACCTGGCCACGTTAAACTCTCCATCTTTGAGCCGTCAGTGTAGATAATGGCAGAATTACCCGTTATAGAGCCTGATTCACAATCCTCCCTGGTTGGATAGAGAGTTGGAATTCTAGCTTTAAAGTCTAGAGTAGAAGTCATGTAGTCTGTAGCCGTTTCTAAGTCAGCCGTAATTATCCTTTGACCCTTCCGTTTTATTTCACTCAAAATTTTACAGTGTCCATAGTTGGCAGAGTCTGAACTAGGCTGATCTTTTTACTTTCAGTGAATATATTGAATGTGATATAATTCCTTCTTTAACAACAGATGTGAAGCCAATATGTTTTTTATTAATTTTTATTATTTTTACAATGATTTTGAGATATTAATAATTTGTATCATCATTATTTGTATTATCATTATTTGTATTTATTTATTTATTTATTTTGTCGGAACAATCTAGTAAGCGCAGCACTCAGACAGAGTATATATCCATTGTACTGCACTTAAGGTTCCCTTTTACTCGGTTTTAAATCTACCCGACCTCCGAAGAAGTAGAAGTAAATTCTGTGGTGCCAAGGAGCCAAGTTGGTTACTCCTCAGCACTCCAGTGCCAAAAATCCCAAACCTGATTCGAGCAAAGGCAGGGCAGACGCAAAGAAAATGGTCCGCCGTCTCGTCTCCACAGGCTGGGCACAGCGCACTGTCTGATATGCCAATCCTTTCCATGTGCCTAGCCCATAGAAAGTGCCCTGCCATCACGCCAACCAACAGCCTGCAGTCCCTCCTACCTAAAGATAGAAGGAACCGTGACCATCGGTCAGAGATAGCAGGTAGCATAATTTTCGTCCATCCGCAGCATCTCTCAGCCCGCCATGCTCGCTTGTGGGTCGAAACAACCCACTTGTTTCCAGTGGCTTTGATGGCAGCGGAAGGGAGTGGCAGAACAGGCTCAGGGCCAATAAAAACAGCCTCAGAGCCCATCCTGGCCAAGGAGTCAGAGGTCTCGTTACCCGCAATGCCAGCGTGTCCCGGGACCCAAGTCAGCGTCAGACTATTATGTTTTCCAACACAATTTAGCCTGGATTTGCAGGACCTGACTATCGTGGAAGTGGTGGTCGGACTATCCAAGGCCATGAGCGCAGCTTGGCTGTCACTGCAGACACAAATAGATTTGCCTTTCCACCTGTTTTCCACAACAAAGTCCATCGCCTCAAGTATCGCATACACCTCCCCCTGAAACACAGACGCATGCAGACCAAGGGCAAAGAACCGACGGGTCCCACAAGATTCCACGAAGACACCAGAACCTGAACCTTCTTTAGTCCTGGAGCCATCAGTGAAAATACGGCAGCAGTGTTTGCCGGGCTCGTTCTCGGGATCTAACCATGAACGAGCCTCTGGCAGCAACACATTGTACCGCTTTTCTAGTATGACGGTTAACGACATGGAGTCCGGGGGCATAGACAGGATTGCAGAATCGATGTCAGTGCCTGCGCCGTCGTCCAACATCGAGCACACCCCATACCAGTGGCCACTATGTTTCACTCTGCAGATGGCCTTAACGGCCTCTCCGCGGATGAAGACATCTAGTGGCGGGAGATTCACCAAAGCATCAAGTGCCGGGCCTGGAGTAGTCGGAAATGCTCCGGTACAACATATGGCCACAGCACGTTGTAGTTTTGATAGAGCTTTTTTGACCCCTACAAGAGAGAATCTGCTCATCCAAACCATCGATGCATAGGTGATAATAGGTCTTACCATAGCTGTATAGATCCATAGGACCTTACTAGGGGAAAGACCCCATGTCTTACCAAAAACACCCTTACACTGCCAGAAAACTGACAGTGCTTTGGATGCCTTCAGTTCACCATGTGTTTTCCAAAGAAGTTTGTTATCAAGGATGACTCCAAGATATTTTCCTTGGATAGCTGGATAGTGACTCCTTTTAGTGTAGGCAGAATAAGTCCATCAAGCTTTCTCCTTCTGGTAAAGAGGGCAATACCAGTCTTGACAGGATTAGCCGATAGCCCATTCGCACTGCACCAAGTGTCAATCATATCCAGAGTTCTCTGCACCCTTCTGCAGACAATCATAAGGGATGGACCTGTCACAAGACAGCCAACATCATCCGCATATGCCTGAGCGTATACACCCGAGTCATTAATGGCGTTAAGCAGGGGATCGATTACTATGCACCAGAGCAATGGAGACAGTACACCACCTTGGGGACAGCCTCTATTAACCCCAGACGACACCAGCAAATCTTCCTCCGCCCGCACCGTTATGATTCTCTGGGCCAGCATTGAACGTATCCAATTTACTAGGACCCGGTCTACGCCATGCCGCCTAGCTGAGCCGCACATACTGTCGAAAGTAGCATTGTCAAACGCACCCTCTATGTCCACAAAGATGCCTATTGCGTATTCTTTTCTGTCGATGGCTCGCTCTATCCTTCCAACAAGGTTTTGCAGAGCCGTCTCGCAGGATTTTCCGCTTTGATAGGCATGCTGAAATCGAAAGAGTGGATGCGTCTTCAGAGACTCCCAACGCATGCGAAGCTCCACCAGCCGTTGTAAACTTTTTAGCATGAACGAGGTCATACTAATAGGTCTGAAGCTCTTGGGATTGGTGTAGTCGTCTCTTCCAGGAATGAAAGCAACCCTCACCATCCTCCAAGAGCGTGGTACATAGGCCAGTGCGAGACATGCAGTGAAGATTCTTCTGCCATCACTAACTCAATTCTGGTAGACTTAAGAACTTCGGCGTGACGGTGTTCAATTCTCCGCTCTTTTTTCTTTTTAATACGAGTATATCAAAAATAAAAAATTAAAAAATATCTACGAGTGTAAAATTTAGCATCAAAGTGGTAAACATTTTTTGTTGGCTAGCCTTTATGGGCAGGCCAAAAACAATAAATTAAATCACAAACAAAAATTTTAAATTAGTGGTTCCAAACAAAAAACAACAACAATAGAAGGGTGAAGAATAAACAAAAACAATTTACATGAGCATTCGACACTCACCGCCACAAGAGAGAGATCGATGTCTCACCCGCGCGTGTCCTCCGCATGCAGCAATAGACAGTAATCAACAAATCAATTTAAACCCAACCGAGATGATCTCTCACAATAGTTCAGCACATGCGCAATCACCACCAGTAATTCAGCAAACGGTAAGCACTGAGCACGCTCAAACTTCTAAGCTAGTCACACCCACACCAATAAAACTAATAAACACGCAGGAGCCAAAATACATTTACCAGGTATTATTAATAGAAGACCGCTCTCCAAATGTCATTTTCTCTCAGTCATAATAAGTGTCAAAATGAATAAACAATGTTGCTTCTTATGTAAATTTTGGCCGCTATTTTTGGTCTTGCAGTTTTTTTTCGTAATAAGTAAAAACTCAAATGCCCTTAATTTTTATGGGTTTTTTTCATTTATTATTATTTAAAAACTAAATTATACATACACACATATAACAACTAATACAACTTAAAATAATATTTTTAATAATTTATTATTGCCTATTATTGTTGTTTTTTTGGGTTGCTAATCTTCTATTTAAAAATTTAATTCGAAAATACATTCGACATGTTTTTTACCGCATTTGGTAAATTAACTTCAGTGCTTAATTCCATTAACTTATCACGGGGATTATTGCAGTGCACAAATTTATTTCCGTTGAACTCTATAAAAATGATTTCTAATGATTTCATGCGTCACAAAAACATTTCTGAAGGCTTCTTAAGACCTCCTTTTGAGACTTGGTCCACCCATGTCCAAGTGCTGCCTTCAAATTCATGCTCATTAAGCTTAAGTCTTCGAATAATATTCCAAGCACAATAATTTATTTATTTCCCTTTTTTAGTTTGTTTTCGTATACAACATTCGTTAAGAGAGCAGATTTGACACATATTATGACTGTTTTCCTCTCACTCTCTCAATTAATAATACCTGGTAAATGTATTTTGCGCAGGAGCAATACAACAAATAAAAGAAGCACAGATTCTCAAGCAGACTCGGCTACGCTAAATATGCCAGCAAACTTTCAGCTCTCTTGGAGTGGACAATGTGCCTCTCCAAATTCAACAGCATCTCCAACACAAATCAAAAACAACAAAGGTTCTGCTATGAGTATATATAAACAACAACAACTTCCCAATGTTGCAAATAAAACTATAGAAACACAGTGTGCAAAACCAAACATAAGCACACAAACAGGTATTGATCGATACATAACAATAAAACGAAAACGCAGCCCAATTGCCAAGGCAGAAAAGAATAAACTTGTTAAAAATAATACAGATACCCTAAACAACAACCGTTTTGCTCTCTTAAGCGATAGTGCAGAGTCTGAACCAACTAAAAGTATTGCAATCAAACCACCACCAATTTACTTGCGGGAACGCAGTTCCAACTTTTTATTAGACAGTGTTGCCAGCTTGATTGGTAAAAATAATTTTCATGTGGTCCCGCTGTTGAAGGGTAAAATAAATGAAACAAAAATTCAAATATATTTGGAAAAAAACTATCGGGCAGTTGTTTCTTTCCTTGAAAATGAAAAGAAAAATTACTATACTTATCAGATAAAAAGTAGCAAAGGGTTGACAGTTGTTATTAAAGGTATAGAACCTGAAGTAGACCCTATAGAACTAAAATATGCACTCCAAGAGACTGGATTCACAGCAAAATCTGTGTTTAATATAAGGAATAGGGAAAAAATTCCGCAACCACTCTTTAGAATAGAACTAGAACCAGGGAATATTAAATTAAAACAAAACGAAACCCACCCCATTTACAACTTAAAATATTTAATGCATCGTAGAATAACAGTCGAGGAGCCTCACAAACGAAAAGGCCCAATACAATGCACAAACTGCCAAGAGTATGGGCATTCGAAATCGTACTGCACCTTACGTACTGTATGCGTTTCGTGTGGCGACTTCCATCCATCAAAGGAATGCAAGCTGAACACAAGTGAGAAGGATACAAAAAAATGCAGCAATTGTGGGGGGAATCATACTGCTAACTACAGAGGCTGCCCGATATATACACAACTAAAAATCAGTATGAACCAATATGCTAAGACAGTTCGAACCCAAAAATATAGTGCTATACCTACCAACACAAACCATATTGGAAGCACCACCGAAAACATCTCTTCATCCACTAGCTATGCGAATGTACTGAAAACTGGCGTTTCTGATAAACCGAGTCACCCTATGCAACCTCACAATTTAGAAACGTTAATATTTAACTTGTCTCAGTGTATTACTAACTTCATGTCCTCGATGCAATCTATGATTCAAGAGCTTGTACATAACCAAAACTTACTTATGAAAACTCTACTTTCACAAAAATGAATGTTCTAAAAATATGTCACTGGAATGCTAACGGTATTAACCAACACAAAATTGAATTAAAAAATTTTCTAGACAGTAACAGCATAGACATCATGCTTATCTCAGAAACACATTTAACTATAAAATATAACTTCAAACTAGCAGGCTATAATTTTTACTCAACAAACCACCCACAAGGAAAAGGTTATGGTGGTACGGGAATTCTAATTAAGTCTCGATTAAAGCATTACTTTCTGGAATCCTATGCAAAAAAAAACATCCATTCTACTTCCATCTCTTTACAGTGTTGGGGTGAGCCAATAGTCATTTCATCAGTCTATCTAGTCCTAGGTTTCCTCTTCCACAACCGATTTTGTTTCTTTCTTTAAATGGCTCGGTAACAAATTTCTCTCTGCCGGAGACTTCAATTCTAAACATACCTACTGGGGCTCACGGTTAATCAACCCTAAAGGGAAGCAATTGTTTAATGCACTGATAGACTCTCGGAATGGTCTAGACTTTGTATCATCTGGAAAACCTACATACTGGTCAACTGATCAAAGAAAAATTCCCGATCTTATTGACTTTGGCATAACTAAAAATATTGAAAGGTGTTTCTTGGAAACCGAGCCCTGTTTCGACTTATCATCCGATCACTCACCGGTGATAATATATTTAAAAAAAAGACCAGAGTTCATTGAAAAAACAATAAAACTGACCTCCAAGAACACAAACTGGCTCAAATATCGCAAATATATTAGTACCCACGTGTGCGTTAAAACAAAACTTAAGAGTGGAGAGGACATTGAATCAGCGACGCAGGCTCTTGGTTCAATAATAAAAGCAGCTGCTATTAGTGCCACGCCCGCACAAAACTCAACTAAAACTAATGCAAGACACACTACATCACACTATGTGGAATGCCTCGTTAGAGAAAAGAGGAGATGAATGGCAAAAATACAGATCTCCAGCACTAAGAGTAAAATTAAAGTCATTACAAAATCAGCTGAAAAACACTCTACGGGAGGAAAAGGAAGAAAACCTTAATAAGTACCTTGAAGATTTGGCTCCTCTCAAAGTCACCAATTACTCACTCTGGAGAGCGACAAGAATGGTTAAAACACCAAAGGATAGTGAATCGCCTCTAAGACAAAGCGATGGAACTTGGGCAAAAACAGAAGAAGAAAAAGGCAACTTCTTTGCAGCCCATCTGAGGTCAGTATTTCAACCTAACCCGCCGACCTGCAACAACACTAGCATACAGAACTTTTCAATTACGTAGTCAGCAGTACCAATTCATTTCAAACCAAAGGAAGTTATACGCCTATGTACAACGAGTCTAAACCCAAAAAAGGCACCTGGTTGTGACCTAATTACCAATAAAATGGTAAGTGAATTGCCGCAAATAGCTCTAATACATCTCACACACATTTTTAACGCAATACTCCGTCTGGGCTACTTCCCTACAACATGGAAAACATCGAAAATAATAATGATTCCAAGACCCGGGAAAGACCCTACTCAGGTATCTTCTTATCGGCCCATAAGTCTCCTGCCAACGCTCTCTAAAACGCTCGAACGCTTATTGCTGGAAAAATTAGCACCAAACCTCGATTTAATCATTCCTCACCACCAATTTGGTTTCCGCAAACATCATGGAACTATTGAGCAGGTGCACCGTATTGCCTCTGAAATAAGGCGAGCATTTGAACAGAGGATGTACTGCTCCGGAATATTCCTAGACGTTGCACAAGCCTTTGACAAAGTCTGGCACGAAGGACTCATATATAAAATTAAAATACTTCTGCCAAATAGTTCGCATAAGATTCTGGAGTCATATTTAACAAATCGCAAATTTAGGGTTAAATATAAAGAATTTGTAACGCCAGACTTTGAAATTATGGCTGGAGTACCACAAGGTAGTGTGCTTGGAGCTATGCTTTACACTCTGCACACTTCCGATCTGCCAACGGATAAAAACCTCGTTACCTCGACTTTCGCTGACGACACAGCTATCCTGAGCTGTCACCTAAATCCAAGGATAGCCTCCCGGGATTTAGAGGAACACCTTAAAACTATAGAAAGTTGGCTAGCAGATTGGCGCATCAAAGTAAATGAGCAAAAAAGTGTACATGTGACATTTACTCTTAAGCCCAGTTCTTGTCCGGCAGTCTCCTTAAATGGCATTGTAATCCCGCAAGCAACAGAGGTTAAAGGAGTGCATTTTGACCGACGGCTCACCTGGAAAAAACATATAGAAGCCAAGAAAATGCAAATGAAACTCAAGGCAAGTTCCTTGTATTGGCTTACCAACCGAAAATCAAAACTGCGTTTAGAGTATAAAGTACTTATATACAAGGCTGTAATTAAACCGATTTGGACTTATGGTATTCAGATATGGGGCACTACTAGTGCATCAAACTTGCAAATAATTCAAAGGGCCCAATCGAAAATTCTGAGAACGATCAGCGGCGCTCCATGGTTCGTCAGAAACGAAAATATTCACCGCGACCTTAATATAGCACCCGTTGAAGAAGAACTAACAGTTTTAAAAACAAAATATCAATTCAAACTTCAGTGTCATCCTAACGAACTAGCAAGGAATCTGCTTCATAGGATGAATACATCTCGACTTAAAAGACCACTTTTTTAAAAAAATAGAGTTTCTTTATATTAATATTTTTATATTTATTTATTTTTTTCTACATAACATAATTTATATAATATGTACTTGAACTAAAATTGCTCTAAGCACTGGCGCGGAGCATCAATTTATTTATTAGTTGTAAGCTTTGTAAAATTATTGTTGGTTTCGATTGAAAATATGCAATAAATAAATCCATGTTGAATTAAAAAAAAAAAAAAAAAAAACGAACTCAATGCCTTCCTTCAACACAATCGGATATATGCCATCCAGTCCGGGCGACTTGAAGCTGTCAAAGGATTTGATAGCAAATCTAATAGCAGCCTCATTCGCCACAGTTCTGGCGACATACCAATCATGTCGAGAGGGTGCAGCTGCCCTGACAACAGTTCCGACCAAAGGTGGTTGTTGACAGGCTATGCTTACCTGATTTCCTGGAAAGTGTGACTCCAACAGCAAGCTGAGTGTCTCAGTTTGCCTCTCCGTATAGGAGCCATCAGTTTTCCTGAGCGACCCCAGCTTAGCGGTTTGGTCCTTTTTCAGGACTTGCACCAGTTTTGCCGTGTCACTCAGGGATTCGATATCACTGCAGAAGTTTCTAAAATAAGTCCTTTTTGAGTCCCGATTTAGCTTCTTGTAGTCCCTCTGAACACGTCGTTCCCAGTCCTCATCAAGATTCGTCTTGAGGGCCCGGTTGAGGAGTTTTCTAGACTCACGCCTCAGCACCTGAAGCTCTCGGTTCCACCATGGAACAGGAGTCCGGCTAAGAGGAGGTCTAGTTGGTCAGGCTAGCTCGAAGCTGTTTGTTAGAGCGGTGTTGAGATGTTCAACAGCCGCCTCAATGTTCTGCTAATTGCGAAGTTTCAGTGGCGTCACGTAATTGCTACGCAGTTCCTCCCTGAACTTTGGCCAGTCTGTTTTTCTTGGGTTTCTGGTGGGCAATGGCATCTGCGCCCGCTCGCCACACTGAAACTCAATGTATCTGTGGTCGGAGCACGAGTCTTCGGTGAGGACCCTCCAGTTGTTGATCGACCACCCCAGTCTTGGATTTGACAGGGTGACGTCAATTACCTCCTGCCTTCTCGTAGTCACAAAAGTAGGCTGCCTGCCTACATTGTGGATGTCCAGACTGGAGGAGGCAATATACTCGAAAAGTCGAGAGCCCCGCTCATTGCACTTGCTGCTGCCCCAGATCGTATGCTGGCATTAGGCATTATTTGTGAGTAGTATGATTAATTCTAGTTCTTAAATTATTCATCGTGAAGCTTCGAACTGTTTTAACTACAGTTTAGCTTGGATTCTATCAAGCAAGTTACCTCGACTTTCCACTGTTATTATAACTTTTATTTTTAATACACAACAAACAAATTGCACAATATTCGGCAGCGGAACCAGCTTGTTCAACAATCGCGATTAAATAACAATCTGAAACGGGCCTTAGACGGACAATCATGTAGATGCATTAGTGAAAGATGTAAGACGTATACCCTAGTTTCATGGACACCGATGGATGGAAAATCAAAATTTGGAAAAATGTTGTAAATGGTGCTACAACATAATAAAAAATATAGTACTTTAAACTAAAATATTTAAAATACCTAGAAGAGCGACTTAGTATATCTGATTTCCATTTTTTCTATGAATAGCGCTTACGAAGCCCTTGTAATATAACACAACTTAGCAACCCTCACCATTCAAATAAAACCTAACATGTAAAACTCACTATAAAATTCTTATATATAATTATATATAATTATATATTATTATATAATAAATTTTATACTACTGTTAAATAACCTTGAGCGTATTTTGTAAACAAACAAATAACTTCAAACCAATTGTGAGCATGATAGATGTCAATGCACTTAGTGAGAAGGCAAACGTAATGAGTGGTTAATGGTGCACAGGGTTGGTCAGCATATGTGGTGAATATGCCTGGACTGAAATATTTTGGATAATCGATATGCAATCTGAACAATTTTCTGCATTTCATTATAAAACTAGAAATTATAGCTTACACCCTGCTACTGCACCTTCATCCTCGATAATAATATGTATAGCCTTCAGTTCTCTCGCCAATTTATTGAGATTTGCTCTGTCAAGCGAAGATCTGGTAGTGTGTCAAAGTTTTCTTAGTATCCGATTTTCTTTGTCCTTCTACCTTATCATTTTCGTTATGTACCAAGAAGTGCTTTTTGATTATTTCAAGTTAAGCGTCTCTTTTAATGATGTCTAATAAAGGAGTTCGTTGATACTGACTTTCAACATCTTAATGGGATTTTAATGCAATCCTAAGTTCAATATTTACATCTACATAATCTCGGAACGTATACCAGTCGGTCCTGTGGTTAGTTAAAACTTGCATATTTCTTTGCAGTTTTACGCATTTGAGATATTCAATGATAACTGATGAGTGGTCTGAGGGAAGGTCAAAACAAGTTTTTATTGTTAGGTGATTTATGTTTATGTTCTTGGTTGTGCAGAAGTCTATAAGATCTGTTTTCACTAGGCCAATAGATAGGTTCTCGCGTACTTAGAAATTTACAGTTGCACTTGGTCTATGTCATTAGTGATGTTGTCCTTTCCTCTCATAAGGCAAAATCTCAACAGTTAATATGATTTTAAAACAATGTCTGAAATATTGATCAACTTTACCTTTTATCCTTATAAGATTGAATGAATCCTCGCCAGGATGAAATATGCAAATGAAGGTGGAGTTGATCTTCGTAGTGATTATTTAATTAGGAAGTGGTTAAAGAAACATTTTTATTCTAATATCTCATTTACATTACATAGATTTATAAATATATTGAAACACAAATGATTCCCACAATGGATCCCATCTGTAGTTTCAAAATGAGTGCTCCACTCTATGTATGCCCAGACACAATCCATGCAGAGAAAAACTTCTTTCGAGGTGTAGATAAAGGACTAGAATATTCTTGAAAAAAAAGCTTACTCAAGAACCCTCTTTCGAGGTGTAGATAAGATTCGAAAATGATCCAAAAACTTCTTTAATAGTGTATAGAATATTTTAGAATTTTCTACTTGAACCATTCAAAAGGTAAATAAGCCACCACACTATTAAAGTGGAGAGGCAGTTGAATTTTAATCGTAATAGTGTGTACATTGTGCATTTCGCTTGTAGCAGTTACAGTATTAAGGAGTAATAAAGGGATTAAATGAATTATTAAATAATGTGGAAATTGTAATAAAGTAAACTTTAAACTTAATATTAAGTGTGTAAATTGCAATTATTTAATAAAGTTAATTATTTTAATTTAATCAGCGACTGTTTGATTACTATACAA
Organism: Clusia tigrina; assembly: GCA_920105625.2. NCBI lineage: Eukaryota > Metazoa > Arthropoda > Insecta > Diptera > Clusiidae > Clusia > Clusia tigrina. The sequence goes on from CAKKTE020000562.1 coordinate 415,713, forward strand.
TCCAGTGGTATGAATCCGAGTATTGAGAGTTAGAGTAATTTGTCTGGAGGGCAATTTCGTAACAATATATTTACTAGTTCTGTTGATGTGCAATGTGTCAGTCTACTTGGTTGCGAAGTTTCTAATGTAGGAAATTCTCTTAGATCAAGATATGTCTGTGCTAACCGGCGGTGCATGTGCTTGAGGCCACATGTTTGAATAGTTTCTGCAGCAGAGTCAATGTACACGTCCCGGTGGATTGAAATGATGATAAAATCCAATTCAGCCCTAACATAAACATTGCTGCGACATGAATAGCATTCCAGAAATAATATTCATATGCCAATGAGACGCATATTCAATTTCAATGGTGAACTATTGTCTCTTTAATTTATTTATAAGCAACAACTACAGCTTTAACAATTCGTTTCTGGTATGATTATTGATCTGTAGCAGTCTCCATTTGCCTGGCAAAAATTACAACCGTGTCGTTTCGCTGGAATTGCTCTATAAAGATATTGTTGGACTACTGGGAAAATATGATCAGATGTCCACGTTGATCTCCTCTCTGTATTCAGTTAAGAACCTGCCAGTTGTGAAACTAAGTGAAATCTGAATCCAAATTGCTACAATGCGATGAGAGAAAAATGTTTGGAAAAATTAAATTCTGCTCTGGTAAATGGACAAATGCGACAAATACCTCCAGAGGATCAGTTAAAACAAAACCTGAAACGGCCGCTTCCTAGAATTGTTTTCTGATAACAATTTTTTGACTGCTAACAGAAAATCTAGGAAATGAGAAGGCGGACAGCTTAGCAAGAAAGACTGCGGCCTGTCTTTTCAACGGGCCTGAACCCATCTGTGGACTATCATGCAATATCATTGGAGGTCTGCTAAAGAGGTGTACAGATGCAAAAAGAAGTAGAGTCTGGAAAACTCAGTCTAAAGCTCTTCTGGGAGATTTTAATCCTAAAACAGCCAAGGAGTTAATAAATATGCCTCAAAGTAAATTAAGAATCATCACAAGCATTTTAAGCGGACATTTGGGTATATCTTCAGATGCCATCTGTCGATTCTGTGGAGAAAATGACGAAACCTCATTGCACCTGATCACAGACTGCGGACCATTGGCACACAAAAGACACACGTGTTTTGGAGAATATATCTTAGATATGAGTAAGATCCCTCAACTTGATTCCGCCAAAATGTATGAATTCCTGTCGGATATCAACCAGACAAAAGAACTGTAGATGAGACTATCCTCATCTTTCAAATAAATAGGGGCATCACAATAGATCTTTCAGGTCGCGCTTATCACACGCTTAAATAAATCTATCGCTAATTTCGTCAAACGATTCTCCAGCAACGTGAAAGATCTGCTGTCTGATTTTTTGTACCTCGTACTAATCATTCTTATATTGATGTGGCTGTTTGCAAGAGGTCGTTACTTTCATATAAGTCTACTTTCATTGCAATGAACATCCTAAATAGCAGCCAACCTATAAGAGTTAAAATCAATATACTCCAGTCAGGCTGCATTAAAAGCACTCAACAAATGCAATTACACTCTAAAACACTTTGGGAGTGCACTCAACAGACTGGCGACACACAACATACTTTCTTAGATGTTGGCTCCAGGCCATGAGGGACACGCAGGCAACGAAGCAGCGGACATACGGGCTAAAGCAGGGGCAGACAACCCCCACATGGGACCATGTCCAAGTTCGGATTCAATAAGCATGGTCTTAAGCTGGATCTAAAAAACTGGACGACCCAGCGGAAAAATGAGTACTGGAAAAGCTTAGAGGGTCTAAGGCACTCGAAGAGGTTCCTGTGTTTCAACGCAGAAAAGGCCCTATCACTAAGAAGAAATCAACTGAGGATACTGTACGGAGCGTTGACGGGTCACTTTCCCTGCAATGAGCACCTGCACAGAATGGGCCTAGCTGATACCAAATTATGTAGATTTTGCCTAGAAGACGATGAGTCTATGGGGCATCTAATCGCCAGTTGTCCGGCCTTAGAGGCTGCTAATCTCTTTTGTAATTAATTTAATTCGTATCTTGTATCTAAATCTGTTCTTGGAAACTATGTATCTGGTCTCTATCATAAGTGGATGTACAGAATAGCATTTCAAACCTAGAACATCTACGGTCTCAAAAGGGTGCAGATTTTCTAAAAAATTGCAGCTGTGCAGCCATGATTGAATGATGATTGAAATCTTCAGTTGATTTTCCGACTGTATTCACAAGTGGCGACAATTTTTCAACACTTTTTAAAAGCAAAACCAATGAAAAAATTAATTTTCTAGTAAAAATTTCAATTTGCTCTCGACATCATGGCTTTCTAAGCATCCGACTGCTATAGGCTCGGTTAGGTTATCGTGGTAGCCGGTCTACACACGACCTTTGATTTACTCGTCACGCCATTTCAAAGCCCTAATAAAGCGCTGGATTTGTTTGACCTTCGGTCACGCTCTGCTTCTAGCCAGAGCCGGGCAACTGCAGAAGAGGTGTTCCAGAGTCTCCTCCTCCTACAACTGCTACATCTGAACTATCTTTATTGAAGTATACACGATAATTGCACTTGTGGAAAATTGTTATCAATTTGACATTGTTAACATAAATTTCTCTAAAGCTTTTGTTGTAATTGTCATAATCCTGGTATCTAAACGATGGGATTTCATTGTCTTTCTTGATATGGATTACACCACATTTAGTCAGTATACTTTGTCATATGATGGTTGACAATGCAAACTCTTGGCCTTTTATTATTTCCTCTAGTATTTCTCAAGGTTTCATTTTAGTCCTATTTCTGTTCATTTCTTTTATTAATGACATTAGAAGCTTTTCCAACACACTAGTTATCTCCTATATATCGACGAGGCCATCTATTATGGGAAAGGTTTGCAATTTGCAAATCTCACCTGGATAGTCATTCTATTAGATGCTAAAATAATTTACGAAATTAATGCTGTTATAAGCTATTAGTGAGAAAATTGATAAGCATCTGAAATGAATTTGTAAACTCAATGGTGAGAGTTGCTTCGATATTTTCAACTGTCAATTCGATTTTAACTAACGTTTCGAAACTCAACGGATGGAGATGGCTCCGCTGTTTCATTAAGCGTCTTTAAAGCGTCTTAAATACCCTTTTTTATGATTTATGAATAGGATACAAACTTTCTACAAAAAAACTTCAGAAACTTCGAAATTGGATAAAGTAAAATCAACTTTTCAGAGCTGGCGCTTTTTAGACAATACCTGCAATTATTAACTTATTAACAACATACTTTCTCACGTTCATATGTAGATTGTGCTATAAGTAGCTGAATCAGTATTTCAGTAGCGTGAACTTTTCATTTTATCGCAAATTATGTAGCACTGTCAATACAAACCAGAGAATCCAGACGACAAAATGTCCTTTCTCATTTCTCGTTGAGTGAACTTCAAATTTCCAAGTTTCTGTAAGGTGCCAGCAATTTTGGCACTGGTGACTAGTTTCACAACTGGTCTGGACTCTCTTGATGCCGAGTGATTCAATTGATCCTCATAAGGACATACCAATTTAAACTTTTTAAGCAACATACGCAATGATAATCAGTACTGGCACTGAATCGCGGCTGACTTTTTTAACTCCGAAATTAAACAAATTTGTCAACTTTTTTTAACTTCTTTATGGCATTTTCTTCAGAATTTGTGCGTAAATTTTCCACTTTTGTCATTTAGTTTTTTATATCTGAAGATATTTTAAAAACATATTTTAATTTTTAAAATGTTATTTTTAAATATTCTTCAGTACCATCATAATACGTTAAAATTTATTTGCTAGTATTATTATTATTATTATTATTATTATTATTATTATTTTTATTTGTTCGTTAAATTTTATCTACACCTCACCTCCAGCATCATAAGTAGTCTCGTCATCATCCGTGCTGATTGATGGACTGGACGAGATTTGGAAAAAGTTTCGCGCAAAATTTTGCTTTTAAGATATGCCAGGGCAAATGAATGAATGTGAATGCGCGCGCCAAAAGCCAAACGCCAACAGAGAACGGATGGGAATCTAACGAAATTCAGCGATTCACTAAACACTTGGCTCCAAACTGGCACAATACCATCTGACAACAGTCAGTATTGACATTGCCGCAGCGAACTGCTTCTCTAGATGGCGCTGCTACCTCACTCACTCAAAAGACATCCAAATACTCTTACATAGGCGTATGCGTAAAGCGCCAATGTTCCACATCGCATGTGCAGAATGAATCGAGCGGTTGGATAGATAGAGCACATATAATTGAATGTGGGCGGGTGCGTCCTCGTTGCTGTGAGTTTATCTGCCAAACAATATTGTTATTGTTCTCCCTCAACGCTATTGTCTCCTCCTCACGTACGTCGGCAGTCGACAACCCAATTTAGAAAATCGATACCACTTTGTTACTGATACATACTCGTATAAGCATATAAGTACATAACATGGTCGTATTCAAGTATTCAGGAGTCGCAGCAAGTGTTCAATAGAGGCCCCAAATACTGAAGAATTTAAGCATAGAGTAATCAAATAAGAGTCAGAATCTCAAACCACAAACTTTTTGCATGGTGGTACTGCTAATAGCGCCAATTATTCAATAGCTCTCATTTTCATATCGCAGCGCCACTCTGGTTACTACTCCCGACCAATATCGTCGATGTCGAAAAGTGAGTGACATTTCAGATTGCGACTCTTAATTCTTTATTCTATAATTTAGGTTATCCGAACCGAAGAAGTAGCAGCATTCTGACGCTTGTGAACGACAACTACAGTGAGTGTTTTATTATAACATTACTGTACCGACACTCTTAGTATCAAAATTCTACACAATTCAGTTGGATATTGAATCCATTACTTAAATGCTGCTCATTTATTGATATTATACACTTTATTTCAGAGGTGTAAAACTAAACTATATTATGGAATGTTTTACTACTCTACTCAACTGTTTTGTGGAGCTTATCAGTGGATTAATCAGTTTCAGAATTTCGTTAAAAAGTTCCCCAAAGAAATCTCCTAATAGCTTCAAAGTACTAATAAGGTAACACCTATAATATGAACATAATTGACTTATGGGGCACCAATTTCATTAATTATTTGTATTTTAATTAAAAATATGTTATTGAATTTCCGATCGCATGGAAAATTTGGATCCACGCGTGAAATCGAACACCATTTATCTGGATACTATTATGCATATTTGGTATGATAAAGTTTGATTATAATTTAACTTTTATTTAATAAATTGTATCCACTAAAAATCCAAAACAACTAATGCCGCAAAAGCTGTCAAGATGTCGAGGAAGGCGAAACAGTGGAACACCTCGGGTGTATTGCTCTATACAGAAAAAGGTTCTCCACTCTTGGATTTGCATTTCTTGACAGCATTGGGGAGATTTCCCGGATGAAGCTAACGAAAGTGGCTACTGTTATCAATTCCACTGGATGGTGTAAGGAGGATCCGGAGGTGTAGGGGAAAATGCTCTAGTGGCCATAATGGGACTTGAACAGGCCTAAGTGAGTCTTAGGATAGCCATATAACCTATTCTAATAGCGCAATTTTTTAATTTTTTAAATTTATTTATATGAGACTATTAAAAGGATTATTTATGAGAAGGAGCATCTACAAGTCCCTTAAAACAAGGTGAGTTGTCAATTAAATTTTTGGGGAGATCTTAGTATCCTTTTGAATAGAAATATTCTTTTGGGCCTATATTTTATGTATACCCCATTTTTGAGTCATTATTTAACATCGTCTTTTAAGACTCAATATTAATTATTTAAGACTAATATGCACATATTTCGATTTCGTTTAAAATCTTCGTATGTTGTTATCAAATTAGGAGCCTCTGCCACCAGGGCCCGCAGTAGTTGCTTAAAGTGTTTAAGTGTTCAAATGTGGCACTGTTGCATGTGGATATTTATGTTGCGCATATCTACTTACTATATAAAAAAAATATATTACACAGCCATGTAATAAATGCTGAGTATGAGCGTTGCACGTAAACGAAATGAGACGAAACGTAACGAGACTCCTCCTTCTTAGTGGTTGTTGGGTATGCGCTCCGCTATGCGCTAGTCTTAACCAATTGTCTCGTCAATTATACGCTTCGTTCGTTGTGTTTGCTCTGTTGCCTTCGCCTCACCCTATTGTTTTCCTTTGCTTTTACTCTTGTGGATTGACAGAGAGCACAAGCTAAAACAATACTGAACAATAGCGTAGAAAAAGAAAGACAGACAGACAGACTGACGGGGTATTATTGTTGCCAATAACAAAAACAATAACAATAACAGGCGACTAATGTAAAGCATGCGCGCGCGCCACCCACACATTTAAAAAACAAAATATAAGGAAAAGGTATACAAAAATTGCAGGGATGAGCGTACATATGTATGTACATATGTATACTACTTCTGAAAGAAGAAGGCCTTATGGCAATCTTGATTTATCAATAGTTCAAGTACGACTTCCAAATTCCTTTTACATTAAGGGTGAGGTTCCGATCACACTTTTCTGAATTCGGCCTAATCGTGCAATCGATGTTCCTCGATTTTTTAGAAATGAGCAGGGAGTTTTAGCAGAGAATACAGAGAAATTACTCTTATTTTGTGCACACTAACACATGTGCAAAACTGTAGTAGTGTGGCTGATTTTCTTCAGAATTATGGTTAACCAATGATAAACAAACCTATCCATATAGCCACCTAATGATAAACAAAGACATGATCTCTGATTTTAGTTTCCAATCCAACGAGACATTTATGATCGCAACATTAAGTTTCGCAGGACAGTGCTACAGCTTCTGCGGGCGAATCTATTTGGTTATCTATATATATATATATAAATGGTGTGAAAAATGAATAGAAATTCATCAATTGAGAACGGCATGATTTGTGTAAAATTTTTTGTCAGTTGTTCGTATTTTCAAGGAGAAGGTTTTTACGGAAGAAAATTTTGGAAAATCCCTCCGGAAAAATCGAAAATTGATTTTTTGTATAGGGTCCGCCAAATAACTTTTTTTTTTTAAAATAGGGCGCAAAACATCGAGTGTAGCTTCGGCTGTGTGGCACGTAGCGCCGTCCTGCTGAAACCAAATGTTGCCAATATCCTCCTCATCAATTTTTGTGAATTCGTTCAACAAGGCCCGATAACGATGGCCATTGACTGTAACGGCCATTCCTTGCTCATTTTCGAAGAAAAATGGCCCAATTATGCCTCTGGACCAAAATTCGCACCAAACAGTGACTCGTTTTGGGTGCATCGGCTTTTCAATGTATGCGTGCGGGTTTTCTGTGCCCCAAATGCGACAATTTTGCTTGTTTACATACCCGCCAAGATCAAAATAAGCTTCATCTGAAAAGATGATTTTTTTGGCAAAATCGGCATCTTCTGTAAGTCGATCGCAGGCCCACTTAGCGAAGCGAAAACGCATTGGATGGTCAGTTGGCTTCAACTCCTGAACTAATTGGACTTTGTATGGCGTCATACCAAGGTCTTTATGCAAAATTCGTCTCAATGATGTCTCCGAAATGTTCAATTGTTGAGAACGACGGTGAATTGATGTTGGTGGCGCTTCACGCACACTTTCTGCCACAGCAGCAATATTCTCTGGTGTACGCACTGTTTTTGACTTTTCACGCTTTGGTTTATCGATGAGGATGCCAGTTTCTTTCACTTTTTTCACAAGATAACGAACATACGGAGCTAACGGTGCTTCTCTTCTTCCAAAATCCGTTCGGAATTTTCGCACACATTCGGCAACATTACCATGATTTTCGAAGTAATGTCGTAATATTTCCCAGCGTTGTTCAAGCGTATACACAACCATATTCGTTCAGCGGAATTATCTGTCAAATCAGACATGAGCTAAGTGTTACCATTCACGAAATAAGCACTAGTTGAAAACGTTAGTTGGCGGACCCGATATGAAATTTTGTGTGAAATTATTCCTTAATGGCTTTCCAAATGAAAAAATAGGAAGTTCTTAGTGTAAAACATGGAAAATTCTGGAAAATGCGAAATGCGAAAAATTGGAAAATTTCCGGAAAAGTCGGAAAATTGGAAAAATCGAAAATTGATATTTTGTATGAAATTTTGTGTGAAATTTTTCCTTAATGGCTTTCCAAATGAAAAAATAGAAAGTTCTTAGTGTAAAACATGGAAAATTGCGGAAAATGCGAAATGCTGAAAATTGGAAAATCTCTCCGGAAAAGTCGGAAAATGGGAAAAATCGAAAATTGATATTTTGTATGAAATTTTGTGTGAAATTATTCCTTAATGGCTTTCCAAATGAAAAAATAGAAAGTTCTTAGTGTAAAACATGGAAAATTGCGGAAAATGCGAAATGCGGAAAATTGGAAAATCTCTCCGGAAAAGTCGGAAACTTGGAAAAATCGAAAATTGATATTTTGTATGAAATTTTGTGTGAAATTATTCCTTAATGGCTTTCCAAATGAAAAAATAGAAAGTTCTTAGTGTAAAATATGGAAAACTGCGGAAAATGCGAAATGCGGAAAATTGGAAAATCTCTCCGGAAAAATCTGAAAATTGGAAAAATCGAAAATTGATTTTTTGTATGAAATTTTGTGTGAAATTATTCCTTAATGGCTTTCCAAATGAAAAAATGGAAAGTTCTTAGTGTAACGAAACGTCTTAAAAAACCACCGCTGTAATACACCTCATTGACTTCAATGCCAAAATCAGATAAATGCCGTTATACGTTGACTTAGACTTTGCACAATTTGACAGGTGTCATTTTGGCATTGTCATTTTCTACAGTAAATGTGCTATTTTTCTTGCCGCAATTTATTCGAGTTTTGTGTATTATTAAACTGATTCCGGATTGTCGTAAATCACGCATTGTATCCATATACGGTAAAAGCTTTACAATCAATTGAAATTCAGTGCAATATTTATAAAAAAAACATTCATTCTTAAAGAAAATAATTTTGTGTGAAAAAAGGGAGTTTATCTAATTGGATTGCGAGCATTCATACAGAAACATTTATTCCGTTTGTATCTTTAAACATAATTTTCTTTTGAATTGGATTAGTCAAAAACGACTTTATTGTTTTTTAGGGAGAGTTATTTGCTTGACTAATGCCTCCTATTAGACGATCAAACCTTGGACGACGTACACGTCGTGCAATAATTAGTCAGAATGTCCGTGATAATCAAACTGAATGCATGATAATGAACAGTGCAATTTTTACTGCAACTAAACGTGAAATTATTGACCAATTGCAAAATCTTCTGCATGAGCACAATGAGTTGGTTAGATTGTTCAAAACCGCATTGGAGACAATGCATTCTGACGACCACAAAAATTATTATCAGAGCAGACAAAAGACCCGCTGGAGGCCATGCAAGGCAATTCAATGCTCCCACTATTAATGAAGTCGCAGTGGTGATTGTTGGAGAGAATGTGGAATCACGCGATATTGCTCTCAAGCATCGGGATGGTGGATAATTGCAGCGCGTGTACGAGACTCATCGGACATACGATGCACTTCAATACCCTTTGATATTCTGCGGTGGAGAGGATGGCTGTCACTTCAATATAAAAATGGTCAATCCAACGACAGGTTTGTTTACAAGTCATTAATTATTTCTTATTCTACAACTTAGTTACAATTCATATTTCAGGAGAAGAAATGAATAAAAAGGTCAGCTCAATGAATTTTTATGCGTTCCGATTTATGATTCGGGAAGAAATTGACAATCATCTGTTGAGATATGGCCGGTTGTTTCAACAGTTCTCCGTCGACATGTACGTCAAGGTCGAAACGGAGCATCTCAATTTCCTTCGTTATAATCAGTCAAAGTTACGATCAGACGAGTATATTCACTTGCGTGACGCCATCTCTACTGACGGAGATGCGACCAACATCGGTAGTTTGACTATTCTCCCAGCTACTTATGTTGGAAGCCCGCGCCATATGCATGAGTACGCTCAATACGCAATGACGTACGTGCGGAATTACGGACGACCGGATTTATTCATAACGTTTACTTGCAATTCGAAATGGCCTGAAATTACGACTCTGTTGCTGACAGGACAAACATCCAGCGACCGACACGACATCATTGCACGAGTATTCAACAAAAGCTCAGAGTACTGCTGGGTTTCATCGTTAAGGAAAAGGTTTTTGGAGTAGTTCGTTGTTGGATGTACTCAGTTGAATAGCATAAGCGTGGATTACCACATGCACACATTCTGCTTTGGATGTTCGACAAGATCCGACCAGATCATATTGATTCGATAATTTCTGCCGAATCACCAGATCCAGAAACTGATCCAGAGCTTCATTCCGTTGTGACAACGAATATGATCCATGGTCCTTGCGGAGCCTCACCGTGCATGGAAAACGGAAACTGCACAAAGCGTTTTAGCCGTCCCTTGGTAGCTGACACAATCAGTGGAATGAACGGATATCCGTTTTATCGGCGTCGTTCTCCAAGTGACAATGGCAGATGAATCGTGATGATGGTGAAAGGAAACGATGTCGTCGCCGATAACCGCTGGATCGATTCCATATTGTCCGCTTTTGTCGAAAACATTCTCAATGCACTGCAATGTTGAGTACTGCAACTCCATCAAATCCATAAAATACGTTTGCAAATATGTGAACAAAGGGAGCGACATGGCGGTCTTTGTTATTGCCGATCCAAATGCAAACGACGAGGTGACGAAATTTCAACTTGGACGTTACGTGAGTTGCAACGAGGCAATTTGGCGGCCGTTTTCATTTCCGATACACGAACGTCACCCGACTGTCGTACATTTGGTAATCCACGCTTATGCTATTCAACTGAGTACATCCAACAACGAACTACTCCAAAAACCTTTTCCTTAACGATGAAACCCAGCAGTACTCTGAGCTTTTGTTGAATACTCGTGCAATGATGTCGTGTCGGTCGCTGGATGTTTGTCCTGTCAGCAACAGAGTCGTAATTTCAGGCCATTTCGAATTGCAAGTAAACGTTATGAATAAATCCGGTCGTCCGTAATTCCGCACTTACGTCATTGCGTATTGAGCGTACTCATGCATATGGCGCGGGCTTCCAACATAAGTAGCTGGGAGAATAGTCAAACTACCGATGTTGGTCGCATCTCCGTCAGTAGAGATGGCGTCACGCAAGTGAATATACTCGTCTGATCGTAACTTTGACTGATTATAACAAAGGAAATTGAGATGCTCCGTTTCGACCTTGACGTACATGTCGACGGAGAACTGTTGAAACAACCGGCCATATCTCAACAGATGATTGTCAATTTCTTCCCGAATCATAAATCGGAACGCATAAAAATTCATTGAGCTGACCTTTTTATTCATTTCTTCTCCTGAAATATGAATTGTAACTAAGTTGTAGAATAAGAAATAATTAATGACTTGTAAACAAACCTGTCGTTGGATTGACCATTTTTATATTGAAGTGACAGCCATCCTCTCCACCGCAGAATATCAAAGGGTATTGAAGTGCATCGTATGTCCGATGAGTCTCGTACACGCGTTGCAATTATCCACCATCCCGATCATAATTATGTTGCGGAATCTCTATCCTCCAAAATTGTGCAACGGTACGCGGTTGGCCGTCGAAAAGCTAATTAACAATGTGATTCAGGCGACAATCATCAAGGGCAAATTCAAAGGAGAGGAAGTCCTTATCCCACGAATTCCCATTATTCCAATTGACCTTCCATTCCAATTCAGTTTCTCGTTCAATAAATCGCAAGGCCACTCATTAGACGTCTGTGGGATTAATCTCGAATTTCCCTGTTTTTCGCACGGTCAGCTGTACGTTGCCTGTTCGCGTGTTGGGAAACCGTCTTCATTGTTTGTTTTTGCGCCGGAAAACAAATCGAAAAACATTGTTCATCAAATCGCTCTCTACTGATTCCATTCAAATAAATCACATTGAAAATTTAAATATTTGTGTTGTATTATTACACTAGAGTTTGTCTGAAGGCTTAAAATTGGGGCGAGGCGAAGTTCGCCGGGTCCGCTATGGGTGCAAAATATACTACCCGTAGTACTGCCTTTAGGGAAGAATAATCTGTCACCAAATTGTTGTTTTCTGTTTTAATGGAAATGAATGCATATGTGCTTCTGAAAACTAAAGGCTTTTATTTGTGAGTGATGAGGGCGTGACGAAATTAATTTAAAAAGAGATAAGTAATTGTTACATAATGGCCACGAAGAATACAAATTTTAGTAATTGTTGTCAACAGATTACTGACCACGGGAAAGATCATTTTGAAGCCTGATATTTCCGTTTGAAGTTTGTGTAAATTTCGAAAGAGGCAAAATAATTTTAAGATCTACAAGCCCGAACAATTATATATTTGTAATACACATATCGGCAAATAACGCTTGTAATTGGATTTTTGATTTTAAGTTCGTGCGTGAAGTCTTCTTTGGGGCAAGACTGTTAAAAATTGGTACATACCCGTTTAAAAATATACTACATAGATAATAACCAATTAGGAACAACATAAATATTTTATTCTGTGCCTTTGTAGGCAGGAGAAAGTCTGCCGGGTCAGCTAGTTACTTATAATATTAGATTCAGAAATGAACTCATATTATAACTTATAAGTTATAATATTGATCGATAAGTTGGAAATTAAAACGATTTGGTCAAATTGAAATTTTTTTAGTTAAGAATTTATTTAAAATTCAGTGCACAAAAATTTTTAACCACACGTTTCAAATTTAAACCCAAAATAATTAAAAACGTTTTTAAGTTGAATTGAATATATACAATCAAACTTCCATAACTCACACTAAAACAAGTGGTAATAGCGTTTAGAGAGCAACATATATACATTTCTACTTCCATAACTCGAATTTCTATAACTCGTTTTTCTCCATTAGGCAAATAAGACTTTTGGAACATGCTTTTCTAAGTCGAATTATTTAGGGGAAATCCCAGACTATGAGCTGGTTTTATTTTTTGTTATTTTGTTAATCAGTTCTACGTAGAGTAAAGTTTTTTCTCAAGGCGTCGAAACGCGTTTTAAAGTGTTTGACAATTGAAGAAAAATTTAAATTAATCAAAGAAATCGAAAGTGGAAAAAAGAATAAAAAAGTGGCTGAAAAAGATGGCATAGCGAGCACGGTTTCCACAATTTAGAAAAATAAAGAGTCAATAATAATCTCATTCGAATCTGGTAAAACTGCTGGACACAACAAAAGAATGAAGAAACCCAATTCTCAAATTGTGTCGATTGGTTTACAGCAGCTAGAAATCAAAAGATGGTAATATCCGGGGCTATATTAAAAGCGATTTGGCGATGCAAATGCAGGTTGGCTTGATAAATGGAAGGAGAGGAACTAAAGAAAAGGTACAACTAATGAAATCTTTATTTCAAGTGGACACTTTGTGTTATGTTAGGCATAGCGTAAGCCATAAAAAGGTGTGTGATGAGATTTGCGAGGACTGCGAGAAATGGAAAACTCCAATTTTACCGAATTTACTAGAAAAGTACAATGAATGCAATATTTTTAAAACGGATGAAACAGCATTATTTTTTAAATGTTTGCCAGACAAAACATTAGCTTTCAAAATCGGAAAATTTCATGGTTACATTAATGATGGCAGCGAATATGGATGGTTAAGAAAAACGTAAAATTCTTTGGATTGGAACCCTCGCTGCTTTTACCCGTTGATTATAAAGCAAATTCCAAGGCATGGATGACCGTGCAACTTTTTGAAGAATGGATTTTAAAACTGGATAAGTACTTCCAACATGAAAGCGTAACGTTTTAATGTTTGTCGATAATTGTCCGGCAAACGCAAAAGGCGTAAAAAATAAAGTCCACTGAATTGCTGTTTTTTCTACTGAATATGACCTCCAAACCGCAACCACTTGGCCAGGGAGTAATTCAAAATTTGCAGTTTTCCTATCGCAGCAGGGCCCTAAAAGAACCTGTAAAGCGTATGGAGGAAAACAAAAAAACAGGATGTTACACTTATTGATTGCATCAATCAATAAGTGGGGAATTGATGTAAGTAAATAAACAATGTGTATGCTGGGTACCAGGTCATAGGAATATGTCAGGTTGATCAACTTGCTTGAGACTACACTTGTATGCCAAATGTCAGTGGGCATATGGGTGTACCTAAGCTTCTCATAAGGGAGATACTAATTAATTCTACCAATCAAAAGTGCCACTACCTGCGAAATCGCGATTTTCCAATTTAAGATCATAGGTTTTGTAGGTGTTCACCATTTCATTTTCAATCGTGGGTATATTCAGGTCACGGTGGATGTTTATGTTCCTCAAGTACCATGGAGCACCGGTGATCATTCTCAAAATTTTCGATTGGAGGCGTTGGAGTTTCTCCTTGTTTAACAGACACGCGGTGCCCCACAATTGAATCCCATATGTCCATATAGGATTAATGACACTAGTATAAGTTAGTACCTTATATTCTAAGGCAAGGTTTGAATGCCTATTTAGTAGCCACTTCCCAGGTACTTTATGTCAGAGCGTTGTGGAATGTTTTGACCATTGATGCGAATAAGGGGGCACGGGTCCTTCCTTAAGGTAAATTTTAGGTCTGCACATTTAGCTTCGTTGACCTTTATTCTTCATTTGTTAAGCCATTGTTCAATAGAGAGTAAGTGTAGCCATTGCGAGGATTCAAGATGGGAGCTGTTTGTACTCAGTATGGCGGTATCGTCGGCAAATATGAATATAGCCGTGTGATCGGAAGTTGGCATGTCAGCTATAAAAAGCAAATACAGCAGTGGTCCAAGCACACTGCCTTGAGGGACTCCTGCTTTGATATCAATGTAGTCAGATGTAGAGTCACCTTGGCTTACCATGAATTTTCTGCCTTTATTGTAGGTTTCAAATAGTGTGTGGAATTTCCTTTGAAGAATTTCTTTAAGTTTATATATGAGCCCGTTGTCCCACACCTTATCAAAGGCTTGCGTAATGTCAAGGAATGCAGCAGAGCAGTATTTCTTTTGTTCGAATGCTGAGCATATAACTCTTACTATTCGATGCATTTGCTCTTTCGTTCCATGCTTTTCACGGAAGCCGAACTGGTATTGGGAATTTTTGGGACATTGTTTTTATTTAAATACTGGAAGACCTGCCGTTGAACTATTTTTTCAAAAAATTTAGATAAGGTGGCAGTAGACTAATGGGTCTATATGAACAAACCTGTGTAACATCCTTTCCTGGCTTTGGGATCACTTTTTTTTTTTGGAAATCTTCCAGCATTGAGGATAGTGCTCAGTGCATAAAATAGCGTTGAATACTGTGACTAAGTGAGATACAGCTATATTAGATGATTCTTTTATCATGTTTACTTATATCTGATTCCAGGAGCTTTTTAAGATTTAAGCCTTTAATGATGTTATTTACCTCCTTCCTTGAAGTTTTCAGGCGCTCACTGTTTCCACTACTCGGTATTTCACGAGGTTCAAACGATATAATGGGGCGATTTGGACAGAAGACATTACTCATGTGATATGCGAAGGCAGTGCATTTTTGTTAATCGATTTTAACTCAAGAGCCATTATCTTTACGAAGTGGTGACTTATGTTGTATTGGTCCTTTGAACTTCCTAGTAGCACGCCACAATGAATACTCATTGTCGCCATTAAGGCTCAAGCTTCCAAAATAGGCTGCAACTGATTTTTCGTGTTTCAGATTCAATCTGTTTTTTAGTTTACGGGTGCCACACGCGAGTTCACTCTTCAATTTTGGTGACCGATGATTTTTCCATTCTCTTCTAAGACGTCGCTTTTCTTTAACCAGTTTTTCCACATCACTAGGATGGTACAATAGTGAAGCTTTTTGTGCTACGAGTATGGTGGATAAATAGTCGGCTTCCTTTAAAACATTTAGTAGGTCATTCAAGGTATTTTCGATGTCACGATCATCTTTTAGGGAGGCTTTATAGTTAATGTGAGTACTTATATATTTTTTCTATTTAACCCAGCCAGTGCATCTATTTGTCAGATGAGTAGTTGAAATTTGAAGATACTGATGAGGTTTTCAGATGAATGAAGGTTAGCGAGTGGTCAGACGAGAGATCAAACGAAGTCTCAGCAGTAATGTTTTCCTTTTTTATGTTTCTAAACACACCGAAGTCTATGAGGTCTGGTCTTTTGCTGATATCTGACGGTCAGTAGGTTGGCTCCCCGGTTGATATAACCTCTAGACCCAAGGTACTTACGGCATCATAAAATTGTCTACCTTTCGATGAGACAAAGCGGGATCCCCAGAATAAATGCTTTCCATTAAAATCACCGGCGGCAGTGAACTTCTTCCCGAGTGACTTAAAAAAGAGTTGGAAGGTTATATACTCAATTGAAAATCTAGGTGGACAGTAGACGGCGGATATGGTGATATTTCCTTCTAATAGTTTGATTTTAGTTGCTGGCAGGTGGACTTCGCTGACGTCTGCAAGGACTACATATTTAATTCTACTACGTATAAGTAGTCCACTTCCTCCGTGCGCTCTATAGATTGGATGTTTTGAAACGTAAAATGTGTATCCTGTAATTCTAAAGTTGTTTTTTGTTGTTAAGTGGGTTTCAGATATTAGCATTATATCTCTTTGTTGTACTGTCAGAAAGTCAGCCAGTGCCAATTTATGGATCGTAAGACCATTTGCGTTCCAAAAGCATAATTTCAGTGATAAATTCATACCTTGGAAAGAATTTTTTGACTCTTGCGTTTCATTATTTGTTGCATCATAGTCATCATACCTTGCATAGATGTCATAAATGGTTCATTTCAAATGTGCATTAGGTTCTGCTGGTCAGTATTGAATGTGCCATGTGCGTCATTTTAATGAATACCTAGATGTCGATTTGAGGATGAATGATTTCTCGACTCGCTGGCGTATACTTAGCAGCTTCTATAGTTTGCCGTATGGTCCTCCGCAATTACCGCATTTTTCCACTGTATGATCTCCCTTTTTTTATCACAATCTTTAGATGCATGTATATCTCCACATATCACACAGACCCCATGTAGAGTACAGTATGCTTTTGTGTGCCCATATTCCTGGCAGTTATGGCACTATACCGGACCAGTTTTCTTTCTAGGATCTTCTACTGTAATCAGATACTTTAATGCGTATATGGGGTGAGATTCTCCTTTTTTCAATTCCATTTTTTTTGGTTCCAGTTCTACCTTAAGGAATGACTGCGGTACATTGCTATGATTGCGTATGTTGAAGACGGATTTGACCGCATATCCATTATCATTTAGATAAGCTATAATTTCGTCATTACCAACATGATGACAACTGTTAACCCTTTGGCAGACTTCATTTGATACGTGTAGTATTTTCCTTTACTGGAATCGAGATATTTTTTCAATTTATGAAAATTGCCTTCTACATAAATTTGAATCTTGGTCTCATGTATGGTCCCTTTTAACAGAGGAATAACATGAAATTGTCCACTACACATACTAAAAAGTAAAAGAAATTATGAGTCTATTTAACTATTATATATATTTTATATAAATTGTGTACCACTTCAAGCAGCTCTTATGGATTTCTCCATTCCTCTCAATTTCGTTTATTTTGAACAAGAGTTAATCGGAGATTGCTTGTGTTTGACGATTCCGGAGGTACGAAATTCCCTTGCAGTCACCATGTCACTAAATTCACCTTGAACCAAACAAACAATTGCCAACTGCTTCAAAAAAGCTGGTTTTGGTCAGTGTTCTGCCTGGGACGAAGACGACGACATACCTTTAATTTCATTGAATGAATTTGATGAAGATCACGATAAGATGAATCCTGATTATGAAGAATGGCTTAGAAAAAATGAAATAACTTCCAAAGGTACTTGTCAAGATCAATGAAGTTTGCATAGCAGGATTTCCTACAGACGACGATATTATTGAGCATTATAGCACTAACTCAGCAAATTCGAACGAAATGGCAAACGATCAGGAGAGTTCAGTGGAGGATACTATTCAAGAACCTTCCAATAATGATGTAAGAGATTGCTTCAGAACTTTGAATTTATATTTGCAAACAAATAACCATTGACGATCACTACAAGGGTTTGAACAACTTAGAATCTCTTTTTACTGAAAACTTCAAAAGGAAAGTAGGTTTTCAGTCACAACTTTATAAATATTTTAATTATTTTTAACTTTTACATATGCATGTAGTATGAACTTGATTTAGAATTAATACATGTGTAAAATGTATCGTATATAGTTGTGGTTTCTTAAAAAAAACATAAATAGGTAAATATGTATTCTAAATTTTCGAAGTCTCCATAAGTCGAATATTTTGTTTGGATAATGGTGATTCGAGTTATAGAAGTTTGAGTGTATAGACAGCAATGTAGTTAAGGAGAAACCGGTATTTAACAGTTGTTATCAAACAAGTGATGTGTCTGATGGGTTCCGTCGTCTCCTTGTACGTATTTTAGTGAAATTGTTGACGAATAATTTCGGCGTTGACATTGGCGATTAATTACAGCTTTAACTGTTGAGCTTCCTCTTTTACGAAAGCAACACTGAATACATTTGGGCTATAAGTATATTATTTTATCAATATAATCTGACATTTGACCACACGATTCAGCATGACCAAGCTAACGCCGAAACGGTGACCATTGGTCGTACTATGGTGTTATATGACCAGTATGTTAGTTTTGGGGAGCTTCCCCAGGTTCTACCAAAAAGCTGTTGTCATGTGTAACTAATAAATAAAATCCGTTGAAATATTTAAGTAGGATATATATCCCAGTGAATTTGTATGCTTACGAAAATCTGTTAAACAACTCCCAGCACTGTATTGTGTGATGTATACAGAAGGAAGAGCGAGCGTAAATGAGAGGAGAGGGCATCCAAATATGAATGCTGCTAGCTAAAGAATGCATATTGTAAGTGGTTAGTTCTTTTTGCACTGTAATCAGGCCACATCATTATAGAAATGGCACATGTCGCAGTGCTTTTCCACCTCTCGTGAGCCTTGCGGAGGAAGTAATTGTTCCCTTAACAACAGTTAGGGGGACGCCCACCTCTTTACAGGAAAATACTTGATCGGTTTCCGATGAGCCTCTTCGTGCTAGCTCATCAGCTCTCTCGTTGCCTTCAATGTTCGTGTATCCCGGAACCCAGACAAGGGATATTACACTATTTCCTGATAATAATTTAAAGTCCTCCTTGAAGAGGCTGACCAACTTAGAGTTGGTAAAAGGTGACGCTAGCTCCTTTATTGCCGCCAGACTGTCGGAGTAAATGGATATGTTTTTGGTCAGCTTGTGTCCCTGCAAAGCCCTGCACGCCTGCCAAATTGCAAACACCTCTGCTTGAAAGACCCTTGATGTCGATTGCAATTTGAAGGAGAGCAGAAAATTGAAAGGTTCTGAAAATATTCCCAGCCCAGATTCCATCTTGGAACCGTCGGTGAAAATAGGCGAACGAAGAAGTCGGTTCTCGAGGATACTATGTCTGATGGCAGTTGTCGCAAAATGCTACCATGACCATACAGGGTGTTCCTCCAGTTACCAGCTTCCCTGAGGGATGGTTGTAGAATTAGAACAGAACGTTTCCTCCGCTGTGCAACAAATAAACTGCTACAAAAGCAGTGAAATTCAAAAATATATATGGTACTCAAAGCTAGGACCGGTTTTGGTTATATAAGGAGATATCATATAATTACTCAGTCGTTCAAAAAATACTATAAAATTAACTGTTAAGTTATCATGTGTAGGAACTTTGAATGCGTTACTTACACTGGGACATGTTCGCTTATTGTAAATGTACGAGTATACAAGTGTGTGTGTTTCTAAATTTCTTCCATACTGCCTTCTTGTCTATTTACGCGTCTTGAGTGGCTCTCACTTTAATATGCACACCCATTTTTGTTGATGTTTTGGATGATGCTGTGTTGTCGGCTTTTTTTAATTTTATTTCATTTATTTATTTACCTTGTTAATGTTGGTTATGTATAGCATCAAAAAACCCTCGTATGCTCAACAAAACAAAATCAAAAGATCAAAAGACAATTTCCTGACAATTTTTCTTCTTGTCATTTGTTGTTGTTGTTTCTGTGTGTTTTATTTATATCGTGTTTGCATTTATTCATTCGTGTATTTGTTTGTTTGTTTGATTTATTCTTTGTTTTTTTTTTTGTTTGAAAATCCGTCCTAATCACTATCTATATTTTTGTTTATTTTAACTCAATACATAGTAATCTAGAGTGAAATCATTGAATCAGCCGAATTTACTTGTATGTGATTTAAATTTTACATAAGTAATTGCTTTTAGTGGTGAAAACATAATAAATTATGTTGGTATTAGATATTGCACTATATCTTTGTTCTTTCCAATATTTCCAATCAGAATATCTAATCCAATCCCTTCCCTTTCTACACCCTTCAGTGGCCATTCAACTACATATATATATAAGCACAGGGAAGTAAGTAGCATAATATTTATTATGAAAAGGGTCTCTTTTTTAATTAAGGCATATTTTGATTTTCGTTGTTCATAAGGGCCTCACATCATTTGTTGGAAAATTCTGATATTCTTTAGGTCAGTAGTTGATTAAGTCTTAGCAACATTCTAATGTGCATACTAGTTCTCATGTTCTATATCAGTAGAAGACACTTGCTGATGATATCCAGAAGTTATATAGGTTTAAGTAAACACTTATTCGTGTTTCGTTAAATAGATTGATAGATAGAAGTGGGGTAGGCCGGAAAACCGCCGAAGAAGGAGGCCTCCAAGCCCATTGTACTAAGCCTGGAAACATATTTAGGGAAGGGGAGATATAGAGGATTTTGGAAAGGAAGCTACATCTATTCAAACTTTTTTGACTCTTTTATGTACCCCAGAAGTCTGCCCAGGGGTAAGGTACATTATCTATTCCCAAAACATCTGACTCTAATATGCGCCTCCTCATTCTGGCGACGGCAGGACAAGCGCAGAGAAAATGCTCTGAGCCGTCCTGTTCTTCCTCCAGGCAGGAGATGGAGTGTGGAGTCTAGATGATGCTTATGGTCGCGATAAGATAACCCCATGGAGTATGCCCTGTGATTACCCCAGCCAATGATCGAAGATCTTTCCTTCGTAATGTCAGAAGGCAATCTGCAACTCTCCTGTTTGGGCTTTCTAGGAAGCACTTGGTTGTTTTGCAGGTAACTACACTGCACCATCCTTACCGCGCCATTTCTTCTCAATTAACCATTCAGCTACCTTCAGTATAGCAAACACTCCCGATTGGAATATCGTTGCCATACTTCCCATAGCCGAAAAGCATCTGACATTTTCATTCAGATGCCAGCCAGCCCCAGTTCCCTTTTCAAAAAGGTTGGGTAAGTCAAAGTAAATTATTCCGGGAATCTAGATAAAAGACAATAATTCTCACTTCTAATATTTATAGTAAGATTAGTTATGCAGGTTACTGAATAGATAAATATTACAAAATAAAGTTCATACGAGGGCGGATTGACATTGAAGCTACCTAGCGCTAGATGGCAGCACAAACACAAACACTTTTTTTAGAAATTGCGATCTGTCAAACGTCAGCTGTTGAAATTTCACCCAAATTCATCGATTAGTTTATTTGTTGTAGTCGTTTGAAGTAAGCAACTTTTGTGTTTCTTGAAAAATGGAAAAAAGCGAATTTCGTGCAGTGATTAAACACTATTATTTGAAAGGGAAAACGGCGAAAGAGACAAAAGAAAAGCTCGATAAACATTACGTTGAGTCTGCTCCGTCAGATTACATGGTAAAATATTGGATTGCTGAATTTAAACCCGGCCGAACAAGCACTGCAACAATACCATCAACAGGATGCCAAAAGAGGCGGTTATTGAAGAAAATATCAAGAAAATCCTCGATATCGTTATGAATGATCGCCGATTCAAGTTGCGGGAGATTGTTGAAATGGTAAACATATCATATGAACGTGAGTTCAACATTTTGCATGAACATTTGCATATGAAAAAGCTAACGGCAAGATGGGTGCCGGGTTTGCTCAGTGTCGAACAAAAACGAATTCGACAGACCACTTCACAGCGGTGTTTGGACATGATAAAGCGTAATCCTGTTGATTTTTGTCGTCGATTAATAACTGTTGGTGAAACGTGGGTCCACCACTACACACCTGAAACCAAAAATCAATCGAAACAATGGGTGGAAGCTGGTGGAACTGCTCCGAAGAAGGCGAAGGCAGTGAAATCGGCTGGCAAGGTTATGGCCACTGTATTTTGGGATGCACACGGAATATTGCTCATCGATTATCTTCAAAAAGGATCCACAATCACAGGAAAGTATTATCGTGCATTATTGGATCAATTGATTGATGTAATCAAGGAAAAACGACCACATTTAAAGAAGAAAAAAATGCCCTTTCTTCAAGACAACGCACCGGTTCACACAGCATTAGATACGATGCTAAAATTACGTGAAATACACTTCGAATTGGTTAATCATCCACCTATAGTCCAGATTTAGCTCCTAGTGACTTTTTCCTGTTTCCAAACTTGAAAAAATGGCTCGCAGGAAAGAGATTCATCTCAAACGAAGAAGTGATTACCGAAACTAACGCGTATTTTGAGGGGTTCCCCAAATCGTATTATTCAGATGTCCGCCCTCGTACATATTTCAATACCATTCTCCTTTTCATCATTGTGGAATATTCCACAAAAACCAGTTATTTATTATAGGAATCACAAAAACAAATTATTATGAATAAGAAGACTAATGAGCGCAGCTGCCAGGGCTTTCGGTTTGAATATTTATAACTTTAGAGTATATAATAATATGGATATATTTAAATTTAGTAGTAATTCAGTAGTCGTCAATTCGGTGAAAATTAAGATGTACTGTGACAACACTGAAATGTAATAAAATAGACAGAGAGACTTAACGCAACAAATGAGGTGTGATAATGAGATACAGTTGCTTAGAGTGCGGCGGACTGAAACAGTACATGGACAGAATTTGATCAGTCAGTTTACTACCTGTAGTTAGCGTAGTTGTCTGGATGGACAAATGCAAAAGCTGAAGGCCCAGGTTCGATTCCTGGGAGGAGTCATAGTTGGTGTTTGGTGGTTTTTTGAGACATAATATCTACTTGGGGAAAAATTGCATTGCATTGAACGTTCTCTGATGAGGTCAAGTGGCGTGTCCGAAATAGCTATAAGATCTGCCAAAATGTTTCAATGATTCTCCTTCTGAAAATTATTACGGTGGCATAACCACATTTGCACCTACAGTGTGCACTTATCTGTCAATAAATTCTTTGAGAAGTCATTTCATCCTATTTTATTATTTTATTTTATTTACAGCTTATAATTTAAATTATAAGCTAAGGGAAGCTAACGCGCAAAGCGCTTTCTGACTTATAAAATCTTATAAATATATTTCAATGCATTTTTCATAGGAATTTTGACATTTTATAACTTGAACACGTCGGTTATAACGTTTCGTGGAAACTCTTAATAGAAAAAAATTGTGTTTCAAACTAAAAACATGTGCGTATGATGCCTCTGCTATTCTGTTTGAGTTGCTGGTGAGGCATGCTATTATTATGTTGGCTAAGTTTCGTATTTACCACGTTGATTAAAGAGTCCTTTTACTTTTTTCTTTGCCGAAGCAGATAAAATTACAGAAATTAAAAAACAGTTTGTGTTAGTTTGGCTCAGTTTTCAAAATGCTTTGCTTAAATATTCTAACGTGGAATATGTGATTTTTGTCGTTGATTGCGATGAGATGACACTGGCGTAAACGTTAGTCATCAAGCCGCATTTTAAAAATGCAATTAAAATATACTCGCCATGCACTTTTGCAGCCAGAATTGAGGTTTGCATGAGAAAGGAAAAATAAATGCTACCAACAAGATGCACACAAGAAATTAGGACTGCCAGTATTTGAATTCCTGCACATTTCTGCGCGTGGAAACAACATACAAAAAAGCAGGTGGTGAAAGCTGGATTTAATCAAAGTCTTCTAACATTGCCGGTGGGGGTAAAACCCCGAAATGACGTAGTATTTATTTCTACTGAAGAATAATATGAAAAAAATATAACAAAGCTATAAGAAATGAACCTATGTTACACAGGTTGTGTATTTGTTGTAGATTTCTTTTCTTGATATCGTGGAAGAGATAACTTATTTTCAATATATAATACGACAGGAAATACCAAATACAGAAGAAACTAATATTAATAAAGTTGGCCAAATTCAAGAAAATATTGTGGTAGAATGCCTATCACAGGTAGGTTCTTCTCAGTTCAGGCTGATGAGACTACCAACATCTGCAACATACAACAGTTTTCACTTTGCTTCCGCTATATTCCATAGATTAGGAAACTACAAATTAGCAAACTAACGAAATCAATTGTTCACAGCAACGATACTCTTCTACTAAGTCTAGTAAAAAGACCCAAGAACAACGTTAACGTACCAAAAATTTCTTCAACATTAGCAATAATTTTAAAAAGTGCTTCAAAAACCGATATTCCAAACTCTCCTCTCACTCACACGATGCAACTACTCCCGCCCTGGCATCAAAAACATCCAGCAAACAATACTTCATTACATAATTTCATAAAAGCCAATACACGTCTTTTACAGTTTCGGCCTCTATTCTCTGAGCTAAAGGAACAACTAACAGATCACTTCTCTATTTACACAGACGGTTCAAAATCAGAATAATTGGCAAGTTAGAGCTTCACTGACGACGCTAAAGTTAGTTTACATAGGCAACTTTGCCATATGTACCGATTCCCTATCCTCGCTTCAAGCCATATCTAATTCACAGAATAATGGATTCTATACTACACACATTAGATCCATTTTGATCGCAAAACCCCAAAAATTACTCTAATTTGGGTTCCAGACCATATTCAAATACAAGGTAATGAATTCGCGGATCACGCAGCAAAATAAGTTTACGCTGCTCCTGTGACTTCTACTCCTAACTACAACTTCTCCGACATCAAACACTTGCTGAAAATATACCACACCGACAAAAATAAGCAGATTTGGAACGTTACCTCTCGACCTGGTATAAAGATACAAGCCCAAACCGAATTTCCCTTGTCGATTATTTACTTCGTACCACAGACACAATCAGCAGACTGAACAGCATGAAATTACTAAGACTCAGATTAGGTCTTTTAAATATTTCTCACGGACACCTGATGAATATTGAGCCCAAGCCATATGCAACTGCATTATCCAAACTCCCAACAGTATCCTATCACATTACCTTCGTGAGTGTCCAGAACTGAACCGCTTCAGATATTATATCTTTCAGCATGATGATCCCTTGTCCGTTCTCTCTAACCCCTCCCCATCAGATATTGGTAAAATCTTGAAATTTTTGAAAACATTTAAACTATATTACCTAATTTAATCTACCCTCGTTGACTTGTTGTAGCGGCGGAAGGCCATTGTTGCTGTTGCTGTTATATTTATAATTAAGTATTAATTCAGTTAATTCACCAATTGCATTAAAAAATAAATAAATAACTATATGTATATACGAGTATCTGCACTTGAATCTCAGTTGTATCGGAGCTCGACTTAGCCTGATTGGGTATTCTCACTTATTGTCAAGATAGCCAAAAGTGATATTAGGCATTACCAGAAACATTACAAGTATTACTATGAACTATGTATATCGGTAAAGTCTTAACTCCATCGCAAGGTGGAATTTGCTTGGGTTCCTGGACACTGTGGTGTTCAGGGAAACGAATTAGCTGATGAATTGGCAAACTGTTGATCTGCGGGCACTCCAATGGGACCAGAGCCATTTATCGGTATCAGTTTAGCAGGGGGTATGAATTTGATCAGGAGCCATGTGAATCATATTCACAAGGACAAAGATTTGCAAATTTCCTTCTGACAATCACAGGGCATACTCCATGGGGTTATCTTATGGCGACCATAAACATCATCTAGAATCCGATCTGCATCTCCTGCCTGGAGGCACAGAACATTTTCCCTTCGCCAGAATGAGGAGGTGCATATTAGAGATGTTTTGGGACTAGATAATGTACATTCCTTACCCCTGGACAGACTTCCGGGGTTCATAAAAGAGTCAAAGAAGTTTGAATAGGTGTAGCTTCCTTTCCAAAATCCTCTATACGAGTATCTCCCCTTCCCAAAATATTTCTCCAGGCTTAGTATAATTGGCATCAATGCCTGAGTGCTGGGACGCCTCCTTCTTCGGCGGTTTTCCGGCCTGCCCCACTTCTATCTATCTCTCTTCTATGTATATCGATATTACTTTTAACTATATGTGGCTATAATTCGGAATAATTTGGATCACTAGATTTTGTGTTGGACTATACAAGGATTGTTGTATGATTACTTACTTTTATTTAAACGATTTTAATTGAACATACTTTCACTTAGTACAATGTTTTACTATAGACAAGTTTTATTTGATCTATACACACTGCTAGCATCGCTGCTGTCAAATCACAACTGTGTTGAATCGTCGATCCCCAATGGGGTTTTATAATTTTAGCATTTTGGCACAGGGACCATTATTTACTCATGAAAAGCGAAGAGATTGCATGAGGGGAAAATACAATATCAATAAAAAATTATACGAGTAAAGATATCGAAGATGGGAGAGCAATTATAGATGTACATGCATTCAATATTGTTACCGAAATTAAAAGAACACGCCCGTTCAATTCAATAGCTTTAATGCAAGTAAGAGATATATTATGTTGCTTAGTCTAAATATAATCATGATATCGTAATATACCTTATATTAATGCAAAGTAGGTAGGGTTGCATTTGTTAGTATTGTTCCAAACTCCACCTCAACACGACTACTTTCATTTAGAATAAATTACATATGAGGTTGAGGAAAGATTAAATCAAATGTTAAGTCAAATGTTAGGTTTTTACAATAAATTTCAATTTC
Source organism: Clusia tigrina (assembly GCA_920105625.2). NCBI lineage: Eukaryota > Metazoa > Arthropoda > Insecta > Diptera > Clusiidae > Clusia > Clusia tigrina. The sequence goes on from CAKKTE020000562.1 coordinate 442,627, forward strand.
ATATCATTACATAGTTTTTCATGACGTTCCTTAGGTAAACTTTTAGTTAAAATATCAGCCACATTATCTGGAGATGCGACGTAATGGGTATCAATCTCGTTGTTCATATATTTGTCTCGCAGGTAGTGGAACCGAATGTCTATATGTTTGCTTCGCTTGGTTACCATTGGATTTTTAACTGCAAATTGAGCGCTCTGATTGTCTCAAAAACCTATTGTAGCTTCGCTCATCAGGTCTCGAAATCCTATCTTCAGCAGGAAACCTCGGTGGAATGTCACCTCTCTAACTCCCGAGCACATAGCGACATATTCGGCCTCCATCATACTGAGAGCCACGATACTTTGCTTTTTGGATTCCCATGCTACTAAATTTTCACCCATCGATACAGCGAACCAACTATATGATCTACGGTCAGTGTTGTCGAAAGCCCAATCCGCATCTGTAAAACAAATTAAACTATTGCAGTTTGCGTTATAAGTTAACACACCTTTGGGTCTCGCTCGAAGATATCTGAGCACTCGTTTCGCTGCAATAAAATGATCTCTATGCGGATGTGAGTTAAATTGCGCTAATTTTGCTACAACATGTGATATGTCTGGTCTCGACACTATCGCTAAATAGGTAAGGCTTCCGATGAGCGACTGATATTGTAAAATGTTACGTCCGGAACATTTCTGTGCCACTGCCGAAAGGGGTAGATCTTGCATATTCCATTTTGTCAAAAGTTGTGTTGTGTACCGGTGTTGATGAATTATCATTTCACCTCTTCGTCCTTGCCTCTCAATCTCCATGCCTAAATAATAATTAATAAGACCTTTATTCACCACTTTGATTTTTCCTCCCAGCTTTGTGATAATTTTTTGTATCATTTCATCTGTTGTGCAAGCTAATATAATATCATCGACATACACATGATGTTAATCTGTTCATCGGTCTTCAAAATGTAAATACAGTTGTCTGACTTGCTTCGATAGAAACCAATGTTGCAAAGTATTTCATTTAATTCATCATTCCAATTTCTGCCGGCTTGTTTTAGTCCATACAAGGCATTGTTTAATTTGCATACGTGATTTTGTTTATCTTTGTCCACGATCCCTCCGGTTGGTGCATATACACTTCTTCTTTAAGATTTATATTTAAATATGCTGAAATCACATCGATGTGATACCGCAAAAGCTCATACTTCACCGCTATTGACAATATCATCCTAATCGATGTATGTCTTACGACAGTAGTCCACGCCTGCCCGCTGTGTACACCCTTGCGCCACCAATCTGGCCTTGCATTACCGTTCCATCTGGATTATATTTCGTATTGAACACCCATCTCGATCCGACAATGTTTTTATTTTTTGGAGGTTCAACCAACACCCAGGTTCCACTTTCTATTAATGCGTCATATTCTTTTTCCATAGCGTTTTTCCACGCCGCTGCGTTGTTAGAACAAAGTGCTGCTGCCACGGTAACAGGGTTTTCCAAAAACGCATTTAACACTTCATTATTTCCGTTCGGTTTATTCGCTCCCTTCCAGACACCTGCTGTCCGCGTGAGTCTAGCTCCACCTGTCTTGTGTCCACTTTCCGCTTTCTGAACTTCTGGTTCGCTGTCCTCACTTGCGCTTTCGAATACTTCGATCTCATTTTCCGAATTTACAATGGTCTTCTCATCTCTATTAACTTCCGGCCTTTCTTCTATTTTGTTCTCTATTGAGCCCGTGTCTATAATAGATAATTGCCCTTCAGGCTCTGTTTTTTCGTTTTCACCTTTTCCTTTATAGAATTCATTTTCTAGGAATACCACATCCCGAGCTAGGGTGATTTTTCTATTTTCACTGTTGTAAAATCTATATGCTTTAGATGTATTAGACTCTAATAATTAGAGTAACCCAAAAAGTATAGCACAACTCCTCTGGGCTCAAACTTTGACTTTCGTAATCGCTTATCAAGCACAACTGCCTTGCAACCAAAAGTTTTAAAATGTTTGATCTGGCATACTCTTGACATTAACCGTCAGGCCAAGTACCATATTTTTACGAGACATTTGTATTATAGAATTATAATTGAGATGACCGAATCTTTTATGCCAACGCTCTATTTCACTAGACTTAGCTGTCATTGCATACTCGCATTTTTTAAAGCTTTAGGTTAAACACGCGGTTTTCCAAACTCGCGACACACACTAGTTGGTTATCTTTAGTTTTCACTTCTGCCCTGTCTTTGAAAAAATTTACCTTATTTTCATTTTCAATTATTTTACTAACCGATAAGATATTTGTATACAAACTTGGTACATACAACACGTTACTTAACACAATTTTCATATTTTTATTTTTAACATTAATCGTGACAATACCTTCTGCCTTTACCGTTTCACTTGATGCTAAAACAATATTTTTTTCATATGGCTTAAGCGCAGAAAAGCTATTTTTTTCAATACACATGTGTGATGAAGCGCCACTGTCTAATATCCAGCCGGTTTCATTCGGATTAGTCACGCAGCTGAGGGCCATCGTTATTTCCTTTCTATGCGCTCAGCACTGAGAACGTATGTACCCCCTTCTTCCACACCCGTAACACTTTACATTGCTATTTTGTTTTCCGCTATTATGCGCACTTCGATTGCGGTACTGTAGTTGTTATTGTTGTGAATAATTGGTTGTTATTCGTTTTTTTTCGTTATTTCGGTGATTAAATGCAAAAACCTTTTCGCAACGGATGTCGACCTTGTGACCTCTACGATGTTCTTCTTCCAATAATTTTGCCTTTAAAGATTCAAGTGATGGCAAATTGTCTCTACTTTCAATTGTAACTACAAAGTTTTCCATAGCTGGCGGCAAACTGCAATAGTAATATTGTAGTTAAATCATTTTCAATTTTTACACCAATATCAGCCAGGCTTTCGACCAACGAACAAAACGTATTAATTTGCGGTGCAAATTTTTCGCTGCTTGAAAACTTAAATTTGAGCAAGCTTTTAAAGAGGTTTACCTTTCTTGCGAGTCCCCTTGCATTATATAGGCTTTCAAGTGCATCCCACGCTGCCCTTGCCGTTAAGCATCCTTTAATGTTTAGCAATTCAGATGTTTTTACATAGAGAGTCATGGTTGCCAGCGCTTTCTGGTCGCAAATTTTCCAGGCCTCCTTCACTTCATTCGGAACCACTTCCATAAGTCCATCGTTATTAGTAAACTCTTCATCTGGAGTGACCACTTAATTTGTCGATTGACGCTAAATTCATATTAATTTTTTTTCAATCCGCACAAATAAAAACCAACTACTAGTTAAACCGTTCGACCTTTGCGTATACCCTTCGACCCACGAGGTAGTATATTATTTATAATTATTGGCGGCCTGGGCCCATAACCTTTTTTACCGAAATTGAAAGAACACGTCCGTTCAATTCAATAGCTTTAATGCAAGTGAGAGAAAAGAAGAGTACATACATATGTATATATTCTGTTGCTTAGTCTAAATATAATCATAATATCGTAATATACCATATATTAATGCAAAAGTAGGTAGGGTTGCATTTGTTAGTATTCTTACAAATATTAATAAATAATGGCTTTCAATATTAAAAAATAATGCCTTTCAGTATTAATAATTCGCCATTGTAACAAACAAACCTGAAAAAGTCATCTATGTCATTTAAATTTCATATTTATGACGCAGTTCATGACCTCCATACAAACAATGATTCAAGAGATGATGAGTAACTGTTGAGAAAGAACGCAGAGTCTTGGAATTCACGTGTGCTTTAATCAACGGCTTAGAAGCGAGAGAGATAATATATGTGGATAATGAAAGTAGGAAGTTAAGAATAAAGTAAATTACATAGGGTTGCCAGAGTTATATTTCTAACACTCTCACTTATTGGAATAATTAATTATACAAAATAACAATTCATTTTTCAAGGAACAAATTTTTTACGAAAAGTGTAAATTACATACAGTCTAATTATTTTTCATTAATTTTTCAATACAATTTTTAATGCCCATTCCTTTGGCACAATTTAATATTTTGTTGCTAGATACTGCTTTGGTTAGGCAATCAGCTACCATTTGTTCAGTTGGGACATAGTAAACTTCAAACATCCCAGCATTGATGTAGTCGCGTATAAAGTGGTGACGCACGTCAATGTGCTTTGACCTTGCACGGAAAGAATCTGTTTGAGCCAAAGCTAGCGCTGATTGATTATCGCAGGCAATTTTGATAGGCCTCCGGTCAACCGACGCCTCCAATTCTTTGCCGAATTGTTGTAGCCAGATTGCTTCCTGCACAGCCGACGACATCGCCATATACTCCGCCTCGGTACTCGACAGCGCAACGGTTGGTTGTCTTTTGCTGCCCCAGGATATTGCTCCACCACATAGCGTAAAGACATATCCAGTACAAGAGCGCCTCTTATCGATGTCGGACGCCCAGTCCGCGTCCGAGTAACCCACGAGACCTTCAGAGCCGCTATAAAAAAGTTTATAATTAACAGTGCCATTTAGATACCTGAAAATTCGTTTAACAGCGGCCCAGTGGGGTTTTCCATGCTTTGCGTTGAACCGACTAACATTGTTAACTGCAAATGCAATGTCAGGCCGCGAGCCCTGTGCTAGATATAACAGACTCCCTATGGCCTCCTGGTACGGTACGCTTACCAATTCTTCGTCGCAGTCGTTCAGCGATAACTTTTGGTTAATATCACTTGGCGTCGATATCGGCTTCGAATTTTCCATGCCGAATCATTTCAGTATTTCGTGAGCGTATTTTTGCTGATCCAAGTAAACTCCTGCTGCACTATAAGTAATACTGAAACCAACACAAGTTTTCGCCACACCCATGTACTTCATCTTGAATGTTGTGGTAAGTTGACGCACAAATTCATCACGAACTGCAGGATCATCCCAAAAAACGAGTATGTCGTCAACATATATGGCAACGATTAGTTTTGCGTCGTGTCTGAAGTAAACGCAGGGATCTGTTTTGGATTTCATCAAACCGAAATCTCGCAATGTTTTATCTAACAATAGGTTCCACTGTCTGCCACTTTGCTTTAGCCCGTAGATAGCTTTGCGTAATTTGCAAATTTTTCCGCTGTTTTCACCGCAGCCATCGGGCAGCTCTATAAAAATTTCTTCCGTCAAGTCGCTTTGTAGGTATGCGGTGACAGCGTCTAACTGATCAATTTTGAGCCCCAGTTTGACGGATAGAGCGATCAAATAGCGTATCGACGTGTAGCGAACTACAGGGGAGAAGGTTTCGCTGTAGTCTATACCGAATTGCTGGGAACAACCTTTGGCAACAAGGCGAGCTTTATAGCGAATAACGTTACCTTTTTCGTCGCGTTTTGTGCGAAAAACCCACTTTGATTTAATCGCCTTTCGATTAACAGGCAGATTGCATATAGCCCATGTTTGATTTTCGGCGTGAGAGCTTAACTCGCATTGCATAGCGGACTTCCAGCTTTCGCAGTCGGCGTTAGACAAAGCTTCGTGTACAGTGAGTGGATCGTCAGACGTGTCTCTAGTTGCTGCGAAATGCGTAACATAACCCTGACTGCCGAAGTCGCGCGGAACAGTAGGCCTCGTTGATTTTCGAAATGATACTGGTATCGATATTTCAATGTCTGGAACGAACGTATCGTCTGTAGCATCGTCGAAAGTCTCTTCGCTTGCGTCTTCATCAAAGTCTTCGCTCTTTACAGCTTTGTGTTTTTCTTCCAATGCCCTCACTGAAGGTGAATCGTCTTCCACATCGACTGGAATAAATGAAACGATTCTGGGCTCGGTTCCATGAAGACTACATCGCGGCTCGTTGTAATTTTCTTCGTTTGTGGATTAATACAACGGTATCCTTTTGTCAAGTCGCTATACCCAACAAACATCAGCTTCTGCGCCTTTGGATCCCATTTGTGTCTGCGTTGTTTAGGTATGTGAACCATCACGGGAGATCCAAAAATTCGTATTCCATTTAAATCGACGTCACGACCTGTCCGCAGCTTTTCCGGAATTTGCCCATTTAATGCTGAACTAGGTGAACGGTTTATAATATATACCGCCGTATTTACCGCCTCTCCCCAATACGATTTAGATAAGTCAGCATCAAATAACATGCATTTGGCACGTTCTACAATCGTACGGTTGTATCGTTCGGCGACTCCGTTTTGCTGGGGAGTGTAAGCAGCTGATTTTTGGTGTAATATGCCGAACGAACGACAGAGCGAATCAAACTGCTCGCCGACAAATTCGGTCCCGTTGTCCGTGCGTATTACTTTAATGCTTTTATCGCACTGTTTTTCGGCATACCGCTTAAAGCTTTTGAAGCAATCGGCAACTTTGGATTTCTGTTTTATTAAATAGAGAAAAACTTTCCGGGAATAGTCATCCACAAAGGAGAGGAAATATCGCGAGCCTCCTAAAGAGGTTGTCTCCATTGGACCACATAGATCTGCATGGATAAGCTGAAGCAATTTATTAGCCCGTGTTCCAACGCGTTTAAAGGGAGCTCGTGATAGCTTGCCTTTGTGACAGGCCTCGCATTTGGCTAATATGATTGCATCTCCATTAAAGTCGACTACATTACCCTTTTTTAAAATATTTAAGTCATTATAGTTCAAGTGGCCAAGGCGACGATGCCACGTCATCACGTCCACTTTTGCATTGGCGAGCAAGCACGAAACCGATTCTACGCGAAACTTAAACACGCCGGCGGAACCATCAGCTTCGGCGACAAGCTCGTTACTTCGATCGAATATTTGACATTGGCCTTTGTTAAAAACAACTTTATTCCCGTTTTCAAGTATTTGTGAAGCTGATAGCAAATTAGAGGTTAGTTGAGGAACAAACAACACTTCTTTCATTTCGATTTCAGTATGTCCCAAGGAAAACTTGACATTGCCGATGCCTTCAACAGTCATTCTTTCGTTATTTGCAGTTATGATTTCATGAACAGGGGACACGCTTAGACAATTAAATTTGTTTTTATAGGGTGTCATGTGTTTGGATGCACCACTGTCGATGTACCACTCATTTTGATCTTGCTCGTTTTTATACGACACGTAAGCACTAAAGGCTACCTTCCGACCATTGGTATTGCTTAAATTTTGGCGAATTTTTTTATGCTCATTGCAATCTTTACTAAAAAGGCCTTTTCGTCCACAATTATAGCACTTTAGATTTTGTTTGTTAAGTTTAGGGTATTTTTTCTTCACACTTAAAAATGCACTTACCCTTATGGCACCTAACCATTCGTCGCTTATATCGAAACCGATACCCGAGAGCTTATTCGCGGTATTGACGAGCTGATTAACATAAATGGCCATTGATTCACAATTTTCAAGGCGCGCCGTGATCAGTTTTCGCAATAGACCGATTTTTCGCGTGAGTCCAGAATCTTCGTATAGATGTTGAAGGGTTTGCCAAATGTTGGCCGCAGTTTTCTGATTTTGTATATGAACGTGTATTGATTCATTCACGGACAAGATAATTTTAGCACGCGTTCTACGCAACTTCTTCTCATCGGTTTCTTTCACAGGATCCGTAATGCAATTATGTAGATCGCTCAGTTCCAATATACTTTCCATGGCAAACTTCACGTGTGGAAATTTTCACTACCGCGAAGTTTTTCTATCGCGTGCGTGTCCGAACCGGCCATCTTGTTTAATTTATTTACAACGAATGTATTTATTAAACACGCTACTTGCACAAACTTCTCGCTTTTAATAAAATAAGCAACATATGCTTTTATTTAAATGGCTTAACCACGACACGTATCAAATCAGATTTGGCTACTTGCAGACGCGCAGTTGTCTGGGCCCATAACCTGTTGAGAAAGAACGCAGAATCTTGGAATTCACGTGTGCTTTATTCAACGGCTTAGAAGCGAGAGAGATAATATATGTGGATAATGAAAGTAGGAAGTTAAGAATAAAGTAAATTACATAGGGTTGCCAGAGTTATATTTCTAACAGAAACCAAAACCAGCTCATGCAGCTTCTGCTATCCCCGAAATGAACGTACTTAAGATCTGTCAATGGAATGCAAACGGCGTAAGCCAGCATAAGTTAGAAATCAACAAATTTTTACTCTCTAATGAAATCGACATACTTCTTATATCCCATACTTAAACCCATCTAACCGAAAAACACAATTTTTACATAGCGGAATATAAATTCTATGATACAAAGCATCTCGCTGGCAAAGCCCATGGCGGCACTGGAATCCTAATCAAACAAAGAATAAAACACTTCGTTATGGAAGAATACAAAAAGGAGTACCTGCAAGCAACACAAATTTGTCTGGACGGATGGGAGGATAACTTAACAATATCCGCTGTGTACTGCCCACCTAGATTTAAAATAACAAGTAACCAGTTCTCAGATTTTTTCTCCACACTTGGAACAAGTTTTCAAGCTGCAGGCGACTACAATGCCAAACACACTTACTGGGGCTCACGGCTAACAACACCAAAAGGAAAACAATTATATAACTTCATGCTTCTCTTCAGGACAACCATCGTACTGGCCAACAGACCCACGTAAGATACCTGACCTTATTGATTTTGGAGTTGCTAGAAACCTAAAACGAGAGCAACTCAAAATAGAACAACTTAACGACCTCTCTTCAGGACAACCATCGTACTGGCCGACAGACCCACGTAAGATACCTGACCTTATTGATTTTGGAGTTGCTAGAAACCTAAAACGAGAGCAACTCAAAGTAGAACACCTTAACGACCTCTCTTCAGATCACTCTCCTATTATAATACATCTGAACAAAAAGTTACGCCCTACCGACGAATTCACACCCATTAAAACTAACTGGCTGAAATACAGAAAATACATCAGTAGTCATCTCAGCCTAAACCCACGTCTCAAAACTAATGAGGACATTGAAACATTTCTGGAACAATATACCTCGACCCTAAGATTAGCTGTGCGCCACTCTGCGGACAAGCGTGACAACAAATGCAACAGCATCCGGCGCCCACAAACCTCAACCCAAATCGATATTCTCCTTACTGAAAAAAGGATGACGCGTCGTGAATGGCAAAAATCCAGGTCCCCTTTCCTAAAACGGAAGTTATCTATTGCCAGTGAAAATTTGATAAAAGCCTTGCGTCTAGAATCAGATCGTTGCCTGGACCAATATATCCAAAACCTTTCTCCGACTGACGTGACCAATTACTCTCTGTGGAAAGCTGTCAGAGAAATGAAAGCACCTACACGCGGAATTCCACCGATTCGTACAAAAACGGAAACTGGGCAAGAAGCGATGATGAGAAGTCTGCTGTTTTCGCCGAACACTTAAGAAATGTTTTTACCCCCAACCCACCTCGCAATACCAATAACCTAATACTAACCCCCACGCCAGATCAAACATGCTCGCCTATTAAATTAAAAACCAAAGAAGTAAGTAATGCGATTAGTAACCTTGCTCCAGGACACGACTCATTACTGGAAAAATGATCAAGGAGTTACCCCAAATGGCCATCATCTTACTTACTTTACTATTTAATGGCTTGTTGCGCTTAGGATACTTTCCTAATGCCTGGAAAGTTTCAGTAATCACAATGATCCCGAAACCAGGAAAAGACCCCTCCCAATCGTCATCATATAGACCGATTAGCCTCCTGCCTATCTTATCAAAACTCCTAGAAAGGCTTTTTCTTGCAAAACTAATGCCGCATATAAACGAAAAACGCACTATTCCCACTCACCAATTTGGCTTCCGCGAACACCATAGTACAATAGAGCAGGTTCATCGAATAGTGAACGAGATAAAAACCGCTTTCGACAAAAAGCAATATTGTTCAGCCATCCTTTTAGATGTGGCGCAGGCATTTGACAAGGTCTGGCACGAGGGGCTTATTTACAAAATAAAAAAACTGTTGCCCAAAGTACACAACATATTGGAATCGTATCTGAGGGGCAGAAAGCTCAAGGTAAGGTACAATAATGCTTACTCTAAATGCTTTGACATCAAAACTGGTGTACCACAAGGAAGCGTGCTAGGTCCGGTGTTGTATCTACTATTTACCTCAGATCTGCTTACCAATAAATACTTAACAACAGCAACTTTCGCAGACGATACAGCTATCCTTAGCATTCATCCGAACTCCAAAATCGCATCCCGTGACTTAGAAGATCATCTGGTCCTAGTAACAAATTGGTTGGCTGACTGGCGAATAAACGTTAATCGAAAAGTACACCTTTAATATAAAAAAAGGTACATGTCCTCATGAACTCAACAATGTTCCTATTCCTCAAGCAAAGGAGGTGAAGTACCTAGGAATTCATCTTAACTCACGTTTGACATGGAAGCGCCACATCGAAGCCAAAAAAAACAAATGACTTTGAAAGCAAATAGTCTACACTGGCTCATGCACAAAAATTCCAGGTTGAGCCTAGAATATAAAATCTAAGAACCATTACTGGGGCTCCTTGGTTTATAAAGAATACAAACAATCACAAAGATCTGAACATTCCGCTCGTAAAAAAGGAAATCTTTGACGCCAGCTTAAAATATGCGCAAAAAATCAAAGAGCACCCAAATTATCTAGCTGGGATACTAGCTTGTAATAGGGTTCCAAGTCACCTAAAACGTACGAAATCACCAGCACAACTAACATCGACACCTTAATCATGTACAAACACTAATATAACATTTATTACAGTAACTAAAATATAACATTGTGATTACTGAAAAGCACTAAGCATTGGCAAGGTGTATTAATATTAATTATTTAGTTTGTAAGATATGCTTACTTATAGTTAGTCTAAGCTTAGAAGATACAATAAATAAATAGATGAAATATAAAAAAAAAATAAATAAATAAAAAAATTTAAGTAATACTATGGTAATTTTCTTGTATATATTACGAAAATTGGCACTTCACAGTAGTCATAAAACCGCCCTCTTAGTATATTATTATATTATCTCTGACCATTTAAAATAAGATCTGTTTCCGAAGTTGGAGAGGAGTTGCAGTTCCCAATATCTGATTATTACACTTAATATTTTCCTCCAAATATCCACCTTCTCGAAGTATTCAATTCAATTTCCTGTTAATTAAAATAGATGCACAACTTAATTTTGTCGCCAACTATCAAACACTATAGGCTCCAAAGTGGTCGCAACCGAACATGCCATTTTGTGTGAGCTTTATTTAATTACGAGCAATTTAGCATTTCCTTCCCTCATTTGGCACGGCCAAACAAATCTGTGGTGCACTTACTATCCAATGCAAAGACTCCTTCCTCTAATCCTTTTATTAAACCGCACTGCAAGCTTTTCTAGTGCGAAATGACTGCGAGTGACTACAGGTGGTTGTTTGTCAAATATTTAAACAGTATAGACACCCTGAAAAAGGCCTCTAGTAGCACTATTCTGCCTAAGGGGGCCCTTAACTGTGCACCTACACTAACCCGCACTTCTGTGCTCATGAAATTAAACCGCACACAGACTCCCACTAATAAATCCACGTAAGAAGACTACACCCCATACAAATCGATTTTGATATTTGGCTGCTGAGGTACGTGGGTACCCCTTTCCGCGCTGATCCAACACAAGTAGATAATTTGATTTGTGGCGTATTGTTGGGTAGCAATATTTGTTAACTAGACTTTATGGCCGGCTTTAGGACACAGCAGTGAGGGTAAGCGGTGGTAGCATTGTTAAGGGCGCCATTAAAAAAATTTGCAAATCTGCTTATACTTTCAGCTGTTTTATATTAAATAAATGTTATAAAACAATAATGAAAATAGGAGAAGAGTAAAAGAAAGCGTTTCTAAATATGGAATATATAGAGAGCGTGGACTTAACGCCATTTCAATTCATAATAAATTCAATTCATAAATTATATTTTAATTAATTTTTACAAAACAGTGGTCATATGTATCATAGCATTCTTACCTACCATACCCGCTCAATACAGGGTAAAAAATGTTACATTTTCGCAGGCTAACAGGGCAACATTTTCCCAAAAGAACTAATTTGAGAAGAGAATACGAAATATACTCAGTAGAAGGCAAATATAACATTATATTATATTATATTGGCCTTGGAATCACTTGATAAATGATCCGTTGATAATAATATTATCCAATAAATCTATGAGCATTAACTTCATGTGTTCTTTCAACTACACATTTATTGCACTCTATATGATATTATGCATAGTTATAGCAAAGAAGGCTAAGAAAACACATTCAATTCCCTCCATATTTTTTACCGTTCCGACCATTTTTTTTGGTCACACGTATAGTGTATGTGAATTTATTGTGTTTGGTGTAAAAATATTCCATATACCTGTAGTGAAAATTATAGGCAGTCTTCAAAATATACTACTAAATTTAATAGTAAAAAATCAAGTGGTTAATTTACTAGTTCAAAACTTAGCTATAAGTTAACCAGTTACTGACTTCTGCGGCACTTCATTGCCTTGTATACTAAATTTTTCCTTTCTTGTCAATTTAAGACAAAAGGAAGTAAAGACAAACATTTGAATTCGAAGAAAAACAGTTCTTTTTATAATTTCGACCACTTTTTGTAATTCCTCATTTTAGAGATAAATCTTCAAGTTAACGCGTGTTTTAAAATATCCGGAAGTGGTCGCAAGAAAAGTGCAAATGCGGCATTATGAATTAACATACTGAATTAATATACTCCTCATTTATGCACAAAAATTATTTTACGTGTCGAGTACACATTATGATATTATTTATATATGAATTTTACATACATATGTATATGAGTTTTACTAGTATTTTAAGTAATTGGTTTCACTGCTGGGATGTTGTCTTAAAAGCATAAAGCCGTTAACTTAATTCGTTTAGCTGCATTTTGACCTATTTTGAAGATTTTTCTGAAATTATTGAAACTGTTGTTATATGTGAGAATACTGTAAAAATTAAAAGCATAAAGCCGTTAATTTAATTCGTTTAGCTGCATTTAAGATTTTTCTGAGATTATTAAACTGTTGTTATATGTGAGAATACTGTAAAAACGTTGAATTCTCTTTTGACCGGAAATATCTTAATCTTTGTCTCCTTCTGTTCCAAAGACTAATTTTTGATGTGTTAACATCTATAGCGGCGTGTAGGGACTAAATCTACAAAGTCAATACATGCAAACAACACACAGAGTCATTTCTGCGACTGCGAAAACGAAGATTTTCTGCGACTGCGAAAACGAAGCGATTTTATGAATCAAGTCTGGAATTGATTCGAATCAGCGAGCGCAACAACAAATTCATGAGAAATATTTCCTTCACAGACATCGGCACGAGCAAATAGCAAAACCTGTCCGGTATATTCTGTGTTAAAAAGAAGTAATAGGAAATTCTATGCAAAAAAAATGATAATTTGGGAGCGATAACAAAAACATTTTACTTTACAACAATAAACATGCAACAACAAATTCATGAGAAATATTTTCTTCACAGCCATCGGCACGAGCAAATATCAAAACCTGTCCACTATATTCTGTGTTAAAAAGAAGTAATAGGAAATTCTATGCAAAACAGGTACCGTGTAACACATCGCCGGTGAGTTCGAACACTCATTGGTTTTTTTAACTGTCCCCTATGCACTTTCATACGTTCATGGCCATGTATATTTAAATCCGCTTGGGGATATTGCTGGGGCAGTCGGACCCCATTTTAATATAAATTAATTTTTATTAATTATTTTAGTTATTAGTAGTATAATATTATGGCAAAAAACCAACCAATTATGATTCTACAACTTATGATTACTATAGTGCGTTTACAGTGAACAGAAGTGTAAATGGAAAGCAATTGGATCAGATTTTACATTAAGAATAGTTATAATTTATTAAAAGAACTTGCTAACATTTGAGTTTTCAACTCCAAATTAAATAATACAATTTTTGGATTTATTTTAACCTTTTCTTTTTAGAAGTTTCGCAGTTCTTTTTAAAATACAAATGAAGGGACCCCCTAAAAGTTTAATTTAAACGTAGCCCTGTTTTCTTCTGATTTTTTCTCCGAATTAATCGCTATTTTCGACAACTTCCCAGCAGTGAAACCAACTAGTTAAAGTACTAGTAAAACTCATATATGTATGTGAAATTCATATATATGTATGTACATAATATAATAATGTGAATTCGACATGTAAAATAATTGTTGTGCATAAATGAGGAGTGTATTAATTCAGTATGTTCATGGTGCCGCATTTCCACTTTTCTTTGCGAACACTTCGCGGATATTTTAAAACACCCGTCAACTTGAAGATTTATCTCTAAATTGAGGAATTACAAAAAGTGGTTGAAATTATAAAAATAACTGTTTTTCTACAAATTCCAATGTTTGTCTTTACTTTCTTTTTAATTAAATTGACAAGAAAGGAAAAATTTAGTATACATGGCAATGAAGTGCTGCATAAGTCAATAACTGGTTAACTTATAGATAAGATTTGAACTAGTAAATTAACTACTTGATTTTTTACTATTAAATTTAGTAGTATATTTTGAAGACTGCCTATAATTTTCACTACAGGGATATGGAATATTTTTACAACAAACACAATAAATTCACATACACTGTACGTGTGACCAAAAAAAAATGGTCGGAACGGTAAATAAATATGGAGGGAATAGCCCAGATTGAACATCGTATTGGCAAGATCAGTTAACAGGTGACAATAGCAGAGTGAACATCATATTGGCGGCAAGCGGTTGACAAGTGGTCATAGCCGAATCCGAGAGTGGCAGCAAGCATAGTGAGCGTCGTATTGGCAATATCAGTTAACTAGTAACAACAGGCGGAGTACAAGCATCGTATGAGTAACAAGCAGCTAACCAATAGCATAGTGAACATCGTGTTCAACGGGCAGTTGAGAAGTGATCATCGCAGAGCAGTGATCGTCGCAGAGCGGACATCGTGTTAGGAACGGGCAGTTGAAGCCGAAGTAAATAAATAATTGTAGTGCAACGCAAACGTTAAGCCTGACGAAGTGGGTGAATAGCAATAAAACAAATTGTTCTAATTTGAACCGTCAGATTGTTGAGTTGTTACACAATCTAGCGGTACGAATTGAAGTAGTGAGTTTGTTATACATTGTTAGAAAGGGGATTACGTAACAATACTTCACTATATCCTTTAGATTTAAAAAAAATAAAAAGGGGAAAAAGGGAGCTGTTTTTCAACTACCCAACTTGAAATGCCCACATGTTGCTCCTCGTAAAATTTCGTCCAAAAATCTCTTATAGATCTTTAGTTATAAATATTTGTTAATAGTAGGGATGGCAGCTAATATATATCGTCCAATTTTTGCTTAGTGTTTACTAGAGCCCACATCTCCACAACCAACAAATTGTGTCACTATTCCATCAATTTGACCGAAGGTATAGTCAATTTAAAGAAGGGGAAAAATATTTTATATGAGAGGTAGGCGTGGTCTTTGTCTAAATGGGCCATAGTAATCTGGTTCTGTATCTTTGTTAGCCTATACTTTTGCAAAGTTTCATTAAGTGAGCTCTAACGGTGTGGAAAAAAAGTGGCCACAGACGGACAGGCGGACAGACGAACGGATAAAATTTAAATTGTTCAGAAAGTGATTCTGATAATATCTGTATATATATGTCCATACCACGCCTCCTTCTTGGAATTGCAACCGCTCTCAAAAGCACAAAATTAGTATACCCTTTTACCTCTTTTAAAGGTAAAGGGGAATAAGTTCCAATCCACCGGAACAGCGTTTGCAGCTTCTTGGTATGCGAAGAGAATTTATTGTTTTTTTTGGTAGACAAACTGGAATAATAAAATCTATTAACGCCAAGAACCATCCATTTCTGGACCAGATTAAGGAAATTATTGTAGAATCTTGTCGCAGTTTATCTAGGAAAACCACTATTCCGTAGCTTTTGTTCCGATGGAAAACTCCTCACCAGGAACTAATATCATTCCTCACCAGGAACTAATATCATTCCCAAAATGACGGTATTAGCGCCGTTTCGAGGACATTCCGGGTGATCACTTCCAGTAGATGGACCAAAAATTGAAATGGTGATTTAGTTTATGGGATAATACAGAGATCGCAAAATAAATTGCTTTTAGACAATCAACTGTTGCTGTAGGGTCGTGCGTGAGGCTAATGGGTCTTGGGCACACGAGGGCACTTACTTAACGACCAGATGTGGCCAGAGCTTAGTAGGAGGAAATCTAGAAACTTGCTTGCCATGTCGAGAGGTCTATAAGGTCGTGGCTTGTATTGGCTAGTCGGCAGGCATGCTCTCAGGCTGGGAGTATTCTCTCATGAATACTGCAGAAGCTGTGGGAGTGAGTATGATGTGGAGGAGGAGGAGACTGTGGAACATCTCTCTTATAGGTGCCCGACTCTAGCAAATACGCTTTTAATTAATATCTCTCTGGCGCGAAGGTCAAACAAATCCAGCGCTTTATTAGTGCTTAGAAATGGTTTGACGAGTAAATCGGAGGTGCGTTGTTACGCGATGGTGTCACAATGTGGTGTGAGTGAGTTGGTATGTAGACCGGCTACCACGAGGTTATCGTAACCTAGAGAATCAACATATGTCTTGTCATTATGTTACAAGAAACCCCGCCCAGTATATAGAAGAGAGCGTACATGTGTATTCAAACTTTCAACGATATTAATAATCGTTTTCCATTCATTTGGTTAAGTAAGAGAAGATGGTTGCTAAATTATATCAGATGTAGTACACGTATATCACGACACCCCTCCTTTAACTCTACAGATTACCTTAACATATGTTTTTAAAAAAATTAGCAATCAAATGCATTGAGCCACAAATAATTTAGAAAAGACGTTAGACAAGCTAAAGGCTTACCACTTTTCTAAGCCAATATATATTCTGTATCGTAGGTGAAGTTTACAATAAGGGAAGATCAGCTGCCGATTATTTGTGGAATTGGTTTACAGCCAATTTATTAATCATTTCTTTTAGCTTTGATGATGATTTTGGTACAGGAGAATTCCTCATAACATTCTCTGACCTACCGCTGAGTGACTTGATTGGTTTACCATTGTGACAAAGTAACAAAGAGCCACGTGCTTATGGCATTCGTAGTGGTGGGATGTATAATTAAATATGCCAACAAGGAGTAGTAGCAGCAAACGGAATTCAATAATTTCATTGTAACAAAAAGGAGACGTTCGTCTCGAAATAGTTCCTTGAATCCCGGAGTCGCAATTGCTTCGCATGTGCCTCCAAGTTTGGCAGTTGCGAAAATCATGGAAATGGCAATGTCAATTTTAGTTCTCCTTGTATATATTAATTTTACAATACAATTAGTGACCAACTTACGACTTTTCGAATGTAATTTAGGATAATTGTCCAGAATATCTTCATTTCATCGAATAGGTTAAAAAATGTTCCGTTTAATTCGCAACTAGAAATTTTAATTACTTAAACCGACAATAATGAATCACCATGCATGGCTCTTTTCACTCCTATACAACCATCCTATGAATTTTCTCCTGTGTCTAAGGGGCAAGAAGATTGGTTCAAATGCCGTTGGCGTTGATTCGTTAGAAGATTCGTTAAAATTCTGGGTCCTCCGCCGCACATAATTAACCACTGTTTTACAACTTCTTGCTTTCCGAAGCTGTGCAAGATTGGAATGGTTACTCCTGTTTCTAAAAAGAGATGTGCTTCAGACCTATAACTATATTGGCCTCTCTGTCAAAAGTTTGCGAATCAATTATGGCTGAGCAAGTGTCAACACACTTAAAGAAGAAAAATCTTCTTTCTCCTTTTCAATCTTAATTTCGACCAAAACATAGCAGTTCGACAGCAATGTTTAAGATAATCCACCCTTACTATGAGTTAGATCCAACGCTCCTATGCCTTCTAGCCTTTTCAAAGGCTTTCGAAAGTGTTGACCATGAAATCCTATGTAATAAGTGAAGATTCGTGTATGGTTTCTGTGATAGTTCGGTTCTGCTCATAAGTGGATAGTTGAGGGATAGGGTACAACGAGTAAAGGTATAAGAAAGTAATACACTTTCGCTACTTAAACCATTTACATCTGACAAGGATCCATTCTTGGTGCCCTATTATTTTCCATTTTCATTCATGATATTTTTACTGTATGTAGGGATGTGAAAATGCATGGGTACGCTGACGATATTTAATTGTACTTCTCACATCGCGTGGGTCTTATTGAGATTTAAGTCAAAGATTGATTGAGAACCTGAACAGCATAAATGATTGGGCTTTTAGGAACAAACTGAACTTAAATCCAGGTAAATCCTTTATTTTACCTATTTCTGAAAATAGTATGGATTACAACGATATTCCTCCATTTGAAATTTGTTAATAAGGTATCCAACTTGGGTTCTTGTATTAATTCTACTTTTACATGTTCGGATAACTTCAGCAATTTTGTCAGCAACGTGTTCTTTGGTTTGAGGAGTCCACGTGTATCTGCGGATTATACTCCTCAAGACACGAGAAGAAAGCTTGTTATGCAATTGGTTCTGCCTCTTATAACATACGCTGATACAATTTATAGTAAGCTTGATTCGCAGTCGCACTGCAAACTGGAAGTTGCCTTCAATCATGATACTCGAAATGTTTATGGGTTAATCAGGCTTGAGGGTATTTCAACAAATGCCTATTACTCTTTGCTCTATTGGAATAAGACATAGTAAAAATATTAGTAAGAATTTCATTCAGGAAAACCAAACAGTTTCTCTTTCATATATATAGAAAATAGATAGATATACGAGTATGTTAGATAGATATATGTTTATAAAGAGTTATCAATTTGGTAGTTTCTCAAATGCCACCTGACTAGTGTCAAACATAATGTGACATTTTTTCTGTTGATCTATTTGACAATTTTACAATATAGATCGCGCATCACGCTAGAATTGTAAAAACGTTTCGGGCTTTAAGAGGATATTTTGGTCGCTTTAATCGCTCAACCCAGTAAACTGCGGATAAAATAGTGCAAAAATTGGACACTGGATTGGTCACTGATATTGCCAGGCCCATTCTTTTTCGTAGCGCATGCTCTGCCGAAAGCATTGCTCGAGTTAGTGAAAGTATGGCGGACGACTCAAATTGATCGATTTCACGGCGCGCCAAGCCGAGTGGGTGCTGGAGCAACAGGCCATGAACGATGATTTTTTGGCGAAAATATTGTTCAGCGATGAGGCTCATTTCTCGCTCAGTAGTTACGTGAACAAGCAGAATTGCCGTATCTTGGGAAGTGAAACCCCACAAGTCCCTCGGGAGAGGACAATGTTTCGGGTTCATTTGTTCTCGTGGTGTCAAAGGTCGTATTTGTTGAGGAGTCACGTTTACTGCCAATTCTCAGCGCTATGAGTAGGATCACCATATTCGTTTGAACTAAAATTTAAGATATAGATCTGGACAATATGTGGTTTCAACAAGGCGGCATCACAAGCTGCACAGCCCGACTCCTGTAGGCTCGATTGCACAAGGAATTCCTGGAACGTCCAAATTAAAGATTTGGCGATGTCAACTGATCTCCAAGATCATCCGTATTTATGCGGACAAACTCATACTTGAACATTTAAACACCAACATTCTTGAAGTCTTGACCGAAATACCAGCAGAAATGTGCAAAATTAATTGAAATTCCATCGAAGGTATCGAGTCCTGCAGGCAGTCTATGGAGGTCATTTTAATTATGACAAGCTCTAAGCGATATATTGATAATACAAGTTAATCGCAATCTGAATCGCAAATGTGTTCTTTTTACCCTTTTACCCGTAAAAAGGGAAAAAGGGCATACTAAGTTTGTGCGATTGAGAGGGTTTTCAACTAGCAGAAGCAGGCATTGCAGGTATGGACATAAGTACACAGAAATTAATCACTTTTTAAGCAATTTTGATTTTGTCCGTCTGTCCATTTGTCCATCTATGCCTACTTTTATTCCACAGCTTTACATATATATTAATGAAACTTTGTAAAAATATAGTCCGGACTAAAGGACGAAAAGAGCTATGTGACCCCATATGGAAAAATACCAAGCTACGTCCCATATATGCAACTTTTTACATCTTACTTAAAATGGTTCTCACTTCGGTCCAATTGACGGCATAGTGACGCAATTTGGAAGTGATATAGAAGTAGGTAAACGAAACACTACGCAAAACGACACATTTTATAACTTACGACCTATACAAAATTTGTGGACGAAGTTTTATACTAATATGTATTAGATGCTTCAATGCCATACACAAAATAACAGCTAAAGGACACGCCTCCCTCCCATATAATCAACTTTGCTGACTCCACTTAAAATCACCCTAGTTAGCACCTAATGATGATATATGCATACATGGTGGTTTTTTTTTTGTGGGGTAAGGGGGTAACAAAATGCCGACCGCATCTTCAAAAGGTTCGACACTCCGATGGCATGTGGATTTCGCATCCACTAAAAATCCTCCCCCTTCCTGGACTTTATCCCACCCTGGGACCGTCTCTATATGCGTATTTGTGGCAATACCCCTGTCCGGAAAGCAACTGCGTATTGTTGTAGTTCACTTCTCCAAAGGGTTTACTACACCATTTTTCCATGTGTGGGATTAGTTTCGCTGTCCATCTGTGTCTCTGCTGCCCATCGGTCCTGCCATAGCTTGATTGTGTAAGCTCTAATCCGCCGCCGCGTGTCGTTTGCATCTCTGTGGGTTGCACCTCCCCTCGAATTGTTTGTGTCGCCATCGGTATGGCTATTGTAATGGATTAGGTTACCATTTGCGTCGCCGCCGTGGTTTGCGGCACCTCTTGTGTTGGAAGTGGCTTCGCATGCAGTGTTCCTGTGTGATGCGTGTTCCTTGTGGACAACCTCATTTGTAGCGCTCGCAAGTTCATATTCTTTTTTTTGTATCCAAAGCTCTCTTCTCTCTCGCGCTAGCAGATGTACTGGTATTGTTCCGCTAATCACTAGCACTGCGGCTTTTGACACTGTGCGGTACGCCGAAGCTACGCGAAGGACAGCAGTTCTTTGTACCTTAGCGAGCATTTTGCGTCACTGCTCGATTTTCAGTGTGCCGGCCCATACCTCGCTTCCATACAGCAGTATCGATTGCGTCGTCACCATCAGGAACTTCCATCTGCTTGCGAGGGGTCCTCCGATATTGGTCATTAGTCTATCCAGCGCCGAGGTTGTTTTTGCGCTCAATAGGTCAGTTTGTTGTCGATTCTGATTCCTAGGTAATTCAGGGTCTTCGAGGACTTTATGGTTTCAGTGTGGACCCGCATATCTACTCTCCAATATAAGGTGGGTGTGTTAAGACTTTTGCGGTTATCAATTTGAACTCGGAGGTTTTTTTTGGCAATAAGTTTGTTTCTTAATTTTTTCGAAGCGGTAGACGGCATATAGTTAAAGGTGGGCTGTTCCGATTTGACGGCGCAGAAGTTTTCGTTGTTTTCCAGAGTTCTGAATTAGTATTTTTATTAACTTGTTTTGTTGATTTTCAAGAGTCTTTACTTCTAAATTTCACTTCTTACTCATTTTAAGGTAAAGTGTTTGATTTGGGACTCAAGTACTTTATTGTCACAAAATTTCAAGGTTTTATGACGCTCCAGTAAAAAGTTACAAGCATTTGTTTGTTGCAAAGTTTGATAGGTATAGGACGCACCGTATAAAAGTTAGGGCCATTTGAAGTGTTTGATTTGGGACTCAAGGGTAGTATAGTTATGAGCGATAGCTTAAATTGACATTGAATTTCAAGATTCTTACTCAAGGTTCGGTTAGTCTTGACGGAAACAAACAACACGAACCGAAAAGAAAGTGTCGCATATCCTACACTGGTACTTACTTGTGTGAGAATTATGAAAAAAATTCGAAAATAAGGCGTAGCTGGAATCATGGCCTAGAACATTTCTACCAGTCCACGTACAAATCCAAGCAGCAGGAATCGTTTTACTTCTTCATTATCGTATTTCGTAAATTGGCGGTGGAAACCCGAAGTCCGCAAAAAGTGAATTACTTTAAATATGGTTGGGTGTCAGAGTGGCGAATGAAGAGGGAAGAATATTGTTGAAAAGAAAGTTCTTCATATGCTGCAATTAAAATTGTAATTAATTTGGAAATACATATGCTTTTAACAAAAGAAGGGGACCGTTAAGAGGTGCATAGAGACTATAATTAAAACTGAACATTCACACTCGGAGTATCGTAAAATATGAACAATTGAATGAAGCATACTCGTAACATTTTGTTTTGTGCGCAGCAACTTTCTTTGCGGCACGTGTTCGGTCAATATAAAACACAGACACTCCATTTCCGAGCCGATTTTACAACATAGAATAATTCAACGATTTAATATAGGATTCTTTATATAATTTGAACAGAAGTCTATGGCGAAAGAATACGATTTCCGTAAATAACAAGAAAAGAAGGCTGGAGTCGGAGATAGTTTATCGAGCATCAAACAAATACAGTAATAAATGTTGACGCATTATTATCGAGCTAATGTACATTACTGCTAAAATTTAATGGTAATGGGGTAACCTTAAGTGGGGTCTCGACAATTATTTATATGGGTGATATGATGATGTCCTTTATTTAATCCACCCTATTTATTTGCATGGATTTATAGTGCCAATATGCTGATTCACACTAAATTTCGTCCACAAATGCTATGTAGGACTTAAATTATAAATTTGTTTTGATGTTGGGCGTGGAATATATTGCCCACATTTTACATACTGACTAGTAGGATTTACATAACATAACTTATATATTGTCACTATATCAGCAATTGGATCGAAGGTATTCTTAACTAAAATTGGGTGTCTACAGGTACGTATTGGGTGGCTTTGCCCGATTGGTTTCATATAGTTATTTGGTTCGATCGCAAGGTCTAGAGTTTCATTTAGATATATGTAACGTTGTGGAAAGACTTTACGGAAACCACTCCAATTTAGTATACATTTTCAGAGGTAAAGGATGAATAAAAATTGAGAATAGGCTACAAATTCGGATATTATGATGTATTATATTTTATCTTATATATAACCATTTGTCTTGTCTGGGTACAGGGCTTCCGTTCTATATCGTGTCAATATATACAAGAGCTGCGGTATCACAATATAAATATGTGATCCCCAGAACTCCATACAACCACATGTGTTCCGTGTGGCCTGCTTTTGTAGTGTTTCTTTATGCATAGTACAAATGGCAGAAATGTGTTTCCGAGGGATTAGCTTTCGATCAGTTGTTCTTAACCTTTCGAAAAAATAATATTAAATCTACGCAGTGAAGCAATGCCTATTTTATTTACATATATACACACACACACACATATATATATATATATATATATATATATATATATATATATATATATACGAGTATATATATATATATATATATATATATATATATATATATATATATATATATATATATATATTCTTTCTTTAGTCCATTTAATCGTGTGTGGACATTTTTTCTAAGTTACATGTCTTCTCTACTTAAATACTAGTGCATGCTTATCCACTTGTTGAACTCCGTTTAAGAACCAATGCTCTAGTGTAATCCTACCAGAATGCACATTATCTGCAAGCAACTTCCGTGCGATGGAAATTCAGAACAACGTCAACAGCAGTTGTGTCGAAGTGTGAGTGATGCTCGGCTTGCCAACAAATTTGCTTTTCCTTTCGTCCAACAAACCGTAACAATAATAATTACATAATACTTAACAACAATAAGAAGTTAAGCCAACGCGGAACACGCATCTACTTTAAAAGTTGAGGGGCTACGGGAAATAAGAGACAAGGGATTGTTAGCTCTGAAGTAAACAGAAACGGCTGACACAAGGGTTGTCCGGGTTGGGGGTGGGTTCGCGCTGAGGCGTTGTGTATAAGTGTAACCCGTGTCAGACATAGGAAATAACCTCCAATTTAATCTTAGCATCTATTGTTTCGTTACAGGGTGAGTTATATGTGTAAGTATGATGGCTCTTCATTGAAAAGTATTGTGGGCAGTTCGCTTGAAACACGAGTCTCCATAGATGTCATTGACTTAAGGAAGAAGTGGTTGGCATAAGTGTTCATATTCGCCAGTGAGATTTCGGTTATGGTGATACTTATGATCTACTCATCTAAGGAGAATGGTCCAATTCAACAATGATTTCAAACAAAGATTTGCGGGAATGCATATTTAAACAGTATTTATTCAAGGCTCGCAAAAAGAGTCTGAAGATATAACTGAAGTTTTTAAAGTTTTTCAGCGAGAGTGTGCGTCCGTGAACATTTTCCGTGAAACTTAATCAACTAGCGTAAAAAAGTTGGCCGCTTCCAACTTTCGTTGACAAAATCCTTTTTAATTTATGCTTTCGATAATTAGTAAATGGATCTACCGGAAGGTACAAGCTCCAGTTATAAGTAACAAACAGAAATCAACCGATGATTATGTCTGGTAGTAGATTAGATTAGATTAGATTTATTTAAGGGTGTTATACACCGCGATCTTAAACATCTATTGTGATGCCCCTATTTCGTTGAAAGATGAGGATAGTATCATCTACAGTTGCTCTGTCAGGTTGATTTCCGACAGAAATTCATATATTTTGGAGGAATCAAGTTGAGGGATCTTGCTCATATCTAAGATATATTCTCCAAATCTCCCAGAAGAGCTTGTCTTAATCCCGGAAGAGTTTTCCAGGCTTGACTTGTTTTTGCATCTTTAGCAGACCTTCAATGATATTGGATGATAGTCCACAGAAGGGTTCAGGGCCGTTGAAAGGAGAGGCCGCAGACTTTCTTGTTAAGCCATCAGCAAGCAAAAGATCTGCAGACTTTAACACTTATTGGTATACTGTAAATTGCATGTGTCAGTTAAAGAAGAGATTTGTCTTGAACGCATATATGGGAAACTTTGATTGCGTTTGCTTATTATTTGCTTTCACAAGGACCGTCCAACGATTAGTCTGCACTTGTAATTGTTTTTTGTTGTTGTTTTTGTTTTTGTTTTCAGCATTGACATATGAATTTCGTATCATTGGTATGATATTTTTACTAGTTAACTTTGTGGACAAATCCTCTCAACTGGCTATTACTGAAGAGTAAGAGCGCCCGTTGGCCGTTCCCTCGCTCGTCAGCACAACAGGAAATTTGTACATAAATTGAGGAAATTGAAATTTGAATTGGAATCACAATTTTGCCAAATTGAATTAAAATGAATTGGAATGCAGATACATCTGGAGGAGTAAAGCATTCGATTGCCGTTCAAATCTTAAATGTTTTTTAATTTTGTTCAAAGTAGTCAATTTTACGACTCATTCTCATTATTGCATTTACAGAGTTCCAACAGGCATTCTTAACACAGTCCCCGTTTTTTGTTATAAAGAAATATTTAAGGGTGGAATATTTATTTAGGCGGCAGACAAAGGTTTGGTTCTCAAAACACCAGAAAAACACAGACCGTCGTAAGGCAAGCAGCATATGATGTTCCAGTGTTTTCATTTTAATATGACGTAAGGAAATCTTACTCACTTTGTGCAATTTAATAATAACGGTATTCAGGACATCAAACACTCTCAACCGAATGGCAAATACACCTTCAGAGTTGGTGCGTTGGAAAAAGAATCTGTTGATTTTAAATATTTTATGTCTTCGTTTGCGATTTGTTTCTTTAACCATGTCCGTTTCTTACTGTGCAATACCATTTTAAATGTATGTTTTAACTAAATGAAGTTATTTAAATCATCTAACATGCTTCTCGGATGACATGAATCGTATCTCCAATTTTACCTTTACCTTTTGGATTCCGCATGAAAGTTGGATGGTTGTGATAAACTAAAATCCGTTTCTTCATGAAAAGATATCATCCACCTTCAATTAGTATTCTTGGTTTAATTTTTTACACTAAATTAATTTCTTAAGCAGACGATGTCACACCATGGAATCCGTATCTCTGTCTCACCTGTGTTTCTTGTAAACCGATCGATATTAGCATAACGGGAGCCTCACATTTTACATACACATCTCCAGATATGTGATTAGTTTCTGTCTGGTTCTATTTTTATAGTTTATATTCTGAAGAGGCCAACTAACTGTGTACCTGTGTAGGCGTATGGAGGAATCGTATCGGCCTCACTAGGAATAGTTGATGTTCAGCGTTGCAGAACAATAAAATTCTCACCGGTTGTAAATAAACGCTGTATCTATTCGACATATCTAAAGGCTATCAAAATAGTAAGAAATAGTATAGGTATTTGGATATGTTACGGATTGCCACAGGATTTTCTGTCACTTTACTGTTACAAAAACCTGGTTTCTTTAATGGTTGAACAAGGCGCGACATATTTCCGCTAATTGTCTAAATTGACCTTTGCCTCTGCGCGAACTTGCTGTTTTCTTCTGCATAGACCGATTACGTCCCTTGTGCTTAACTACAACTGCTGCTGTTTCACTAACAACTTATCTGTCCTACTATTCCTACCCAGGCTGCTCGACCCAACAGTTATTACTGTCAATTTCGTCTCGTTTCTCCCCATGTGCCTTTCCTCTTGATTTTTCCATATCCCATTTTCCTTTCCTAATCAGCAATACGAAAATTTTTAGACATTTATTGTTTTGCTTTCTAATGGATGAAGATTGATGATGACGGTCATCATCATTATCATCTTCATCAACTCAATTGAACAGTAACATTCTTCTGCATACCCTCGAGTGAGTCAACTGTAGACATGAGTTGGTGGTGACACACTCTGTCTCATTGTAGAACCCTCTTTGTGTAACCTGTACACTGTACTGTAGTCAATGGGCCGTATTGTTGTTGTTTTGTGTTCAACTTTCCTTCTTTTATTCTTTCATTTATACTTTTATTGTTTGTCCTCATACAAAAGATACTAAACAATAAACGATATACTCTGGGAAAGCTTTTAAAGCTTCCCTTTTCCAAAAACTTCTTATTACAGACGACAATATGAATAACAATAATAACAACAGCAAAATCGACAATAGGGCTCTAATTTGAATTCTCTACTGTTCCCCGCTATTGTGGATTTATCAGTTGTGCTCATAATTAGAGCGCCTATTGTTTAAATACAGATATATTGTATATAATACAGAATAGTTTAGCTGAAATTTTTACAGCATTTCGACCATGCAGGGGTATTGAACTTTTTTCAGCAAGACTCCATTAAATGAAAATCCTGGTCTGCACGTTCATGAGCAAGCAACATGTTACATTCAACTTCGAAAAGGAATTAGACAGATAAAGGATCCTGGAACACGGAAGAAGGTCGACTACACCGTTGCCGTTCGAAGAGACTTTCCAACTTCAATTCCTGAATGAGGCTTAAGAACGTTATTGAACATAATTAATTTTAAAGCTGGCTTAAAAATTGTATATACGAGTATCGGACCGATAAACTCTTAGGAAAGCACAATTCTTCCTTTCTTTCGTGCAAAGAGTCCAAAAGATGTTTTCTTATTAGGATTTGTGCACTTCTTGGTAGTGCCTTTGAGATGTTTGTTGAGTGTGTTTTAAAATTAAGATGCAAGGTGCAGAGCATCATGATGTTGTTATTGCAGTCTCTTGGTGGAGGACTGTGGTAAATCCGGTTTACTAAGAAACGTAAAATCCCTCAATTAGATCCAATTACGCTTAAGGGAAAAGCTCTAGGGATTTTAGAAGAAACGAAATACGTAGGTCTTATAATTGATAGAAAGCTTTCTTGGAAGGCAAACACCCTAGAAAGAGCTAGGAAAGCAGGGGTAGTTTTTAATGCCTGCAACAGAGCTATAGGTAAAACTTGGGGAATTAAGCCTAGGGTAGCTCACTGGCTTTATACTGCAGTTGTCAGGCCCATTCTCCTCTATGGAAATGTTGTCTGGTGGACTGCAATGCAGAAAAGGACCTACTGCGAAATGCTTAGTAAGGCACAGAGATTAGCAGAATAAGCAATAAGTGACACCATGAAAACCCCGCCAACCAAGCATTGGATATCATACTACATCTGCCACCCTTACATCTCTTCTGCAAATTTTTAGCGGCATGCTCCGCTATTTGGCTCAAGGCGAGCTCACAATGGAAAGCTGTTCCGTATGGACATGCGACCATATTAGAAACCTATACGGACATACCAAGTGACATTAATTACCTTCCTTCTTCTTTTTGTTTCGAAAGGAATTTTCGGGTTAGGATTCCTTCCAGACAAGAATGGCTCGAGGGGGATCCATCACAAGATACTCCCATCAATATATACACAGACGGATCAAAGATGAATACCCGTGTAGGATCAGGGTTTTATTGGATCACTGTAGTATTTTTCAAGCGGAAATAACCGTTATTCACGAAGCCGTGAATTGGTTGAGGATAAACAAGGTCAGGGAACTGCAAGGCTGATAAACTTGAAAGAGACGGTACTTGTATGCCAAATTTCAGTAGGGATATGGGTGTACCTCTCGCGACTTGTAAGCTTCTCATAAGAGAGACACTAATTAATTATACCAATCAAAGGTGGATCTGTGCCACTACTTGCGAAATCGTCAGGCAAACATGGCCGAGGCTTAGTCTGCCTCTATCTAGAAATATCATTAGACTCAATAGACTACAAATTAGGATTTTAATAGGAGCTTTCACGGGACATTGTCTAATAGGAAATCGTGCAAGAAGAATGGGTTTCTGTCGCTCCTGCAAAAATGAGGAGGAACTGGAAACGGTCCAGCATCTCTTCTGTTCCAGCTTTTGCTAGAAATAGGGAACGTTTACTAGGATACCACTTCTTAGCAAGTATAGATAATCTATTCCAGTCAGGTGTCAACAACCTTCTTCGCTTTATAAAAGGCTCAGGTTGGTTCAATCTGGAGGGGGAAGCGGAGCCATGCCTCACATCCGCGGCTCACAACGGACCCAGTTGGTAGTCTAAGTGGCATCACTGGTTTATTGGTGGTGCGGCTGCCCAGCCTACATTTTACTTACATATTATAAAATCTTTGTCGGAATGGAAGAATATATTTATATTCCAGCTAATACTTGGTCAAACCACAGCGGGCCATCGATTTGCATTGTATTAAAACTGAATTCTCCGCTCCCCTTCTTCACTACTCAGTATATTTATTTTCTTTCATGCACAATCCAACACCCTGAAATATTAATTTCATTCTTGTGATATGTATTTTATTTCGTCGTTATATTGAATTTTCATAAAAAAATAAAATAAATTTAAATTTAATAACTACCTGTCAAAAGATAAATTAAAAATATGAAAAGCAAATCACATTGCGTCATTAAATCAACGAAATAAAATGCGGTTCTTATCAGCCTTATCTTTATAATATCAAGGACCGTTCGAACGTTAACGGTGACAAGGAAGCGCAGAAATGTGAGTAGGAGGAATAGGTTGCGTTTAGTTGGTTGGGTTCAGTTTTATCTCATCAATGGAGCAATGACACTGCATGTCATCAGCTGAATTTTCGGATTTGGTTTTGGTTTCGGATTTGAATTTCTTTATGCATAAGAAATCATTTACCTTAGGGAGTAGCATTAAAAGTTTCTATGTTACAATCACTTTATGCTGTCGTTGGGGAATCAATTTTTGACACAGCGAGGAAACCGAGAGCAAAACAATACGTGACGCTAATGTAGCGCCGCCGATGGTTAGATGTGTCGAGGGTGATTGTGTGTGGTGGCTGCGATTGTGTACGTGATCTACCATGAAGCAATCATTATTCGAATATAATAAATAGTCCCGCCAAGGACATGGGGTTTATATATCATATGGCGTAACGTATAGGCTTTATATCTATTTGTTTGATGACATGGTGAACAGTCACATGAAACCTACTGGAAAGTTTTCAAAAATGTGTATGTTTTTTGTGTAATATGCAAATACATATATTGAAATAAGAGACTCATAGACACTGGAGCTAAATGACTGGATTCAGAAAAAAAGTAATCCAACAGAGAAAATGTATACTTTAATTCCAGCAAGAATGGTACAGGATTAGATTTATTAGATTTATTTAAGGTTATTATACACCACGACCTGAAATATCTATTTTGATGCTCCTATTTATTTGAAAGATGAGGATAGTCTCGTCTACAGTTTTTCTGTCAGGTTGATTTCCAACAGGAATTCATATATTTATGGTACAGGATATACATATTTTTGTTTTGTTTGTATGCAATCAGTGATCCATTTAGGATCCTTTTGCAAAGCAGCGAACATAGAAACGTACATTTATTTTTGGCTGATAAGCCTCATACTCTCTTCATATCACTATTATTAAATACCTAGTAAAGAAAGCTGAAGTTGTGTTAGACCGACACCTCTAACGTTACATGTGTGTCCGAGTTGAACCATCGCGAAGTGCATTACTACCAAATTGTATTATATTCATTAGGAGCGCGTTACGGCAATTTTCAGTGAGATACCCAGATTTGATTATATGATACAATATTATATTATATGCGTGGTCGATATCTGATTAGGCCCCACATCTTTCGTATGGGTTTGTAGCGATATTTATTCTTATTTTTCATTGTGTCTAGTAAGGCACAACTTCCAAATTATGTCACTATACCATTAATTGGACCGAAGTTATTCCCATTTTAAGAAAGGTGCCTACTGTAGCATATATAATAATTAGACGTGGTCTTTTTCCAAATCCGTACATACAGGGACGGACAAAATCAAAATTAGTCAGAAAGGTATTGTGACCTATTTGAATATATATATGTATATGTCCATACCATACCAACCACGGCTCCTTCTTGTAGTTGAAAAACAGCTCCACTGTACAAATTTTGTATACCCTATTTTCCATTTTTAAGGAGAAATGGTGTAATGAACTCTTCTAAATCAGGAATTGAAAAAGGACCAGTTATGTCGTTTCTCCCTTAGAATAAGGGCAGATAATGAAGTCATTTCATAAATGCCATTTAGAAACACACTGATTTGTTTGAATCACATCCCGTTTAACTATACTATCAGAACTGACAACGATATTGCGAAACAGTAGTTATAGTTTACGCATCCGCCCGGAAGTCATCATTTCAATTATAAGTTAAAGTTCGTTAGCAAGTTGAATTTCAATGGCCCTGAACCCTTCTGTGGACTTTCATCCAATACCATTTCAAGTCTGCTAAAGAAGTGTACAGATGCAAAAACAAGTTAAACCTGGAAAACTCTACCTGGGCAGTCCAAAGCGCTTCTGGTAGATTTTAATCCTAAAAGAGCCAAGGTGTTAATAAATATGCTTCGGATAAAATAAAAATCATCACAGGCATTTTAAGCGGACACTCAACTACCAAATGAATAAGTTGGGTATATCTTGGGATGCCATATGTCGATTCTGTGGAGAAAGTGACGATACCTCACTGCACCTGACCACAGACTGCGGACCAATGGCACACAAAAGACTCCGGTGTTTTGGAGAATATATCTTAGATATGAGCAAGATCCCTTCAACCAGACAGAAGAATTGTACATGAGACTATCCTTATCTTTCAAATAAATAGGGGCATCACTTTAGATCTTTCAGGTCCCGGTGTATAACACCCTTAAATAAATCTAAATCTATCAAGTTGAATTGATAATGGTTAAATCTGAATTAGATGGGGTTGTCAAAAAAAAATCATTCAATGGACCAGGTACCACCTTCGCTTACACGAGAATGGACGAGACTTTAAAGAGTTCCCATTCCATTTGTAATTGTTTTGGATTATCGGAAATCGGTGGAATTTTTAATAAATTTGTTTGGTTTCTTTTTTCGCGCACTAATATATTTAAAATTTGGAGGGGAAGCTATTCTGTTGTTTTCGGTATTCATTGTTCCAAAATTTATGTTCATTGTCAAAATAGTTTCTTTCCGAAATAATTTTTTAGCCATCATAAAAGTTTATATTTAGATTTGGAAATATATGGGTGAGAAGCGTAATATTTGTATGAGAAATAAGACAAGAAATTTATAAAACACAAAAGCAGGAAACACATAAAACACAAAAAAAAAATTCGGTGCTTTTCGCCACATTGCCACTGGAGAGCACGAAGGAAGGACGCTCTTTAAATACGCATGCGACGAGTTGTGGTCCCCTTCAAATGCGGTGTAATATGGAGCGTGCGGGTTGTGCGGTTATGATGGATTTGGAAATACTTTTGTTTCAACGCAAATCCTAAGAAGTTGCAAATTTAAATAGGCAGATAAGAGGCATTCAGCTTGTTGTGAAGAGAAAATATTGCGGTATCTCTGTCAGAGGTCGCAAGATATATCCGCAGAAAGATGTCCGTCATTCAATTTTGCAATTAGAAAGAGCAAAATTATAAAATAAAAGTCTTAAAAGAAACACAAAAGAAGATTTTGAATTAAAGGGTCCCGGAAGAGACATACAGAAGGTGGTGAGCAACAAAATAGTTATCGTTTGATTTTGATTTACTGAGGACGACGCTTATGATTTTGCATTCTGTATAGTAAAAATTAAAGAACATTTTATCCATAAAAGAAAAATTATCTAATTCAGCTCCGTTAAAATATGTAGATGTATGTTATTGAACATAAGCAACTGATAATTGTAGGTATTTTCAGGTCTTTGTGAATATTATCGTTACGCATGTATGGAGCTGTTATAAACCTAAGAATTATGGCAATGTTAGAAGCGGATGCATTACCCCACAACCACATCGGCTTAATAACTGCAATGTATAGGAGGATTTTGTATTCCAAACTTAAGGTAGATTTAGAGTTAAATAGCCAATGCAGATGGGCGACATTCAAATTCATATGTAAAATTTTAGCTGAAATGTGCGTACGACAAGTTAAGCGCCTGTGTAAATGAATGCCGAGGTAAGTGATTTGATTAGCTTGCGGAATCTCGATATTATTGAACCGAATAGCTGGACACGTACCAGCCTTCAAAGAGAATGTTACGTGCTTGATTTTTTGTCTTTGATTTTTATACGCCACATTCCTAGCTATTCTTTTATACTAAATGAGTGCTCTTGTAGTTGATCGGGCATTCATTGCTACTAAGTATGGCGGTATCATCCGCAAATGTTGAATTTTATGATAGCTTTTTGGAAGAAACTTTTTAATTCTGAACATCAGTCCTTGATGCCATACCTTATCAAATGCTTGAGCCACGTCAAGGAATATTGCAGAGCAAAACTCCCTAAATTCAAACGCTTTTCTTATTTCATTTGTAATTCGATTCACTTGCTCAATAGTGCTGTGCTTTTCTCGAAAACCGAATTGGTGTGGTGTTCATGAAGAAAAGCAGATAGTTTATTTAGTAGTAGTTTCTCAAACAATTTGGAAAGGCAAGGCAACCGGCTGATAGGTCTATATGATGACGGCAGCGTAGCGTCTTTTACAGGTTTAGCTATCATACATATCTGAGACTTCTTCCATGCATTCGGAAAGTAACCGATGCCCAAATGCGTTAAAAAGCTTACAGAGAAATGTTGATGCAGAATCTGGTAACTGTTTCATCATTTTCGGGGTAATATCGAATCCAAATAATTTTTTTGGATTCAGTTGTTGAATATGTTGGGCTATTTCAGGACGGGAAATTTTAATAGGCTGAGCAACCTCAGTACTGAAAGGAAAGGCAGGCAATACAAAGGAGTTTGTAGGCATATTCGGCTGGAACACATTGCATAGATGTCCTGCAAAGCAGCATGCTTTTTCTTAATCGCTTTGCCCCACGCGCCGTTCGGAGTTTTACACCTTCCATTCGGAGTTCCCTCCCTTCCAAAGGGAATTCCTTTCGGTACAATTTGGGGTTACCTTCTTCAGCTACTCTTTTAGGTTTTTATCCTCCTTCTTCGTAAGAGCATCTTTAAGAGCGCTTTCGGCTGCTTTAAGATTGAGTTACTGTGCCTGCATAAGTGACTGTGCCTATTATAGCTTTCTAGATTTTAATGGCAATCTAACTGGCTAAAAAGAATCAATACAAAAATAAAAGGCTATGGCAAAATACATTTATATGTACGTATGGGCGGTATCGCTACATTCTTTCCACACGACTCATGAGCCACAATCAATTTGAATATCTCTCTATGTACTCTCACCCATTATCCCACTATCCCACTCTCTCACTTTTACTCTTATTTTCTGTCTTGCTTTTTGAATTGCGACAAAAATTAAATGTCGCATCTGTCTCACGATGTTGGCATTAAAATTTTTACGTTTTGGGAGGCAGGTACAGGGTCAAATGACGGTTTCACAATTATTATGCATTTTCATATGAGAAGGAATGTGCACGGGTGCGTACTTTCGGCGAGCTTATATGTACATGTATATTTTACAGTTTGATGTACTCCATTATTAACTGTGGCTAGCTTTATGAGTGCAGTGCGCCCAAGAGTCAAGCGTGCGGGTGCATCCCACATAGATAGCATACGGTATGAAAGCCAACTTGTTGGCGGGATTTAAAACTGACTGAAGTGTGTACGTCTTTTGTTGTGGGTTCGGTGGTTGTTGGATACCTTCTCATTTATATCTTACATACAGGGTGTGCCCAGCTTAAAATTCGTAGCACTTAAATATATTGATTATGTGAGCTGTGGTATAATTTTATTTCGTACATAATACAGATGCCAAAAACGTCATGCTTCGTTACTCTCGAAATAAAAAAGACTGGGGTTAAAAAATTGAGCGTTATTGATAGAAGTGCCAACGATTCGTACCACTGTCTGCTATTTTAGCATTACAAAATGCCGCTTCTCAAGCAAATCAGTCATACCTATACGACCGTCGGGTAGATTATATAAAGGACACGCTTCCCTCCATTACAATCAATTCTGGTCTTCCCATTGAAAATTACCGCAGCATTAGATATATATTAGTCTATAAACAGAAAATGCATAATACATAAGACTGCTGAATGAAATTTCACTAGTAAATTTAAAATGGCAAACAAAAAATGGGCGAGTTAACTCCAATACCACGACAAATTCTAATATATGTATACATAACTTGAAATCTATACAAGATTTAAGCACGAAGTTGTACACAATGTGGGCGTAACATTTCAGTGTGATAAAAATGCCTACAAAGATAATGTTTTTTTAAGGTGTTATATGGAAACAATACCGCCATGGTTGAACTCGAACATAACTGTAAGGGTAAAATGTATCAAGAGGTCGGTCTAATCCAGCATGAACTGTCTTGACTGGTTGTATATTGTATCTGAAATTTGTTAGTAGTCTTTCTCTTTTATCTTTACTTCAGAAGCGTAATTCGCTACAGTAATTACACCAGCTGTTTGATATTTCAATATACATATGTATATATTGAAACATATATGATTGCATACTTTTACGATCCCCTCTGAAGTTTAAGAATGAGTGCCCCACCCTATGTATTTAAGCCAAGGCACAATCCATGCAGATAAAAACTTCTTTCGAGATGTAGATAATGGTGTGGAGAATGCTCTCGAAAATAAAAGCTTACTCAAGATCCCTCTTTCGAGGTGTATATAAGATTCAAGAATGATCCAGAAACTTATTTAATAGTGTAGAGAATATTCTAGAATTTTCTACTTCAACCATTCAAAAGATATATGAGCAGCCACACTATTAAAGTGGAGACGCAGTTGAATAGCAATTGTAACAGTGTGTACATCGCGCATTTTAATCGAAGCAGCAATATCTGTAATTGTGACTGAGAAGTAATAAAGTGATTAATGAATTATTAAATAAAGTGAAAATTGTAATAAAGTAAACTGTAAATAGCAATATAAAATAAAGTTAGTTATTTTAATTTAACCAGCGATTGTTTGATTTTTACACAATCCAGTGGTACGAATCCGAGTATTGAGAGTTAGAGTAAAATGTCAGGAGGGCAATTTCGTAACAATATAAATTTTCAGGACGGAAATTTCGTAACAGTATTTTGAATTATTGACATGCATATATAATAATAGCTTAATTTTAGGGGGTTGCACGGCCTTACAGCATTAACGAAAACCGACGATCAGACTTAAGTAAACAGGAAAACGTTCTTAGAATGACAAGGACAGTTAGATAAATTCGCCGGAGACTCAATCAGGTTCAATTCCCTGCGAGGGTGATTGAACCTGAAGTTGAAGTGTTGTTGCTTGCAAATGCATAATAACATTGCGAAATTGCTTTTCATTGAGAAATATCTGAAGTGTACAGTGTGCTTTCCGAAACAGTCGTAGGATCGAAGTTTTGCAGAGTGGTATCAGCACATTTTATCTACTATTCAAAAAAATCCTGATTGAGAAGTGGACGTATTTTCATTCTCAGAATGGCTTTTAAAACATTTTAATAAAACATGGGTCTATTGTATATGTTGCATGCTGCAAAACGTACCCAACCCCTATTCTATCAGTTTAAGTGATCTGTGAAGCTAAGAGAAATCAACTGGTTCCATTGGACTAGTTTTTAAACTAGTTAATTTCCAATGTATTGTAAAGCTTTACTGCTGGTAGTGGCCTGTCCTGTCATTTTCTGCTCCATGTCACAAACCGTTTCTCAGTAGATATTTGTTTGTTGTTCTTCCCTTTGACAATTATAAAATTACGCAAGTGTTTTGAAATGATTTACAATGTGGCACGTTTTTAGTGTCAAGCAACAATAAATATTTCAATAAAGAATCTGCTTTCCCCATATTTTCCACTTTGTAGTCAGAAATAATCCTGCTCCATACGCATTAACCCCTTCTTTCTTAGAATCATCTGTTGATGTAATAATAAAAAAGCAGCACAAAATTTATAAAGCTTTTTAATGAGGTGAGAAATGTATTCGATGACGCCTCCTCCTCTTTTGTTCGTCGAGCATACATATATAAAACTATTTTTGAAAGCAAATAGAAGTGCACACTTCTACTTTGAAATGCCCAGTACAGCATCCTTCAAAAAGTTGGCCTACGTTAAAATGTTTCTATTTAGAGACTAAACAGCTCAAGACTCAATAACTTAAGGTCCGATTAGTCTTGACGACCCAAGCGCAGCGAAACAAACAAAAAAACAATAAAAAGCCGTTTTCAGACTACGTACAAACCAATGTGAACGGACAAAACGTACAATTACGAACGACGACGGGCGCGATTAACATTTTTTGTAAATTTTATTTAAAAATATGAATGACGATCTTATGAAGATGCGGCGGCTAAAACAGCACGGGTAACGGCTTCTCTCAGCAGACTAATGGCAAACAGCGGAGGGCCGACATCCAGCAAGAGGAACTTTCTGATGATGACAACGCACTCCATTCTGCTGTGTGGTAGCGAATTGTGGGCCGACAAGGTGATGGTGCACACCCGAAGAAAAGTTTTATCCTCCGTGCAATGAACCGCAGCTCTGCGAGTAGCTTTAGCGTACCGTACTGTATCGGAGCCGACAATTCTGATAATTAGCAGCTGAACCCCTATCGATCTCTTGGCCCTCGAACGGAAGCATCTACGAGAAGTCAAGATGGGCAAAAATACCGGAGTAATTGCGCAGGATATAAAGCAACAGACCCTGCAGCATTGGCAAGAACGATGGGCCGCCGAGAGGCGCGGAAGATGGACAGCGAGTCTCATACCCGACATACCCGACATAGCGAACTGGATAGGAGGAACAGCCGGAACCGTCAATTTCTACCGCACGTAGTTACTGTCTGGTCACGGATACTTCTGCAAGTATCTACATCGAATGGGAAAAAATTGGAGGGACGCAATAGGGACGGCGATAGCAATGCGGATGATGCAGAGCACATTTTTTTCGAATGCATAAGGTGGCAAACAGAGCGCACCACGCTTGAAATGGAAATCGGGAAAACTTTAGCCACCGAAAACATTATGGAGGTTATGCTAAGTGGCAAAGAAAACTGGGACCACGTAGATAAATATGTGGAAAATGTGCTCCGGCGGAAAAATTGGGACCTGGACGCAGGAATAATGTTGAGAGTCCAATAGGGAGAACTGAGAATCTCCACCTTGAAGGAATTATAAAAAGGGTTCCAGCGTGGCGTGATGTGATGGAGGGGGATGTTTTAGTGAGTGCAATCCTCACATACCAAATCTGTGACGCCAGTATTGATGATACGACAGCATCATCTGATACAATGTTATGCAAGAATCTTATAATCCAATAAAGTTAGTTGGCCTTAAACGGATATTTTTGTGCGCTGTTGTGCTCGTTTCTGAGTATATGAAAATTTACATTTTCGGAACTAAAGCGTTTACCTATAAAGCTATTAACCCAAACGCTATTTACTGTATCAAAATCCATAGAATTTGTTTATATTTATATGATTTGTGAGTCTGTTTGTTCATGTGTATCAGTGGTCGGGGGCACGCAGTGACTTCTTATTTAAGTAGCATTTTTGAATATCATTTTGTGGAATGTTTGCGCCGTTAAGACCATAATTAGATTCTTGTACGTATTGAATTATATTTTTTCTTATTAGCGGGCTCCGTAGAAAGAAAATTTTGTCACTTGTCACCTGCAAGCCTGTCAATTTCAGCCTTTTAATCTCAATAATTGAAGTGATGTAAAGAAAAGCAAATAAATTGGCAGTCGGTTTAGTCCAACTACTCTACACCCTACAGTTTCGGCGAATTTATGAATACAGAATGTACAGAAAACTATTAAGTTAGCAAATTTTACCGAGATTAACAGATGCTGATATAGGAATACACTTGAATTTACATATATACATATATATGTATGTTTCATTATCTACATTTATGAATATGAATGTGATCGTCTCTACAAGTTAGTGTTTTGAGTATTTAAAACAAAGTTTATTACAATTTACTTAATCTTTTGCTTTTTCTAAACTGCTCCAATTTTGGGTGGCGTGATCCATTTCTTGGAATTGGTACACAGTGATTGGTTGGAACATCATCCAATAGTGGCATCCAATATTTATAAATAAATATTACCAATCGTGATTAAAACTTTCCTGTTTAAACACCTACACAAAAAGTACAATTATTATACGATTGCGCAAGGGCATCTCCTGTGGATGTATGACGGGTGTAATAATCCCGCGGACCCTAGTTAAGGCGGCGAACCTGGGAATGAAATTGGCACCGTTATTGACTACATGACATGAAACCGACGAAACCTGGGCTGGCGGTTGTGGCATTCTGTTACCTTAGTATACCAGAGTGACATCTTGTAGAACCGGCTTCCAGGCTAAT
Source organism: Clusia tigrina (assembly GCA_920105625.2). NCBI lineage: Eukaryota > Metazoa > Arthropoda > Insecta > Diptera > Clusiidae > Clusia > Clusia tigrina. The sequence goes on from CAKKTE020000562.1 coordinate 481,714, forward strand.
GTCACAATCTCCTCCGTCCTGTTAAAACCGTGGCGGGTGTTCACGAGTTCGAGTTCAAAGTTACGTCGCCATTAAGTTGGCGGTACAGGCTTAGTTGAGTTAAGCCTGACTAATGCCATGGTCCTGGCTCTGAACACATAATCTCATAAGGCCTTGTATCAACCCTTGTGCGGCTCCCTGCAATGCAAAGATAACCGAATGGATCGTTTAAGCAACTATACTTTCGAACGGGGATAGCGGCTCGAAGCGGGGACCCTTTAAAACATGAATTCGAACAAAGAAAAACAAACACACAAAAAATAAGAAACACCACAAGAACAGGAAGAAACACCAGCAGTGCTGTAAATCCCTTCATAAGGAGCAACAGAATTCAGCGCTCACCATAGGAAATCCTCGTCGAAAAAGACAGGCCCACTCAGGAGGCAGATGTTTTCCTCACACCATCGATGACAGGGGTAGCAGGATGCTAGCAAAAGCTCTGGTGATACTCAGCAAAGCGCGCAGCAGAAAAGCAGTTCCCCAAAGCAGTTTTTCATACCGAAGATGAGAGCAGGAGAGCTCGAAGCACTCACGAAATGCTGCGTTACTTTCAAAAAAATGAAACGCGCGATGATTAAGCAAGAGAATATACATGCCGATGTAAAAACCGGAGTCTCTGAGCTAGATGAACTCTTCGATATCATCGAAAACCCTCGCCGAAGCTGGCTTATGGCAGATGTCAGCAGAAGCCCAAACCAACGCCGGTGACATGTCAACACCAACAATAGCCCCATCGAAACGTCTGGCATCTAGCCCAGCAGAGCAAACAGCCGGAAAATGGATGCAAGGGCCCGAAAATGCCCTTTGGGTGAAAAATTATATATTATGACCAACGGCATTATTTTCCTGACTATGTTCATGGCATACAATACTTTCAGTTATTATAACTTGAAGAATATTGACTGCTCCCATTTCTGTTCTAAACTTCACAGCATGAATGGGTATTGAACATTCTCTATAACTTCTCCAAATTGCGTAGTAGACTATGTACAATTTACCATTCAAAATATTTTTGATGAATCTGTTTCGAAGAAAGTTCTATGTACAAGATATGGAGAGCTATTTTCGTGTAGCTACAAAATTAAAACTTTAATTGACATACGTGACGTGGTATGCAACTCGCCTTTGCCTCACGAAATGTATACACATTTTAGTAGGAATGTTATTAGGGAGGTATAAGAAGCTAAATATATCCAACATGAAAGGAAATCTAGTAGAGCAGTAAATAGCACACATACAGGGAAAATGTTCGGAATTGTAAATATGACAAATTGATATTGACCTAACGAACTTAATAAGAAATATGCTAATCTCCGAATCAAATCAATATTTATTTAAATTATTCTTATTCTAAATTTGGCCAGGCACCCAAACTCTGTTTATTATTCTGTAAGGTATAAAAAAATAGAACCTTTCTTCCAGTAGTTTTAGATGCATAATTTCTTCGGCCACATCTTCAAAGACGTAATGAAGATTACGAGATATTAAAAACAGAAGCGCATAAAGCCGGAAAATAGATTTGTGAAGTATTTAATTCACATCAAACGACGAGTGTCAAATAATTTGGGGGAATAAGTTATAGCAAGAATTTTAAAAAGTGCTTCAAAACCCGATATTCCAAACTCCCATCTCACTCACACGATCCAACTACTCCCGCCCTGGCATCTAAACCCATAAGCAAACAATACTTCATTTCACAATTTCATAAAAGCCAATACACGTCCTTTACAGTTTCGATCCCTATTCTTTGAGCTAAAGGATCAACTATCAGATCACTTCTTTATTTACACAGACGGTTCAAAATCAGAATAAGTGGCAAGCTAGAGCGTCACTGAGGAAACTAAAGATAGTAAATTGGTCTATATCTATAGTTCTGTATTTTTAGCCGAAATAATTGCAATTTACGAAGCTAATTTAGATAGGAAAGTTTGCCATATGTACCGATTCCCTATCCTCCCTTCAAACCATATCTAATTCACAGAACAGTGGATTCTATGCTATACACATTAGATCCATTTTGATCGTAAAACCCCAAAAATTACTCTAATTTGGGCTCCAAATACAAGGTAATGAATTCGCGGATCACGCTGCAAAGTAAGTTTACGCTGCTACTGTGACTTCTACTCCTAACTACAACTTCTTCGACATCAAACACTGCCTGAAAATATACCACACCCACAAAAATAAGCAGATTTGGAACACTACCTCTCGACCTGGTATAAAGATACAAGCCCAAACCGAATTTCTCTTGTCGATTATTTACTTCGTACCACAGACACAATCAGCAGACTGAACAGCATGAAATTACTAAGACTCAGATTAGGTCTTTTAAATATTTCTCACGGACACCTGATGAATATTGAGCCCAAGCCATATGCAACTGCATTATCCAAACTCCCAACAGTATCCTATCACATTACCTTCGTGAGTGTCCAGAACTGAACCGCTTCAGATATTATATCTTTCAGCATGATGATCCCTTGTCCGTTCTCTCTAACCCCTCCCCATCAGATATTGGTAAAATCTTGAAATTTTTGAAAACATTTAAACTATATTACATAATTTAATCCACCCTCGTTGACTTGTTGAAGCGGCGGAAGGCCATTGTTGCTATTGCTGCTATATTTATAATTAAGTATTAATACAGTTAATTCACAAATTTTATTAATAAATAACTAATAGCGCACAGATAGAACACAGACAGTTTACCAACTGAATGGTACTGATAGAACATCGAATTTTCCTCCAGTGGTTCGAGGTGTTCACCAAGGCGCAGGTAGGTGGGTAAAATGGCTGGCGACCTCAGGTCACCTCAATTAGCAATAGTGCCGTTTTGTTCCCATGTCCTCGCAAGCCTAAAGAAAATGGTAATATGCTTTTGAACATTTACAACCATCCGGAGTTTCTGACAAAGGTGGATAGGTCTGCAAGTTCTAAGCTAAAAAAGGACTTCCGAGATATTTGAGTCTCAAGCGAGCGAGGGCTGGGCAATCACAAAAAAAGTGTACGACTGTTTCTTTCTCCTGCAGGTCTTTACAGCTCCTGCAATGAGCATTAAACGAAATCCACATTTTTTCAGCGAGTGTGATAATAGTTCAATGAGCTGTGCAGACCGCTATAAGGTTAATGATTTTATGTCTTAGTTTATTTAGAAGGTGGTTAGTTCTTTTTGCGCTGTAATCAGGCCACATCATTCTAGAAATGGCACATGTCGCAGTGTTTTTCCACATCTCGCGAGCCTTGCGGAGGAAGTGATTCTAAACATTTCCCTTACCAACAGTTAGGGGGACGCCCACGTCCTAAATCGGTTTCCGATGAGCCTCTTCGTGCTAGCTCATCAGCTCTCTCGTTGCCCTCAATGTCCCTGTATTCTCGAACCCACACAAGGGATATTATACTACTTCCTGATAATAATTTAAAGTCCTCCTTGCAGAGGCCGACCAACTTAGAGTTGGTAAAAGGTGACGCTAGCGCCTTTATTGCGGCCTGACTGTCGGAGTAAATGTTTTTGGTCAGCTTGTGCCCCTGCAACGCCCTGCATGCATGCCAAATTGCAAACACCTCTGCTTGATGTTGATTGCAATTTGAAGGACACCAGAAAATTGAAAGGTTCTGAAAATATTCCCGCACCCAGCCCAGATTTCATCTAGGAACCATCGGTGAAAATTGGCGTATCCCCTTGCGTGAGCGTCTTTCCCTTCTTCCAATTATATCTACTTGGTGGAACTCTGTTAACACAGCCCGCAAAATCCAGATTGCGAACGAAGAAGTCGGTTCTGGAGGGTACTATGTCTGGTGGCAGTTGCCTCAAAATGCTACCATGATCATACAGGGTATCTCTCCAGATACCGGATTCCCTGAGTGTTAGTGCACTTTGTGCAGAAATACAATAAGTATGAAGATATATTGGGAGGAGGTTTAGAATCACGTCTAAAGCAACCGACAAGTGTGGCAGCCTTCTGTAATTCCAATGCACGAGTTACATCCGCACTACCAACAACAACAATATCAATACATACAGCAGCAGCTAGATCAAATTGACTTTAAAATGAACCAGCATCAAATTCTCTGTAAAATCATCCAAGTCAGCTCCCACAGCTCACTCATTAAAAATATATCCTGACAACAGATCCTGACATCACATCCTGTCATCAGATCCTGAAATTAAAATCCAACAGATCCTGAAATCAAAAGCAGACATTCGATCCTGTCATCAGATCCTGACATCAAATCTTAGGTACATCGTAATATCCTGGAAGCAGCTATATCATCATTAATGGGAACTGTTGATAAAATAATACTACTCCTGGGGCCAAGTTAAGTAAGTATTGGATAGTTCTTATATTAGGTGTGTATCAGAAAATTATTTATATAAAGTTAAAACGCTTGACTAAATATATATTTAAAAGTTTTAAACAACGTGAAGAGTAATGAAAAATAGAAATTCCGCGAAATATATACTCCTTTTTACAACAAAAATTAATACAGATTTATACAAACAAAACATACTACAAATCTTTAACTGTGCCTAAAACTTGCTTGTGTGACCGCGAAACATAAGTACGTTAAACAAAATACTATATATAGCAACTGCGCTAAAACTAAATGAAATTATAAGAAATTGTACTTCAGTTAAGCCCATCCTATAAACAGAAGTACCGACAGAATATTGGTACAGCGACATAGCCAGAAGACAATTCACTATAGAGCTTATAAAGCTGAAAATAATTAAATATTCGCACATATATGTATATATATATCAAAAACAAACAAAAAAAATAAAAAATAAAAAAAGCAAAATCTGTTAAAGGAATGTATATATACTAGAATAAAAAGGAATTATATAAATTTATAATTATTCACAATATATTAAATCAAATTACTAGGAATAGGAGGTCCATAATTCATAATTGTCTATAAGAACAAACATTTAAAATTCTGGGTATACCCAAATTTATTTTAATCCAGAGTAGAAAACGCCGATTACTACACGATTTCCATAAAACAAGAAGAAACAAAAAAAAATCAACATGAATCAGCAGCTTACTCTCAAATGACGACACTAGGAGATGCACCTCCAACGACATGGGCAGAATCGAAACAATATTCCAACCAGAACCTAGTATCGCTCCGACCACATCAAGCTCTCTCTGGCCATAGCGCTACTCTAAGGGGGGAGTAGTTACATCCGCACTAACAACAACAACAATATCAATACCAACAGCAGCAGTTACATCAAATTCACTTTAAAATGAACCAGCATCAAATTCTCTGTAAAATCACCCAATTCATATTCCCATTAAAAACATCAGATTCAAATTCACTTTAAAATCATCCAGCATCAAATTCTCTGTAAAATCATCCAATTCATATTCCCATTAAAAACATCAGATTCAAATTCTTTGTAACATCATCCAGCATAAAATTCTTTGTAAAATCTCCAATTTAAAATTCAATGTAAATTCATTAAATTAATTTCTTTAGAATCAGCATATTTTATAATATAAATAAGTGTACTTTAAAATAATTTGTTCAATATAAAACTGATTGTGAAGTGGAAAGGTTCTTTCATTTCAACATCGTAGCTCACGCGGTTCTCTGGATTCTATGTAGTTTCGTGAGATTGTAGCGCTTCCTACGAGCTTCCTACCAAACCACGGAGCTGTATGTCAAGATCGGCCGCACCACCATACATCCAGAGCACAATTTTTGTCTAAGACCCCATTTTTGGCCAGCCATCGACTTGCAAGCATAGAAAGCCACACAGGCCCTCCGTACTTGTTCTTCGATGCACGCTTTCCAACTAAGTTTGAGGTCCAATATGACACCAAGGTATTTTACCCTGGATGATAGTGATAGCCCCTGACCGTAAAAGTCTCGGCAGTTTGAAGGATGGAGGCTTATATTTCTTTGTGAAAAGCAACAGTTCCTTTTTATCGGAGGTAAGCCTCAGGCAGCACCTGTTCGCCTATCTAATAAGTTTGCCCAAGACACCCTCCATGATGTCACTCATCATAGTGGGGAAGGATCCAGAGCACAGCACCGACACGTCGTCAGCATACGCTACCACTTTGACTTCTTCAGAGTCAAGTTTAGCGAGAATTTGATCTATAGTTACTAGCCACAACAGAGGAGAAAGGACTCCGGCCTGGGGTGTACCAAGGCTAAATTTTGGGAACATTTCTCTGTACTTACATATTATGTATGTGTATGTGTATGCCGGATTATTGCAGGATTAAAATTACCTAGCCTCGGCTTACCGTTTTCTCATTCTGCAGTGTGGCGGTGAAAAATTTGCAAATTATGATGCGGAAAGGAAACGGAATATTAAAGTTTTATTCAACAACATTATGAGGTATATTATTTTTGTTTAAAATTGTCACTTTCTTTGTATCTAACTGGAAAATATCCTCAGAGCACTCCTTTTCGGATCACGGGTACATTGAATTCAAAATAGTGGTCGCACCACTGGTATTCACTCCCATTAGGAATCAAAAATGGATGGATTGGAATACATTTAGGGAAACCTTTACAAAATAATTGTCAAGAGCGGTCCCGGTAGGTAGTCACACTGCACAACAGTTATATAACACAGTGGGAACTCTGGATATGACAACGGCACCACTAAAGAATCTTGCCAGGTGAGGACATCAAGGGGCAAGACTAAACACACTTTATAAGACTCAGTAAATAGTGCCACAGACTTTTTAATCGAGCTCAGGTATCGAACCATTGGTCTGCCTATAAAACCAGCCTGGGAATCTTCAAAAAAGCGTTGAGATCGGCGAAGCGCACCTCGTGGAGGCTTTTTTGCCAAAATGTAGAGAGGAATCGGAGACTAGTCGCCCCGCAAAATCGTCGCGTTACGTCCAAGTATTTCTAGCGTTCTACACAAGGATTATGACAGCTGGACGACATCTTATTCAGAGACCATCTAACTCCTAGACTGACTACAAAGCAACAAATTTTCTCCTTCACGATGAATGGCACAAGGTTGGACTTTCAAGCACATACACCTAGAACTTGTTGTAGACACAGAGCTAGGCTGGAAGACTAATAGGCTCTAAAGAATACGCAAAGTAAAAGTAGCACTTTATTCTTGCAAGACAGCACTCGGTTGATAATGGAGTTTGGAACTGGAAATGTTGGTTTGGATCTTTATATCGGTTATCAGACCCATATAAAGATCCAAAGGTGTAGTCAACTGGCGGGTGGCCACCAATAAAGAAGTCGACATTAAGCCAATAAATTCCATACACATATTGGCGGTGCTGTGTAATAACAACTGGTGCTTTAAGATCTAGCCATCCAAAGAGCAGTGCGCCCTCCTACACTTTATCAAGTTTAGCTCTTTGGTAAGCACATAGCATTCCTCTTAGGAGACTCAATGCATCAAGAACATGGACTCGACAACGCGTTCATTCCCAACCACATTGACTACTTCCTTCCCTCTTATCTATTCGACGAAGGTTTGGGGGTGGTGTATTATGCGAAAACCTTCATTTTAGTGGAAGCTTCCGACTTCCAGGCTACTGCAGCGTGTTCCAAGCACCAGGAGGCACTGGCAATATTAAAAGCTCTATCATCACTGAAGCAGTACAATTCACCAGACGAGCAAGTACAAATCTTCACTGATAGCCAGGTTATCAGGGCAAAAGATGCTTAACCAAGGCATCCACCTCCTCGATGCTGGTCTCCCTCCTTCGCTCCGTGGCGCGACCCTCCCTGATTTGGGTGCCAGGTCCTTGAGACATAAGAGGCATCTGTGTTGCTGATGAACTTTCAAAACGTGGCACAATAGTAATAAACTAAATAAAATAAACTAAACTACACCCACATGGCGGTAATACCTCGCGCTACCTGTAAACACTACATTAGTTGTAGCTTCCTCGAATAGGCCAACAAAGGGTGGAAGAACGCACCTGTAGTACGATTAGATAGGTCTCCGGGCCTCATCAAGCGTAGTTCCAAAGCGAATTTGATACAGTAGTTAAATTTGAAAATTTTTTTGTTCAATTTTTAGAAAGTTGTTGTATGTATTGACTTTGGAAGAGCATATCTCTGGAGAAAATGCGAAGTGTACAGAGAAATGGGAATAATTTAAGGCTTTTGATTTTAAGAAAGGCTGGAATCGGGAATTATTGCAGCATAGATACTTTGAAAAGGAGTACTTAAAAATTATGGCTATCACATTTCGTAAGCAAGTATATATACTTTAATTGTTGATGTGGGTGCGACCTTTGCTCCCAAACTTTGCTTTAATAAACCAGTTGCGATTACCACTAACTAAAAAGCATCGGTAACTCCTGGCTGTATAAAACATTGTGAAAGGAATTCAAATGTATATTTATTTGTTACGCAGCTCTGTCCCTTTCATTGCTACGGCTGTCCTCAGAATATTCCGGTAGTCTTGAATTTGCTATTGTCATGATTATAGCAGTTCTTATTATTATATTCTGCTTGTTTCCATTGGAATTCTCCTTTCCACCTTCACTTATACGTGAGTCGTTTTTAACTTATTCGCATTACCCGCCATTATATCTGCTCCTTTGTTTGCGCGATTCCAAGTCGGATTCGGAGAGGGAACCGTGATTAGTCAAAATACGGATATATGCTTTAATACAATTATCGACTGAATTTCTTAGCATGTCTGGGTAATTTAGAAAGGGATTAATTATTCGATTTAATCAATTTTTAAACCCGACTACCACGCGAATAGCTTAAAACCAATTTTTAAAGACCTGTGTTAAAAACTAAATGAAACGTGCTATCTGCAAAACGTAATGCTGAACTACACAATAAGAGTATGAGTGTTAGTTGTAGTACTTTATGGATCAACTTGAGCCTGATTATTGAGTAAGTGTATCTGGTTTAATGTCAGGCAATGGTAGGAATATTTATGCTACTCTTTGGTAACATATTCACTCATGTACGCACATACACCAACGCCATGGAACACAAAGAAACCAACCCCTGAGAAATGATTACTCCACAGTTGTTTCCTAGTAATTATAGTTTTTACACAAAGTAAAAATAAAAATACCCAACTGATGGTGGAGGCTGCTAAGGGGAATAGAAAAGTAGTGAGTATGAAGTTCTGAACACAGCAGAAGAAAAGTTTTGCTAATTTGCGGAGGATTTTTGGATTTGTACCAGAAGTTAATTAGCAAGAAGAAGCCATTGTCGTTAAAAGGGGTGACTCGAAATAAATATGATGAAATAAAATATATACGAACATAAATGCATATACATATTGCACAACACATGAACAGTTATAGTTTTACGAAGGATTCATCAAATATTCGCGTATTTGTTCACATCCGAAAATTTCTGGCATAAATACGAATTTAAGGAGATTTCTTCCCCAACTCGGAATCCAGACTCACACGGAAATGTACGGATAGAGTAGATATATACCAAAATATAAAAATTCAGCTACATCGGAAGCAGATTTGGAAGCGGAGTAGTAGAACTACCTTTTCTATATATTTAAATTTGAAGAACCAACGCCATCTCGACAGGAGTAAACACCGCAATGAACTAATATGGGTAATTTCGAGATGAGCGCAATCATCGCCGCAATACAGTTAGGTACGTGGGTAGGAGTGGCCGCCTATTTTGCCAAAAGCACACTTGAGTACACCTAATGGCTCATTGTGATACCACGGTGTGGTGCCGTCCAAGCACTGACTAAAAAGTTGTCTTACGTGGGATGGTGATAGTCAGCGCAAAGACAGCGCCGGGAAAGGCATGACTCCCTCATAATGTTGCACGAAACCATCCTGATAGTTTGATGAACCTTGCTATGTCCCTAATATTGAAGGATGACAGCTCTGTCAGGATTGTAAGAAATGGGCACCAAAGGTGTGATTTCTTCTTCTCCTCAAGGATGGGCAGTGACATAAGAGGTGGATAACCGTCTCGTCCTCCTACTCGGAACCACAGCTCCAGCAAAAATCATTTGCAGTTACAGCAATATGGTCAAACAGTCGAAGCGAATATATAGCAGCTGTTCCGGCAATACGATGCAGATATACGGCAGCGATTACAACAATGCTTCAGCAGTCTAAGAGGATGCCAAGGAACAATTACAGCAGAGTGAAACATGACTTACTCAACTAATGGAACAGTGAGCATATCGTGGGTAGATCGTGAGCAGCAGTTGAAGCGGAAGTAAATAAATAATTGTAGTGCAAAGCAAACTTTATGCCAAGACGAAGTGTGAAGAGCAATACAGACAATTGTTCTAATTTTAACAGTCAGATTGTTTAATTATTACACAATCCAGCGGTACGAATCCGAGAATTGAGGTAGTATAAATTGTCAGGAGGGCGAATTTCGTAACAATATGTACGAGTATATGAATACAGTCCCTGGTCTCGCTTGGTAGTATTGGTTCCAATGCTGTAAAAAGTTACAAGCATTTCAATGTTGCAAACTTTGATAGGTGTAGGACGAACAGTATAGAAGTTAGGGCCATTTGAAGTTTTAGCAGTGTTTCATTTTGGACTCAAGGGTAGCATGGGTATGACCGATCAATAAGATTTTGTAAATATAAAAATAAGATTTAGTAAATATAAACAAGAAAATCAGAGATGCTCCGAAAAGAATAGAAAAACGAGTAAAAAAGTCTGAAGCATTAGACATGAATAAGTTAGACCGACATCAAAATACCCTTTACCTTTTACCCTTACATGTGCGTGAGAGTTAAACACTGGCGATTTTTTATACGTAAATAAGAAATTAGGAATATATATAAGGAAATTTTCAGTAGTGTACAACGAGTTAATTATAATGGAAGGAAGCGTGACCTGTAACTAATCGTCTCCATATCTCGTGTGTGGCTTGGCAGCGTCAATATATTAAAACCAATTCCAAGAATTTGGCATATGTCCTAAGATTTAAATATGTATCAGAGGGCATGGTTCTCAAAATGTCCCGCCCATTTTCTGTTTTGTCTTTCTTATTTTTTTTTAAATTTCCCAATTCATTTACAATCTGTTTTTCAATAATAAGTAAAATGGCTTGAACAATTTGGCTATACTATACTATTCTGCCCACTGGCAGAGCAAATATTATTTAATCAAGAAAATGTATTTTTTATTCCTACATACATAATAATATACATAAAGAACAAAACATCAAAAAGACGAAACCTATGTGGAAGTTCGGTGGGTGCGATTCGCTTTAGTATTCTTTGTGGGCAATTTTCCATTTCCGATAGTTGTCGCATATGAGAATTTTCACGCTCCGTCTTTAGACGCTCCGTGTATTTTCTGCTACATTTTTTTATGGTTTCCTCCACCGTGCCAATCAAAGAACACAGAGAAGCGACACTTAAACGTCAAATTTTCAAACGTAAAAGAATGTCTTTGTTTATCAATAGTTGGCTATATGGATAGGTTTGTTTATCATTGGTTAACCATAATTCTGAAGAAAATCAGTTACACTAATACAATTTTGCACATATGTAGTGTGCGCAAAACAAGAGTCGTTTCTCTGTATTCTCTGGTGCCAATGTTCAAGTCATTGTGAATGCCTTCACTTACCAGTCAGCCTTCGTTATCGTACGGAGAATTTTTGATTGTGTCGTTTGGATCAGCTGTATGTTGGTTTTGCTCGCAGCCCCCAGATTTCTATCCCTATATTTTCTGTTTCTTATGTAGTGATAATTTGGAACTTCTTCCTAATAGCCAACATAATTGTCCGAATTTGTTTCTTACTTCGTATTGTTTACTTTTTATGTGTTTTCTCCAAGTAAGTTTGGTGTCGATTATTATGCCAAGGTATTTTGCGCTGGGTTGATTTTTAATTATTTCGTCTTTTATTGTTAGAGGATGTTCCTCAGAATTCCTATTAGTACATACAACTTGAACAGATTTCTCTTTGATTATTTCTATAACCCATTGTTTGAACCAGAGGACTGTATTTTTGTTTATTCTTTGCAGCGTATCAGTCGCGGTTTTTTCGTCGTGGTTTGATGCTAGGAGTACAGTCTCATCCGCAAATGTCATCTTTTAAAAATATTCTCGAAGAGGTGCTTGCTTTTTTATGACACAAGCTTTTGAGGCGACGGTTTATATGTTGAATCTTAAACAACAGATTATGGGCTTACGTCACGCGTATAATTAGACAATTTCAAAAAAAAATGGCAAATCTTCCGATAGGATTTTCGTTGGAGCGTTTAAGAGGGCGCGAGAGTTTCGATGTGTGGAAGAGGCAGGCCAAATCTTGTCTTGTCATCAAAGGTTGCTGGAAGGTTGTTGTTGATGGTCTTACTGAAGGTCAGGAAGCTGCAAATGAGCGTGCTTTGGCTGAGATCACTTTGTTGGTGGATCCTGGTAATTATGGGCACATTGCAGCTGCGAAAACAGCAAAGGAAGCATGGGACGCTTTGATGAGCGCGTATGAAGACACTGGTCTTACAAGGAAAGTGGAATTGCTACAACATTTAGTAAATATAAAATTGAAAAATTATGGCTCTGTTCAAGAGTATGTGAACGAATTGGTGATTGTTGCGCTAAAAGTAAAAAATGCCGGTCTAAACATAGACGATGAATTGACAGCTTCATTAATGCTAGCTGGATTGTCAGATGATTTTAAACCACTAGTTATGGCTGTGGAAAATTCTAAAGAAAAAATCTGTTACTCCAAGACGCTAAATTCGACAATCAGAACGCTGAAAAAGAAGCGGCATTTTATGTTAAAAACGCTGAAAACAAAAAGAAGAAAAAACAAATCAAGTGTTACAACTGCAAAGCTTTTGGTCATATTTCTCGAAATTGCCAGGCAAACGACAACGGCAGAAACAACGATAGACCATATAAAAGTAATAACAAAAATAGTTCATCGACGCTTATTGCAGTAAGCAAAAGTCTGCAAGTTTCTACACATATACAAGCGCACAAGGCAATGATAGAGAAGAAAACAACCATATGGCAAGCAACCATATGGTAAATAACTGTGAGCATATGTACAATAAGCACAACGTCGAAAACAAAACAGTTGTTGTTGCAAATAAAAATAAAATTAATGTAGACTGCGCTGGCGATGTCGACTTAAGAATTTTTAATGACGAAAGACGGGAAAAAAGTTATTTTTGAAGGAGAAACCTGCAGAATTCTTGATGGAAAAAATAATTTGGTTACATCTGCTATGGTTTATAACGATCTTTACCGCATAAATAGTGATGTGCATATTAAAAAAGAAAATGTTTTTATTGCCAAAAAAGATTTTGATTTGTGGCACAGAAGAATGGGTCATATTTGTGACAAAAATTTAAATGCAGTGAAAAATGCTGCTTTGGGCATTAATTTTAATGAAACAAATAAAGAACCCTGTGTTGTATGTGTAAAAGGCAAACAAACAAGAAAGCCTATAAGAGAAGATGGTACTAGAGCTACAAAATTGTTAGAGTTGCTGCATTCAGATGTTGTTGGTCCGCTGAATGTAAATTCATTTTCTGGTGCTCGTTTCTTAGTGACGTTTGTAGATGATTTTTCAAGAAAAATATTCATATACCCTCTTAAGAAAAAATCCGATGTTTACGACACTTTTGTTGAATTTAAAGAAATGGTGGAAAACCAGTGTTCTGCCAAAATAAAAATTCTACGGACGGACAATGGAGGGGAGTATATAAACAAACGCTTCGAAACTTTATTGAAAAGCAGCGGCATAATTCACCAAAAAACTTGTCCATATTCTCCTGAGCAAAATGGTGTTGCGGAAAGAGTTAACCGCACTTTGATGGAGCGTGTGAGATGTATGCTGATCGACAGTGGCTTAGATCATCGTTTTTGGGCTGAAGCTGCCAACACCGCTTGCTATTTAATCAACAGAGTTCCTTGTCGAGCTGAAAATCGCTGTCCCGAAGAAATTTGGTCTGGGCGTCGACCAAATTTAAAATTTTTAAGAGTTTTTGGCTGTCCTGCTCTTGTGCATGTACCCAAAGAGAAACGCCGGAAGTTGGATAACAAATCTATTGAATGTATCATGATGGGAACAGTTCAGAAAGTAAAGCATACCGATTGTTCAATCCTAAAGACAATGGAATCATCATTAGCCGAGATGTGGTGCTCTTAGAAGGAAGCAAGGTAAATTTAAATGCTAAAAATGATTTTTATTATCCAGAATTGCTCCAAGACTGCGGTGTCAATTCAGGGGAGAGTACTGGTCATTCAGAATTGCCACCTGAAGCTGGATCTACGCTAGAAAATTCTGAGCCAGTAGAGAGTGAGTCAGATGCCAGCCAATATGATGATTCTGTGGAGTGGCCTTCACCACTTCATTCACCAGCCGCCGATGACAATGAATCCGAATATACTCCGAATGTACACGCGCTCGAAACGTCCCCGTAAGTGAAGATATCCGTCGTTCCGATCGCATTGCAAGCAAAATTCAGCGAGCGCATAACTTTTGCGCAATGGAGTATGTCTCAACTGAACCAAATAGCGTGCAAAATGCAATGTCCTCTTTCGAATCGACCGAGTGGAAAGCTGCTATGAGGGATGAAATTGACTCGCTTATTGCGAATAAAACTTGGGTGCTAACTAATCTACCGCATGATGCCAGGGCTATTAAATCGAAATGGGTGTTCAAAATTAAGAGAGATGAACAAGGTGACCCCATTCGTTAGAAAGCTCGATTGGTTGCGAAAGGTTTTTCGCAACGTGAAGGAATAGATTACTCTGAAACATTTGCTCCAGTTGTCAGGTATGATTCCTTACGATATTTATTAGCCCTTGCTGTGAAAAACAATATGCTGGTTCAGCAAATGGATGCAGTAAGTGCATATCTCAATTAACAATTAACAATTAACTCTGAGTTAGTCGAAATGGGACTTATAAGAGGCGAGGTCGATCAATGCATTTACCATAAAGTGGATGATGATGGTCAAGTATTGTACGTAGCCATATATGTAGATGATGTCTTGATTTTCTCCAACAACTTGAAGTCCATAATTTCTTTGAAGGCAAAGCTGGCCAAGAAATTTAATATGAAGGATATGGGAGAGGCGTCATCAGTACTGGGAATGAAAATTACTCGAGGTAAAGATCATCTTAAAATTGACCAATCGCAGTACATATCAGATGTTTTAGTGAGATTTGGAATGAGTGATTGCAAACCGACATCAACTCCTCTCGACTACAATCAAAAGTTATCAGCTGATATGTCACCTAACGATTATGAAGGCAAAAAGAAAATGTCAAAAATTCCATATATGCAGGCGATAGGATGTTTGTTATTTGCCGCAGAAATTACTCGACCTGACATATGTTTTGCTGTAAATTTGCTAAGCCGTTTTAGCACGAATCCTGGTAAAGCTCACTGGGAAGCCGTAAAGAGGATAATGAGGTACCTGAAAGGCACGATCGATAAAGGCATTTTATACAAGAAGCAAAAAGATGATGAAATTACTGGGTATTGCGATGCCGATTGGGCTGGAAACGTAGACGATCGCAAATCTACAACTGGTTATCTTTTAATTTTTCAATCTGCTGCTATATCATGGTCTACAAAAAGGCAAAGGACAGTGGCATTGTCTTCGACGGAATCCGAATTCATGTCACTTACCGCAGCAATCCAAGAGTCTGTTTGGTTGAAACGTTTGGAAGCTGAAATCAACACCCTAAAAGAAACAAAAGTATGACTCTATTTTGTGGCAACAAGGGTGCTATACAAGTTGCGCTTAATAATAATTACTCACCAAGAACAAAGCATGTGGACATAAAAGCCAAATTTATTCGCCAAAAAATAGATGAGAAGGAAGTCGTTTTGGAATACCTTAGCACAAATGAGATGGTCGCTGATGTTTTCACTAAGGCTGTTACTGCTCAAAAGCTTGAGGATTTTAGAAACAAATTTGGCCTTTTTTAATCTCTTTTTACATAACATGAAAATTTTAATTGCCTATTTGAATTTGAATTGAAATGTAAATGTTTCCATTGTTCTTATTTTTTTTTATACGTGAAGAGTGCATGAGAAATTCAATATATTCTTCGTCAGGATATTTATCATTCAGGGAGAGTGTTGAGATTGAATGAGTAATACCCACGTCTGACATTTGTCCTGCACTTTACATCATTGTAAATTTAGTACTCTACTAAATTTACAGTGATGTAAAGTGCAGGACAAATGTCAGACGTGGGTATTACTCATTCAATCTCAACATTATAAATATGATAAGTGTCATGCTAATCCAATTTCCTAAACCCAATAATATTATTTGTATGATTTATTTTGTTATAGACTCCATTTGCTGAACGATTCTGTCAAGATAAAAGATATACTAAGTAAATTTAACTCACTACAGTCCCTCCCGGGTCATTCGCAACCCAATGTTATATTTATTATAGCATATATTTTGTTCTCACGTAACCACAGTGTTAATTTTCCTAAAATGCATTACAGAAATATGCGTAGCTGTGCTCCGTGTTTGGTTAATGAAAGTATTTACACCATACAACACAGAGAAGCGACACTAAAATATCAAATTTTCGGACGTTTAAAAAAAATTCTTTGTTTATCATTAGTTTTGTTTGTTATTAGTTTTGTTGTCATGGATAGGTTTGTTTATCATTGGTTCTAAAGAAAATTTACCACACTACTACAATTTTGCACATGTGTGAGTGTGTGCAAAACGAGAGACGATCAAGTGTCGCGTCTCGGCGGTCTCTGATTTACACTTGCATTTCCGGTTTACGGGTTCGAGTGTATATGGAAATGTATGTTTTCGTTTGATAGAGGTGAATGCCAGGGTTTTTAAGCCAGGAAGTCACTTTTCTGTACGAAACGAAAGTTTTACTTACTGAGAGGTTGAGATGGGCCAATATTGCAGCCCTTTTCAGCCATACAAATCACCGGGTGCGGATGGTATCTTCCCAATCCTTCTCCAAAGGAGCGGTGAGGTATTGATTCCGACTTTTGACAACACTCCTCACGAATATGTGATTAGGGCTCTTAACAATAGAAGAATAGATAATACCACTTCCAATTGGATACGAGTTTTACTCAACAGTAGACTGATTGAAGTTGAAGCAGGTGATAAAACTTTTAAAGTCGAAGCCAATAAAGGATGTCCACAGTGGTATTATCACCTATTTTGTAGAGCATAGCAGTTGATGATATTCTGGTAAAATTCAGAAATCTAGGCATATCATGTCAAGGATATGCGGACGATATTGTGATATTATCCAAATTATGGCTTATTAGCAGCTAGGGAATGGTGCATGGGAACAGAATTGAAAATCTATGCCTCAAAGACCAACATTGTACCATTTACTAGAAAAAGATCTTTACCATATATTAAACCTATTCTTCTAAATGTTGCACAGGCCGATATTAGCTCTGAGACCAAATACCTCGGAGTCATTTTCGACAAAAAGTTATTGTGGAAGGGTCATCTGACAGCAACTACCAAGAGGGCTACAGCTTTCTTAATGATATGTACACGGCTTGCTGGTAGCTCTTGGGGATGTAACCCAAAAATCGCTGGATGTATACCATAATAGTGAGACCTATTATCACCTATGGGTCTATAGCCTGGTCAAATAGAGTCATACTTAATGCAGCGAAATCTGTATTAAGTAAAGTACAACGCCTTGCCTGGCTTGTCATCAATGGAGCTATGCGCTCCTGTCCAGCGGTAGGAATGGAAGTTATACTAGATCTAACACCCTTTCATCTAGTAATGCAAAACTCTGCTAGGAAATCTCTAAGCAGAAGACAACAAATTATCTCGAGAGAATCAAATTACACCCAAAATATATGGGGTAACAATTCAGATCAAGAATATGGTATACTAAAATTTCACAAGGATTTTATGCCAAGAAAATTCAACATTGCACACAAATACAGTGCAAGATGAGTTGCAAAGAAGAACGGAGGGGTATAAATGAGTCGTATAAAATTAGAAAAAACTTCTTCTTATGGTATACAGACGGTTCTAAGACAATGGACGGAACTGGGGCAGGAGAATTTGGGCCTGGAACTAACTACTGGGAACCAATGGGCTCTTTCCCAAGCATTTTTCAAGCGGAAATTCACGCTATCAAAATATGTGCCCAGTTCAACATTGTCAGGAAATATCGGGGGAAAACATCGTGATTCTATCTGATAATCAAGCAGCACTCACCCTTGGTGAGCTCTAAACTTGCATGGCACTGTATTGGGAAACTGAACTTCCTAGGCAGTATGAACAATTTATCTCTAATGTGGGTACCAGGCCACATAGGAGTAGAGGGAAATGAGAAGGGTGATAGTTTAGCAAGAAAGGCTGCTTCCTCTCCTCTCAACGGCCCTGAACCCTTCTGTGGAGTATCATCCGATACCATTGAAGGTCTGCTAAAGAAGTGTACAGATGCAAGAGAAGTCAAACCTGGAAAACTCTTCCGGGATTAAGACATTTCAAAGCTCTTCTGGAAGATTTTAATCCTAAAAGAGCCAAGGAGTAAATAAATATGCCACGGAGCAAATTAAGAATCATCACATGCATATGAAGCGGACATTGTAGACTCAACTACCATATGAAAAATTTGGGTATATCTTCAGATGCCATCTGTCGATTCTGTGGAGAAAGTGACGAAACCTCACTGCACCTGATCACGGACTGCGGACCATTGGCTGACAGGTGTTTTGGAGAATATATCTTAGATATGAGTAAGATCCCGCAACTTGATTCCTCTAAAATAAATGAATTCCTGTCGGAAATCAACCTGACAGAAGAATTGCACATGTACACAATAGATCTTTCAGATCGCGGTGTATAACACCCTTAAATAAATTTAACTTGAACCACTCTACGCTTCTTTAATATTTTTGTATTTCTATGCGCCTTGTATAAAAGATCTCTGTCTCTTTCCCTCACTATATCTTCTCACGCAAAATTGTGCTTGCAGTTGTCAAGTTTAAAATAAATATGCCTGTACATTTGAACAGCAAAGACCTGCAATGCATGAATTAACTTTACTTCCTTTGCTGGCTCTTGCTCTTCTTGCTATTTTGGCAAGTGTGCAAATTTATTTAAAGAAGTTTACGAACTTCCTTTATTTTATTTTTGTTCATTGCAAAAATGAGTAGGAACCAACCGTTTCGGTATATAATGATGAAGAAAGAAATCGTGTGGTACAAGGGTGATATTTCATCACTGGAAAGCATTATATATATATATATATATATATATATATATATATATATATATATATATATATATATATATATATATATATATACGAGTACTCCTGTTACTCCTGTTACTGTACTGCTAGTAAAATGTTTGTAGGGTATACTTTGGACTATTTATGTCAGTCTTAGAGGCAAGGATGAGAGGCACATTTTAGGGTCAGAATTTTTGGGAACATTCCTTATCCCTGGACAGGCTTCTAAGGTTCATAAAAGAGTCAAAGAAGTTTGAATAGGTATAGCTTCCTTTCCAAAATTCTCTGATCTCCCGTTGCCTAAATATTTTTCCAGGCTTAGTACAATGGGCATCAGTTCCTGAGTGCTTGTAGACCTCCTTTTTCGGCGGTTCTCCGGCCTACTCCACTTCTATCAATCTATCTATCCTGTGGCGAGGGAGTTGAGTGTTTATTCAATTATCGTTATTTCCTTGGCATGTTTATTTTCGGTAGTTTTCGGTTATCTCTGGCCCACCCACGAACGGGAGCTCATTATCCGTCAACATGAACACGACAACACGTCCACTTACTCGTATATATGGTTGGTTGGTGCCAAAATTTGAAGCTGATGCGCCGACTGTAAGGCCTAAAACTCTGTTAAAGAGTGAAGTCACTTGTCACTCTTTCGTTTATATACACATAGGCACCCACTGCTCTCTGCAGCTGTTGACCAAGTAAATAGAAGTTAGTGCGTGCCCCTGTCAAAAGTGTGAGCAGATTTTTTGTTTCTCCACACTGGCACTTAATGTTTAAATTTTTATTTTTAAAGTAACAAACAAAACCTTACACACATGCCTGCACACACAACCGTACACAGAACGCACGAACTCGCTGTGCGGATGATTTTCTATTTTTGTGAATGCTTTTTTAGCAAGACAAGAGGAAATTCATAACTGAAAATTCATAATTTCACATGCACCGAGGTTGTGTTTCACGGTTCGCAGTCAGGCATTAATCCAGCGATTATTATAAAGATAATAATGATGACATTATTGGCACTGGCCCAACAGTATTTGTGACTTCACTGCTTCCTCGCGGCTGGTTGGTTACAGTGCATAGTATGGTCGCGTGCCAAAATCTTTTTTCCCAGTTCCCGTTCGCGTTCCCGTTTTATATGTTCTGCGACAGAAACTTCATTCCATTTTATATGCCAAAAACTATACCAACCGCAGCACAAAGAGGCGAATGGCGGCGATAGGAGGATATGTTAACATCAACGCCATCAGCACTGACGAAAATTTCGTGCTCACGTTTTCATTTTCATTCATAAATTTTGCACTAAATCTGCATTGATTAACACTCGGATGCTCGTTTGACTTATTTTAACCGGATTCATGTTTTTCTATTCACTTTATTTATTTCCTAATTCACGAAAGATAAAACATTTCATTTTGAGTTTTCAGTGAAATCTTAATGAACTTTCATTCTTAAGGATATTTTGTATAGAGCTTCGCGCTAGGTTGAAATCGCTATCTGGACTACAGATAATCGTCCCGAAGATACAATTAGGCTATCTAGAGGCCAATTGTGTTACCACTATTTAGGGGATATGTGTGCCTTTCTCGATAATGTGTGAGGAGCCATACTCCAACAATTTTGAAAATTGGACGAATCACAACAGGATTTTTGCGCTTGGAGACGGACGGACACTGACAGAGTAGATGGACTAATGCCTTCTCCTCAACTGCAACAGGAGTCTCCCACGTCGAGGCCCAGCCTGTTGATACGGCGGGCCAACAGACGCCTTCATGGTTGACTCACAGTTACAGAGTAGATTCCAAAATAGCTATGTATATCATCTTATGCCACAATCCAACAACAATAAACAATCATGCTCAAATACATAGCCAAACAACAACAGCAAACACTCACATATGCTGCATTCTAAAAGAATTTCTGGGCAGGTTTAGATACAATGAAGGATCTTCTTACAAAAGTCATGTCAAAACTAATCTGAAATGTTAGAAAATAGGATTTATACCACTCTCAACAGGAAAACCTACATATTGGCCATCAGACCCAACTAAAACGCCGGATTAAATCGACTTTTGTATACTAAAAGTTGTTGCAAAGAATCATATAAAACTCGAAGACAACTACGATCTACGATGACCATTCCCCGATTCCCTACAACACTTAGCTCAAGCATGATACCACATATGGAGCCACCTTATCTACATAATGCTGACTCTAAGTGGGCGTCGTACAGATCAATAATTTCAGGAAATCTGGCGCTAAAGCTGAAGAAGAAATTAATGAAGCGATTGAATATTTTAATAATAATATACGAAAAGCAGAATATATCTCAAAAGGACACACTGTAAAAATTAACATCAATAGACCTCTGTCACCCGACGTACCAGAACTGCTTTTAAAAAAATGTGGGCTAATGTGAATCTGGCAAGATTCTAGACATCCTAATGATAAAAAAGAGCTCAACAAAGCGGCAAAAATACTAAGAGATATGCTCCAAGATCAGGAAAATCTTAAATTTGAAACTCATCTCAAATCCCTCTCCCCGTCAGACATCAGCTATCATAATTTGTGGACACCAGACATTATGGTTCTAGGAATCGCGCCTCAGGGATATGAAATGGATCACATGAATCTCGCAACCGCCGACGTTGAACGCGAAGCATATTGCGGTTATCGTACATTATATCATAAATTATCACACGTATCTCACTCATTTTTTACAATTTATGCTCGGTTGTTTTGAGTGGTTGAGAACTACGTCATCAGCAGTAGAGAAGTTCTCTACTGAGTTACATAAACGAGCTACAGATCCAGAAAAGAGAAGGCAGAACTGAAGTCTTCTGCAACATTGAGTACGCCTAGTCTTTAAAGTGTCATGGTGGTGGCTGGGAATACGTGGTGAACACAGTTACAAATGTTTCTTATTTATTGCAGCAATGCTTTTAGATAAACAACATTCTTGGTTTTTTTCACCATCGCTCGCGTAAACAAATAGTGCAGATGGTTTTCTGACTCGGGACCATGCAACGTAGAGTTGACCATGCGAGAAAACTGGATTTTCCAAATTCATACCGCACACTTCTAAAGATTGCCGTTGCGACTTAATGATGGTAACGACGAATGCAAGGCGAACAGGGAATTCGCTTAAATTCAAATGGCACATCAGATGGAATCATTGGGATGCAATGAATCAAAACATCTTCACCTTCGAATGTTCCATTCAAAATTATGACTTCTATCATATTTTCTCAATATTCCTGGCAAATCAAGTGTGTTTCAAAATTCTGTGGGATAATTCACCGCCTCATCCTGATTCAAGCTATCCACTGATTTGAATGTGAATAATGGACCTGCTTTCTTTTAAAATAGTCTCGTTAAGATAATTGATGTCTTTGTTTTTTCCGGCCAGTATAGCTCGCTCGCTTATCCGAGCATGATTTTTGTACTGTTGTGCTATGTTTGGGAACACGCTATGAATCAGTTCTCCTTTTGATTGAGTGAAACGGCAAAAATCGTTTGGTAGTATTATCATTCCTGTATTCTTTTCGACTGCACCATCCTCAATTTTCAACAATTGTTTTGAAAATTCATCTGCTGATGGATGGCTTGCAATTGAACGCGTACGTTTGTTTTCAGTCTGTATTCTTACATTTTTCCACAGAATTGAGGATTTCAAGCATGCGTTTATTTCATCGGCAGCAGTGGATTTAGGAATGACTGGTGGCGTTTGTCTAAAGTCTCCAGCAAACAGTATCAGAGCATCGCCAAACAAACCTTGATTTCCTCGTAGATCTTTCATTGTTCTATCCAATACTTCTAATGATTTTTTTTTAGCCATTGGACAATTATCCCAAACGATTATTGCACATTGTTGCAAATTTTTGCCATTGCGGATGTTTTAGTTTTGGATTGTAGGATTGTCATTTGCCTGCATATTCAAGGGGTAAAGTAGCAGCAATGCCAGAAGAAGCCAATGCCAGTGCTATTTTTCGTGCGCGTTCAAAAAATACATTCCACCACTTTCATTTTTAACAACATGCATAATCGTGTCGTATGCATGCTTTTGTTCAATATTAAATTTTGGAATATTTGCTTAAGCAAATTTCTATTTGTCCTTTCTATTTGGATCAGGTACACCAAAAACAGCAATATGGCTACCTTTATTTACGTATTTACAGATGTTTTTTACGGAATTCGCCGAATTAATTTTTACAAAAACGGTGAATACGGCACGATCCCACGATCATCAACTTCAATGTATTGATATCTCATTTTGATAGTGGTTGATTTTCCCTTATCTTCTGTCAACCGGATATAACGGATATCCGTCAACTATTACCTTTATATCGTAATTACCTACAATTAAAATAAAAACCAACTAAATTGCTAAAAAAATTACTGGCAGCAGAGGGAAACAAACGCTTTTTGCAACCTTGTTTTATATATAAGATTTAAGAATTATGGATATTGACATCCCAAAATTTTAGATTTAGAATTCGAAAATATCTTGTTTTGGTTGCTTTTTGCAGCGTTTTTAAATGTTATGTGGTCCCTGAAGCTTCAGCATTTAATTATTCTAATCAGTGCGCAGGAGAGATTCACGGAAATGAGTAATGCAGAACGACCCATGCACATGCTCGTAAAAGGGTTGCAGCGCTGTGAATATACTTCTTGTGTACGCTTTTCACTTGTACTTCGTTGCCTTTGTTTGGTTGTCAGGCACTGGAAGATCCTTTTGTGTATTTGTTTATTTATCTTTCCTGAACCCTCGCAACACATGCAAGATACATTATGATGCTTGGAACAGTGGATTTCTTCCGTGTAATATTGTCGTTATTGTTGCTGTCATTTGCGCCTTATGTTTAATTCGTAGCAATGGAATCGCAGTGCATGTATTACGGCGGTTGTAAATAAAAATATTTAATATTCAATCGGTTTTCCTCTCATATGTAAATGCAAGCGGTATTTCTCTCTCTATCTTCTGGTATATTTTCTGTGTTTCTAGCATGGACGTTTTGGGTTCAAACTTCGGGACGTGTCAGTCTCAGCGGTTCCAAAACTGTTGCTATCTCATTGACCGATTTCACCCTATTAATGCAGCGTCCTTAGAGCGCATATATGAACGAACTCTTAGAACCACCCTCCAATAATTCCAACGTTTTATTTCACTTTGTTTCGTATTGTTTATTTGGTAGCTTTGTATATAATTTTAATTAAATCTCTTTGATGTTTTGACTAGAATATATTTGTATAAATTTGGCGGCATGTTTAATGACTTTGTTGTGGCGACTTTTCTAGTTTTCTTCATGTACTTGATTAAAATTCAAAATATGCTTGTACAACCTACTTCGACATTTTACATTCATTCACTTCGAAATAGTTACGCTATTTAGAGGATGTGCGAAACGAAAGTCCAAGTTGCACCAAAAGCATTTTCACAAAAATATTTCATTCGAGCAGGATCGGCTGTGAGAATTTTTGTTAATTAGCCACATCTAGTCAGTCAGTATAATGATCATACTTAAACAAAACAGTAAATATGCACAAATTAATTGAATACCAAATTTAATGGTGTTATGCACTGCTACCTGAAAGATCTATTGTGATGAAATACCAAATGACACCAATAATAGTGTAGAGCGGACTTTTATTCACAAGAGGATACTCCCTATTTTTATTGCAATTAAATGAAATTAAAGCTCTACTACCATACTTAAAACCAGTAAATAAAGTTGAATCCTGGTTAGATCTATTCCGAGTTACCCTTTACCGTTTGCATGTAAGGGTGAGTTACATAATAACAACTGACTTTGTAAGCACATTTTTCATGCTAATGTTACTCCCACCACGCTCACCAAAACTTCTTACAAATAATTATTGTGTCGATCTCGAGTTATGTAGATATATTAAAAGTAGACGTAGAACTGTGGTTAACCTACCCAATTTCTGTTTAGCGCTTTACAGCGTTACAGTGATCCGTCTTGTGAGATACTGTTCTCCAGCTCTTATGTCACTTCCACAAGCCTGACAGAGCTGTCATCCTTTAGCGACATAGCATCAAACTATCAGGATGGTTTCCTGCAACATAATTGGGGAGTCGTGCCTTTCCCGGCGCTGTTTTAGCGCTGACTATCACCATCCCAAGTAAGAGAACATTTTGGTTTAGTCAGGGCTTCAACGGCGCCACACCGTGGTATCGCAATGGGCCATTAGTGTGCTTTTGGGAAACTTTCCGGCCACTCCTACCTACCTACCTAATATAGGGTAATTTTCAATAGTGTCTCCAGAGTTGATTATATGGGAGGAAGACGTGTACTTTATCCGATCGACCCTATTATGTGTGCATGGTTTTACCAATATTATTATTCACTGCATATTTCGGTCACAACCTTTGTATAGGTTGTAAGTTAGAAGGATGTGGGCGTTGTTCTGGAAGTAGTCAGCCTATTTTTTGTTGTTGTGTTATGCTAGTGCTCTGAACCCTCGAATACAATTTCGTAGATGAGTCTTGTATGGAGACGCAG
Source organism: Clusia tigrina (assembly GCA_920105625.2). Taxonomy (NCBI): domain Eukaryota; kingdom Metazoa; phylum Arthropoda; class Insecta; order Diptera; family Clusiidae; genus Clusia; species Clusia tigrina. The sequence continues at coordinate 507,428 of CAKKTE020000562.1, forward strand.
TAATGAATATAGCTTAATACCGGGCGTGAAAGACGCAGTATACCGCCTATATTTTGCATGCACACTAGTATGGACTCAATGTATATTACTACCTTATTACACTTATTCATCCATAGGAGCATAGCTGGGCTCATTGTATGTTTGTCCTGAAAGTTCCTTACATGGAAAGTGGGCGCGGCCTTTTTCTGATCAACCTCAGTCCTCCTGATAGGTTGATGAACCTTGCTATGTCGCTAATATTAAAGGATGACAGCTCTGTCAGGCTTGTAAGAAATGGGGCGATTTCTTCTTCTGCTCAAGGATGGGCAGTAACATAAGAGGTGGAGAATCGTCTCGTCCTCCTCCTCGGAACCACGGCCTCGACAAAAGTCGTTTGAGGGTAGGCCGAGTCTTTTTGCGTGCTTTCCCAGTATGCAGTGATAAAGTTGGGGATAGGTGGATCCTGATACAGAATCATGGCATTTCCCAATTGAATTTGTGCCTTTTATGGAATTTTGGCTTAGGCCTAGATTAAAATCAAATATTTTTGGGGCATTCGCAATTAATGAGAGTATTTTCCTCTTAGGTTAGTACTATACTGAAATATATAAACTTATAATGGCGATGCAATATATATCTCTGTTTTAAGGACAATTTGGAAGAAACGTGGACCTAGTCGGTAGCAGAAGCACTCTACCTTGCACTCTTCAAGTGTTTTCCATTCATTCAACACGAGCATATTGCCAAATTGGGAATTTTTTACCAAAAATATCTGATAGTAAATTAGATACAATGGCTCGTTCTGTAGTATATAAGAGAAATATGTAGTGTATACGTAAAATATTGTGGGGAATGTTTGAACATTTTGTGGCCAATGAGAGTTAAATAATATTTGCTATCTCAATCACGCATACATAGTTTATAATTACAAAAGCACAGACAAATAACAAAGGCAGCAATGGCTACAAACCAACCATGTAACAAGAGTCTCAAATTACTCGCTATTCAATACCATTTTTCATAATAATAAGAGTACATTTAAATAAATAATACATGAATTGTGCCATGGGCCAACATTTTTACAGCGCAACAAACGGTAAATACCGGTACACATACAATCCACAGCCACACACACGAAACCACATTTATGAATATGATAAACACAGTATACGCCATGGAAGAAGATAAGTTTAGTAGAATGAATGAGAGGAACGGCTCCACAAGTTTCAGTTTGCTGGAATGATAATAGCGAAATATTAAAACAAAACTGTTAAAAATATCAACCTTGTGTTTAAATACTTATATGTATGTCCGTACAATTTCTATGGTTGTGCAATGTTTCATACAGCACGACTACTGCGGCAAAGATAATAGCAGCTAGAACACCAGCATCACACAACAATGTAAATCAATATAATAGGAAAGCAGGCAGCCAGTAGCAGTAGCAATAGAAATATTCATGCGAACTCAAATTCCGATTCCAATCCCAATCCCAACTCACATCCTATTTCTACTCCAATCTTTTAACACAGATGCAACCCTTTCTTTTACGATATTTTTCTTTTCGTCCTCAAGTTTTACAATTATTGGATGGAGCCCTTTAACTAAATCGATTATGGAGAAATATTGAGGTTTCCCAAATTTGTCTAATATTGTGTCAATATTAAGAATTTGATACTATGGGTAGTCTATGACAATCCTCCATTTTTGGTTGTCAGAACTATCTACCTTTTTTTCGGTTTATATCGATATATAAGCCAACTTCATTTTTGCTTTAAATTTGTTTAAGACACTCTGTCCAATAATGGCATAATTTATATTGGGTAATTGGAATACAATCCAAGATATAAAATTGTTTAGGAATTGGTGTTACAACTTTTCTGAAGTGGTCTGAAGATAGACCCAACTTATTCAAATGATAGTTGAGTACACAGTATCTGCTTAGAATGACTGTGATCTCCCAGAAGAGCTTTGAACTTAGTCCCGGAGGACTCCTTCTTGCATCTGTACACCTCTTCCGCAGATCTCCAATGGTGTTTGATGATAGCCCACAGACGGGTTTAGGGCCGTTCAACTGAGAACCCTAAGCTATCATCCTTCTCATTTCACTCTACTCCTATGTGGCCTGGTATCCACAGTAGAGATTAGAGATACCTTGTGGATACTGTCTAGGGAGTTCAGTTTCCCAATACAGTCCCACACTAGTTTAGACCTCACTAAGGGTGAGATTAGAGATTTAAAGTTCAGTCGGATGTGTTTTTAAAACGTTTCACATAGTTTCATAACAAAAGGGGGGAAAAAATTAAAATAATACAAATTATAAACACCTAAAGTGATCTCGCAAATCGCCGAGATAGTGACTCTACCACTGGTTTGAGATTGCACCTTTGTTTAAATTAATGTGTAAACCAAAAATCAATATTAATAATAGGCAAAAGTCCAAATAGTGGTAATAACAAAACATAATAACAAAAACAAATTATACATGAGCATTTTGCGTTCTCCACTTCTAGCTAGGGATCGTTGTCTCACCCCCGTGCGTGCTTCTCCAACACCAATAAGCAGTATACCAAAAACTTCACCGAAACCAACGGAGTTGTCCTCTCATGAGTTAACAGAGCATGCGTATTTAAGCATACCAACTCAGCAAACGTTAGCAGCAGGCGCCCCTGTAGATAACACGAAACAACAAACTACTGCGCAACTAGAGCAAACGACACCTATGTCACATCAGACAGTAATTGAACAAAACTCTCTCAATGATAATTCCGCGCAAGAAGCTAAAGAACAAAGAGTAGAAAGCAGCCGATCTCGCACCTACCCAAACACACAAATGCATTCTCATGCAAATACAGCTAACACACGCTTGCTAAGTTCAATATCGTCTGAACATTCAAAAACAACAAATATAACAAATACAACATTTTCCGCTCAGTCTGCAACTATACATATAGGCATGGATCTGTATATTCAAATTAAACGGAAGCTAAGCGCCGCAAAAAATAATAAATCAACAAAAATATATAAAATAAATGAAATTGATCAGCCTACTAACTCAATGTACCACAACAGGCTTGCCGCACTTAATGATGAGCCAACCAAAGAAAATGAAATAATTTCAAGTAAAATAAACTCATTTAAAAAAACCATTAAACTGACATAATGCTTATCTTAGAAACCCATTTAACAGATAAGTACAAGTATAAAGCGCACGGAGGCGCAGGAATTCTAATTAATGCCCGTATTAAACATTTCCTACGTGACAAATATGCCGAAAGACACATCCAAGCCACTTGAATCTCCCTTCAGTGCTGGGGCGAAAGTATAACAATTTCTGCAGTATACTGTCCACCTAGATTCCAAGTAACGTCAGAAAAATTCCTGCAGTTTTTCAAACAGTCGGAAAAAAATGTATAGCAGCTGGAGTCTGGTAAACCCTAGAGGCAAACAGTTGTACGATGTGTTAATTGATCATCGAAATCATCTAGATTTTGTCTCAAGTGGCCAACCCACGCAGGCAAGGGGACCAGCGTAAAATCATAGTATTGATTTCGCTGTAATCAAAATATAAACAGGGCACTGTTTTCCTCTGAAGCAATTTTCGACTTGTCCTCCGATCACTCACCTGTCATCATATACTTTAACAAAACTCATGAATTTGTACATAAAGCACCCAAATTGCCCACCAACAAAACGAACTGGCTCAGTATAAGAATCTCCTCCTAAAAACAAAGATGACTTAGAGAGAGCGCTCCACGAGTTTGATTCCTTGTTAGCATCAGCGGCTGCCTGCGCAACACCAACAGAAAAAAGATGCAGGTAGCTACCCGTTATATAACTTCAACCCATGTGCAGTGCCTCGTTAAGGAGAAACGACGCCTAAGACGAGAATGGCAGAAATATAGGTCACCTGCCCTAAAGAGGAAATTAAAATTGTCACAAAATCACCTTAGAGATGTACGAGGGCGGATTGATATTAAAGCTATCTAAGTAGGAAAAAAAAATTTTTTTATTCAAGAACAATTTTTTTCTCAACATAGTCTCCTTTTACTTCGACACACTTAGTAAGACGATATTCCAACTCTTTTATACCATCTGAATAATACGATTTCGGGAACCCCTCAAAATACGCGTTAGTTTCGGTAATCACTTCTTCGTTTGAGATGAATCTCTTTCCTGCGAGCCATTTTTTCAAGTTTGGAAACAGGAAAAAGTCACTAGGAGCTAAATCTGGACTATAGGTGGATGATTAACCAATTCGAAGTGTATTTCACGTAATTTTAGCATCGTATCTAATGCTGTGTGAACCGGTGCGTTGTCTTGAAGAAAGGGCATTTTTTTCTTCTTTAAATGTGGTCGTTTTTCCTTGATTACATCAATCAGTTGATCCAATAATGCACGATAATACTTTCCTGTGATTGTGGATCCTTTTTGAAGATAATCGATGAGCAATATTTCGTGTGCATCCCAAAATACAGTGGCCATAACCTTGCCAGCCGATTTCACTGCCTTCGCCTTCTTCGGAGCACTTCCACCAGCTTCCACCCATTGTTTCGATTGATTTTTGGTTTCAGGTGTGTAGTGGTGGACCCACGTTTCACCAACAGTTATTAATCGACGACAAAAATCAACAGGATTACGCTTTATCATGTCCAAACACCGCTGTGAAGTGGTCTGTCGAATTCGTTTTTGTTCGACACTGAGCAAACCCGGCACCCATCTTGCCGATAGCTTTTTCATATGCAAATGTTCATGCAAAATGTTGAACTCACGTTCATATGATATGTTTACCATTTCAAACAATCTCACGCAACTTGACTCGGCGATCATTCATAACGATATTGAGGATTTTCTTGATATTTTCTTCAGTAACCACCTCTTTTCGCCTTCCTGTTGATGGTATTGTTGCAGTGCTTGTTCGGCCGCGTTTAAATTCAGCAATCCAATATTTTACCATGTAATCTGACAGAACAGACTCACCGTAATGTTTATCGAGCTTTTCTTTTGTCTCTTTCGCCGTTTTCCCTTTCAAATAATAGTGTTTAATCACTGCACGAAATTCGCTTTTTTCCATTTTTCAAGAAACACAAAAGTTGCTTACTTCAAACGACTACAACAAATAAACTAATCGATGAATGTGTGTGAAATTTTAACAGCTGACGTTTGACAGATCGCAATTTCTAAAAAAAAAGATGTTGTGTTTGTGCTGCCATCTAGCGCTAGGTAGCTTCAATATCAATCCGCCCTCGTACTTCAAAAGGAAGCTGAAGCAAGTATTGACACCTATATTAAAGATTTGGGCCCGCTTAAATACACTAATTACTCACTTTGGAGAGCTACAAAGGTTGCAAACAGCCCAAAAGAAAGTGAGCCACCAGTAAGTCTTGGAAATGGAAGTTGGGCCAAAAGCGACGAAGAAAAAGGAGCAGCGTTTGCTGCACATCTACAAACAGTTTTTTGCTCTAATGCTCCGTGCAATAACTTCGAGGTCCCTACTTTACCTAGAACCAAAGTGACTCAGCCGCTTCAACTAAAAATCAGAGACTTAGAGTGTGTCATTAAAGCAGGTCTTAATGCAAAAAAGTCCCCTGGATATGACCTAATCACAAATAAAATGGTCATGGAATTACCACACATAGCGTTAATACACCTAAACAAATTGTTCAATGCTATCCTTCGCTTGAGTCATTTCCCGCATATATAGAAGATATCGCAAATTACAATGATTCCTAAACCAGGAAAAGATCCAACGCAGGTGTCCTCATATCGGCCCAAAAGCCTTCTACCCACCCTCTCAAAAATATTTGAAAAATTATTACTTGGGAAAATTATGCCCTATCTAAATCAAAATGGCAACATTCCTACTAATCAATTAGGATTTAGAAAAAAGCACGGTACAATAGAGCAGGAGCACCGTGTAACAAGCGAAATTAGAAGAGCTTTCGAACAGAAGAAATACTGTTCAGCAATATTTCTAGACATTGCCAAAGCCTTCGATAAAGTCTGGCATGCGGGGCTAGTGCACAAAATTAACACGTTTCTGCCGTACTACACACAGAGTGCTGGAATCTTACATAGCGAATAGGAAGTACAAAGTGAAATACAAGCAATTTGTAACCCCCGAATTTCAAATATTCGCTGGAGTACCACAAGGGAGTGTGCTTTGTCCTATTCTCTACCTTATATCTACGTCTGACCTACCAATAAATAATAGCCTAGTTACTTCCAAATTTGCTGATGACACAGCTATTTTAAGCACCCATCAAAATCCGCATATCGCCTCTCGTGACCTAAACGGACACCTTAAAGATGTAGAAATTTGGCTGGCAAACTGGCGTATTAAAGTTAACGAAGCGAAATGTACTCACATAACGTTCTCCCTCAGAACCAGCACCTGTCCAGCTGTGTCCCTAAATGACATAAAAATACCGCAAGCAACAGAAGTGAAATATTTAGGAATCTATCTTGACCGTAGATTAACTTGGAGCAACGAAATAGAAGCGAAAAGAACTCAAATGAAACTAAAAGCTAACTCTGTGAATTCGTTAATCAACAAAAAATCAAAGATGCGCTTGGAATACAAAGTCCTTCTATACAAAGCTATAATAAAGCCCATATGGACATTTGGGGTGCAACTTTGGGGTAGTGCGAGCACATCAAACCTAGAACTTATCCAAAGGGCACAGTCGAAAATCCTAAGAACAATTACCGGCGCATTATGGTTTATCAAGAATAAAAACATTGACAACGATACAATATATCCACTATAAAAGAAGAAATCATAGAATTAAGGCAGAAATTCCTGAATCGCCTGCAAAATTATCCGAACACACTTGCAAGAAATCTACTCCAGCAGAATTTTGCTTCACGTCTAAAGAAACCATGTTTCTAAACTTATTTACAAACTAATCTGTAATATGTATTTATATAAAATTTTGTTTCCCTTTTAAAATTATAATTAATTAATATATATGAACTAGTAGAATCCAAATAGCTCCAAGCAATATGCAAAGAGCATATTTAATACATTAGTTTTAAGATTTGATAACTTATTGTTAGTTTCCAATGGAGTAACAAATAAATGGTTTAATAAAAAAATAAAAAAGTAAAAAAACTAAGGGTGAGCACCAACTTTTAAGAGCTGCTAGACTATCGGATAGTATCACAATGTTTTTTTCCGATACTTCCTGTCAATATTGATCTGGGAACATTTTTCAATACAGTGAATCGCCGCTAAAGATGTTAGATCTTACTAACACCGTTAACTGTTGAAAAAAGTCTTGGGGTTGAGACTGTGATTTCCTATATCTAACATTATTATTGGTAATGATTTACCCGAGGCTCTTCTATAAAATTTACATCACAATGTAACTGTAAATAAGGACCTTTTTTCACCTTTTTTAAAATGACTATAACTTCGGTCCAATTGAGGGAATAGTGATGGTAGTTACTTAGATGTGGACCTACTAAATACTAAGGAAAATATGGACGGCATATACTAACTATCACGTATCAAGTATTTATAACTTAAGATCTAGTAGAGATTTATGGACAAAATTTTACCAGAATCAACATGTGGACATTATAAAGCCAACTGCAAGAAATGAGGTTGATGATAGAAAGGGCACGCCCACTTTTACATTAAATTTTGCCTTTCTATGCTCGTATTGATGCTATCGGAATCGGCAGAAATGTGTGGGGTCCATAATAGTGTGTGTGCAAAATAAGGGGATCATAATGCCACTGCCACGCCCACAATTAATAAAAAATTATTACTAGGTTCCTATTTAAGATTTATCAAAGAAAAATTACACAGAAAGATTGCGGGTATTAACATTAAACACCACACAAAAAATGGGTGGGTTGCTGCTAATGTTAATTTATGAAGTAAACATCTGTATTGTTGAACTCGCACACACAAGGAAAGGTAAAGTATTTCGAAGCTTGATTTTGAAAGGTATGAAGATGGTCATCCAACTTCTTTCGAACTGATAGAACACCATACAATTTCCTAACTATAACTGAGTAATTTAACTGAGGTTCATAAAGCTTTTATATGGGAGGCGTGTTCTATATCTGATCGGCCCCAATTATTGTCTAGTGTCAAGAAGTTTATTTTCACAGATATTCGCAATAACCTAATTTTGTTATTATAGCATCAATTGGACCGTAGTTTCAGACATCTGAATATTTTAATTTTGACTTGGATGTTGTAACCTTCTATATTATCATTCTTGGGTCTAACCTGGCTTCAGACTTCTTTACTCGTTTTTAAATATATTTAGTTTGTCCGGCATATTCGAAAACGTAAAAGTGTACCAGTGGTTGGGGGAGTGTTCGTGTGGGCTTGAAGGTAGATATATTTGATATCACGACACTCTATTTCTCCAAAGTTTTCATGTAAATGTAAGACTGCTTGGCAGCAAATCCGCATAAACAACTACTAAATTCACGACTACTTTTTTCGGTTTGCTTTATGTTTTTTTAATGCACTTTAAAGTGTTTTTAACGAGTTAGTAGGGATGGGGCAGAGTTGAGAGATATGGAGAGGGTGAAGGTTACCCTGCTAAATATAAATGATTACAAAAATCTTTAAAGCAGACATCTGTAATAATGACAGAGCACTTACGGAGTCTGATTTATGTTGTTGTCGTTGCCGTTATCGATACTGTGCTGAACAACAAGGCCTGCCACTAGAAAACAAAGCTAACCCGAAGCTATACAAACAAGCCATCCCTTGCCACTACCTGCGGCAAAATATGTATTCATAATGACACAGCATTTGACATTAATGACGAACCGACACACACAAACACAGAGCAGAACAGAAGCAGTTATGTGGGCAGATAGCCAATCTGGTGTAGTATTGTACATAATTCGTCTGAATTTGCTTTTTATACCTTTGCTGCATAGTGTGGGCAGAAGAATGAGGGATTAAAATGGGACAACAACAAAAGATAAAAATCACATTAGACGTAATTTTCATTTGCTATGTGCACCACTTTAATCGAGATTTAAGAGCATTATGTGCAGATTTTGTTACACTGATAATTATATATCTCACCCAAGCACAAATTCACACGACATCGTTGCTTCTGCCACAACCTAACGCAACTGACTAAGCTGCAAGAACCAATAAATACATTTTATATCAAATTTAGCTTTGCCTGCTATTCCGATACTTGTTAAGTATCGATCGATCGATTTATCTATCGACAATAGAATCGCTTAAAAAACATTTTTCATTAAATTTGTATTCCCACTCTAGACGGAATAATACCGCAAATTTCTCCCATCATCATCCTATTGCGTAATATTTTTCTACTGGAACACTCAGGACCACTGAAAGTACCGGCCGGTGCTTCATATCACTTAACAAAGGGGAAGTCTAAACTTAGTGCACCAAATATTGTTAGTGCGAAGTGTTGAATTCTCTCGATACTTTTAAATGTACTTTTTGACGACACTGCGATACTATGCTCTCACTTAGTAGTAGAGGCTACGTCAGCTAGCTTAAATCGACAACTGGCGGGTAAGAGTACACGAAACGAAAACGAAACATGCCACTTTTACACTATGTCAAGGCAATCCTGCGGCCCTGAAACTTAACAACGTCACCAGTGCTGCATCGAGTGATGCTACCTACATTGGAATACATCTCGACAGAAGGCTGACTTGGCGCATACATATAGAAGCCAAGCAAAAACAGGTAAAGATAACAGCCCTAAAATTTAATTTTTCTCGCCTTCCGATAGAACACAAAGTTCTTTTGTACAAAGCCGCTATCAAACCGATTCGGTCATATGGGGCTCGGTTATGGCCAACTGTTAGTTCTTCTAATATATAGAAAATTCAACGAGCTCAGTCTCGCATACATACGTGGACAGCAAGACAGTGATAAAGGCGATTAACTCATATACTATAAAATCCAAAAATGTCCTAAAGAGCACGGAAGCCATAGAAGGGCTAGTCGGGAATAGAATACTGCATATCTATTGAGTACCTGATCATAAGGGCATAGAAGGGAATGAAATAGCAGATGAGATTGCAAAAACGCTGTCTATTGGTAACTTGAACAAGAAAACATCTCCTTTTTATGTGTTCTGCGTTATCAAAAATGCGCTTACAATGCTTAGGAGCCCCACAATAGCACAGTTCCGGCTTCCAAAGTCAATGTTAGCAGAAGAGTGCCAAGTAAAGTCGGGGGATTAAAAATTACATAATAAAAATATGCTCATTATGCACTATAGCCGAATGAAGCATGGTAAATCAAAAAACGAAAAAAAATGTTGTGAAAATATAAAATAATTCATTCAAATAATTCAACAAAAACAAAAAATAATTCAACAAAAAATTATAAGACAGTCTTGGGTAAGAAATATGAAACAAACCGTAAAGTATATACACACATGCATGCGGCAGTTATTGCATGGAAATATGATTCGTAAACACGAGCTTGAAGGCGCAAGCTACGGAAACATTTGTGGAAGTAAGTATATATATATATATGTGTGTGAGTGTGTGTGTGTGTGTGTGTGTGTGTGAAGGTGTATAATATACAGAATGAATGTACGAACGTACATTTAAATTAGATGGTATTCTGGAAAAAAGGAATGAGTATGTACGTATAAGTAAGTATATAGTATGATCAAAAATTGGGAATTTGGAGATATATACATACTGCAGCAGGGTACATGTAAATATACTTCATTTTTTTTATCGCTTCAGAAATTAGAGTACAGCGTGTGGGAGATTGAAAATATGTATGTTGAAAGAAACATAATACGTTTAGCTTAACTGGGAAATAACTTTAGCAATTAATTATAATCAATTAAAAGTGCCTGGAATGTATGTATGTAGTCATATACGAAAAACTTACAGGGTGTAGGAAAATACACTCGTTAAGGGGTATATACATATGTACTAGGCGATAATGTTAAATAATGCAATGGACAATGTTTTCACATAAACGGGTTTATCTCAAATATTCTTGTTTATGGCCAGAGTTAAATAAAGTAAAGTTGGAGCCCTATATGGCGATGTCAATGAGTCTGGTCCTCTTTTCCTCTGGGATATAGTAACAAGTCCGGTAATGTAAGGGGACAAGACAAGTGGACATAAGTTGAATGGTATTCAACTGTAATTTTTGCAGGAGTGCTGTTGGACAAATCAACCTACATGGACATATTATTGGAGACAACAGGAGACGTGTGGTTCTCTAAAGCAAGTTGAAGACATGCAGGAGATAACCTGAAAATTATGTGAGAAACATGCAGCGGTACTGAGTTAGGGCGTAGATGTGATGCTTCAAAACAGGAAATAGGGGTAATAATAAGAAGGTTTTTGAAGAAAGAAAAATCATTGTCTCTACGGGTAGAATAAGCAGGTCACTGGCGGTGAAATACTGAAGTGGGCAATAGGAACTATGGACCACCAGGATTCGGACCGCATTTATGGTCACCTGCAAGAGCTCGATACTAAGCAAGTGAAAACATTATCACTGCTAGGAAAAGAAGTAACCGTGATGAGAACAGGATACCAAGGTCTACATGAAGCGGTGAATAGTACTTTCGCGGAGTTAGAGCAGATGCACTCAGATTTGGAAAGAATGGGGACGAGATTGGAGGAGGCAGAAATGGGCTTGGCGGAGTCTTTCATGTTGGGAGACGTTATTTCCGAAAAATTGATAAGCATTCAGTAACACCAAAATACAGAGATAGCGGTGCTTGACGACCTGCTACTTGGCAAACTACACCCATTGTTCCTAGCTTCAGATGAGCTACTCTAAGCTGCGCCAACGACGATGAGGGGTATAACGTGGTATAGTGAGGCGCCGCGGCGTTCTACGAACTGTCCGAGGTTCAAACCGAAGAGGCGGAGAAGAGTCTAAGAGTAGTTATAAAAGTTGCGGTACCACTACTGGAATTATTTTCGATGCACCAGGTTTACTCTAACCCCAAACGATTGAACCCAGATTGGTGCGTATTACCAAATACAAGATAAGACTACATATAGCTGTAAGCCAGTCGCAGGAGCACTATATCGAATTATCCACAGAAGAAGGGGAAACTGCCGGGAGGTGGACATAACAAAACACTTATGTTACCACCCGGAAAACTAATAACCCGAACAAGCAACTATTCCGAAATAGAAGTCCTTAACAACAAAGCTACAGGAACTATTGGAAAACCTTCAGCAAAATAACGCTAACCACACACCCACGATGCTAAAAACGGTCATGCACTTCCAGAATCTACGGAGAATTCTAACTACGAATAGCAGACCAATCACCGACCTTGTAAAGGAGGCCGAAGGCGATGAAAAGGTATCAAACCTCACCAAGTCCTATGAGAAAATTCACACCTGGATGAATGGGGGAGTGGGCGGCACAGCCGGTCTCCTCCAAGTAGTAATGTTAATGATGACCTTTTTAACGAAGAAATGGTGCACAACAGGAGCTTTTCTTCGGGGCCTCGAATCGACTACACCGATGGCGCAGCACGACATCCATCCCGACAACGGCGGCCGTCACCTGGTACAGCAGGTAGCAGAGGTCGCAGTATAAAGTAAGAACTTATTCATATATAATAGAATTATATTATTATTAATATACTTTATAATTTTGTTTGTGTGCCAATGAGAAAAGAGGCAAAACATAAAAAAGGAGAAATAAGAAAAGAGAAAATAAAAGAACAGGTATAAAAAAGAGAGAGAGAAAACTACAAAAGAGAACAAAAAAAATCTATATACGAGTACAAAAAATAAAAGAATACAAAACGTAAAAAAAAGATAAAGATGGAACCCCATATTTGGGGATTTTAAACAAATATATATTGTGAGAATGAAATTTGCCCACTGACAAATTTCACTGACACGAAAACTAATAAAACAATAGCAGGCGAGAAAAAATGTATAAAGTCGGAAAATGCGGGGAATCATTCATTCATTCATTCGTTCTTCAAAATAAACTGACAACTGTTTGCTAGTCACGTGTTCCAGATTATCTCAAGTCACGCGAGTTCCAGGACTCGCCCAGATCCTTTGCTAGTCACGCGTTCCGGATCATCTCATCTCAAGTCACGCGAGTTCCAGGACTCGCCCAGATCATTTGCTAGTCACGCGTTCCAGACTATCTCAAGTCACGCGAGTTCCAGGACTCGCCTAGATCCTTTGCTAGTCACGCGTGTTCCGGTACTCACCCAAGTCCTTTGCTAGTCACGCGTTCCGGATTATCTCAAGTCACGCGTGTTCCGGTACTCACCCAGGTCCTTCGCTAGTAACGTGTTCTGGATCATCTCAAGTCACGCGTGTTCCGGTACTCACCCAGGTCCTTCACTAGTAACGCGTTCCGGTTCATCTCAAGTCACGCGTGTTCCGGTACTCACCCAGGTCCTTCGATAGTAACGCGTTCCGGATCATCTCAAGTCACGCGAGTTCCAGAACTCGCTAGGAATCTACTGTAGTCAGAAAGAATAAATAATTCTGTATACGACCCCAGGACTCCGCTGAGTTTTACCCCGGCAAAAAGAAGAGTCGTTACAATATTATGTATTATAGAATTAATAAAATGCACAAAAGTGTTTACAGTGCAAGAAAAAGATGTGGGTGCAAATACTATAAATAAATAGTATTTATTTATTAATTATTATGTGAATTTTTAGGGTGTCACAGTTCCGCAATCAAGTTGATGACGGGCAGTGCAATTTAGAATGTACCATCGACAGTTTTATATCCAGTAAGTCAATTGGCTTAACCAACTGTCACCAATCCACAATTGCGTAAATGGAACACCAGAAAGGTGCTTACCTAGAGTGTAAGTGTTCATTGTAAATAGTATAAAAGACTTATGATTTTAATTAATAAAGCTCTTGGCTCGTCTTGTATTGAAGAACAGAACAACAGAGTGTTTTACCTGGCCGGTTATACTCCAAAAGGAAATATCGATACATTGACATCTTTAGTGTCTTTAGCTTTACTAGGTACAGCACAGTGTTTATATTAACCATGCAATGCAATTCGAAGTTGTCCAAATAAAAGTTTCGAAAAGTGAATTCATTTAAAATTATAATTATGGGATCTAAAGGATGATTAATTAACTTATTCTACCACAAATAAAGCAACATTGGAAAAAAGTTAATATCAAAGGACTAAAATGAGGGAAATCGGAAATTCTTCTTTGTTTCGAACTTTATTACGCCCACGGCACAAAAACTAAAAATTTTCTTTAATTTAATTTTAGGAAAGAAATCAAATGTAAATTTGAAATCCTCTCTATAAATAAATTAATACTTTTCGCTAAAAATCACAGAAGATAAATTACTAGTTGGAGCCCAATATACATTGTTAGATTAGGTTAGGTTAGCCGGTCTATAGACCGTGGTAGCCGATCTATAGACCAACTCACTCAGACCACCATGGGTCCAATGTGATACCACCGCGTAACAACTCAACTCGTCAAACCGTTTCGAAGCCCTAATAAAGCCCAGGATTTTTTTGATCTTCGCGCCAGACATTGTATTTGCCTAAAGAGCCCGCTCTGCTTCTAACCAGAGCGGCGCACCTACAGAAGAGATGTTCCGCAGTCTCCTCCTCATCCTCACAGCTTATGCAGTATTCCTGAGAGAATACTCCCAGCCTGAGAGCATGCCTGCCGAATAGCCAATACAAACCACGGCCTTCTCTGGACAGGGCAAGCAAGTCTCTAGATTTCCTCCTATTAGCCTAGTCGTTAAGCAAGTGCCCTCGTGTGCCCAAGACCCATAGGCCTCACGCACGACCGCAACATCGCATCTGTCCGTGCATAAAGGAAGGTTGGTGCCCCGACTGGCTAGTTCATCAACCCTACAGTTCGCCTCAATATCCCAATAGACATACAATTTTGGGAAACGTCAATTTTATTTTAGTTTAAGTTGTGTCTAGTCTCCACTAATTACATAGACTGAACTGATCTTGAAGTTACATCCATTACCTTAAGAGATCATTTTAATACACATTGTCAACCAGATGTATCGTTTCCATGGTATATGTATGTAAAACTAGTATAAAGTGGTTACACAGAAGCTAGAATGTTTGCAGCAGTCGCATTTTCAATTAGCAACAAATTCTGGAGCAGCAATGTATTCCGATAGGTTGTGGGCTGGCTCCGTGATAGAATGTATTACACTATGCAAGTCGGATCCAGGGCAAACTAAGTAGCCTTCTTGTGAAATTCGAGCTTCGGCTACAGCTTCTTAGCTCTGAGAGTTGATGCCACTCTATCTAGTTAGTGAATTTACAATTGTTTTCATTAATATTCGTTATGTACAGACATATATATTAAAACTAATCATTGAGATAATAACATGCACACCCATCTGCATTTTTGGCTCCACGCCGGCCTTTTTCAGTGTACCCTCGCGAGACAAGTACATAAATTTGGTAAGCTTTAATAATTTTTTATAGAATTTTTGAAAACAAAAGATGAAAGGCAAAGAGAAAACATAAAATGATACAAAAGTATGTACATATGTATATAAAAGTCCTCTTTAATTGTTTTCGTAATTGTTTTTATAAATTCTTTCGTAAATTCGTACAGTGTACACATAATCAACAATCCAAATACTAACTCCAACAGAACTGCCACTGAGCTCGAGCAGCTGGTTACTGTAGTAGTCGTGCAAAGTTGACATAGCTGGGGTTGGAGGGAGGACATTCGAAGTGGCGTTAAGCGTGAAGTAAAATGGTTATACCGTGGAGAGGAGGATGGGTGATGAGATGAGAATGCGAGTGTGGGAAGCCTTTTGTGGTACTCTGAATATAAAAACTTTTGTTTGTGCATTTGCTTTTTGTAGTCATCCTTTGTATCTTTTTATGTAGATATAATGACCCGCGTTGCGCCACACAATGGACTTTCCAATGCTATTCTACTCTGCTGTGCTTTTATACCGAGATATTTTCTCTTTAAACATTTTTGTTTTTGTTGTTAAAAAGTAATTATATATAAGTAACTTAAGTATCGAGGAGTACATATCATAATAATATCTTATTCTTTCGGTCTCAACAATTTAAAAACATTCGAATACGATTGGTTCCTCAAACAGTGCGTATAATGTACAAATATGTACTCGCCGTTAAAAAGGGACAAATAGTATCCTAAATTTGAGCAGTTGTACCCTTAAGGCGGCGTGACGGTTTTTGACAGGCATATATGTACAGTGGTTCACAGCTTATTTAAACCAGCATCTGGTCTGAAGTTTAAATGAGTGTAACTTCTGAACGAAACAACATATCAACAAAATTTAAATGCAGTTTCTTTAGATTAACCCTTCAAATTAACAAATTAAATTTATTCAGTTCAAAGTACATGTTTTTTAGATCTTATATCCTAATAACTAAAAATAGTGGAACAAAAAAGTTCACTGCTTATTTCAACCAGCTAAACAAATTAATTTTTTTTTTAAATAGTGGAATATTTTGTAGACATTAATACTTAGTGGGTCCTCCTTTTTGTATATAAATGTTGAGCTTCCCTTTCTGAATCGATTCGGTTTTTCTCCCACACTCCATCTTGTTTCCAAGCCGTTAATAACATCTTAATGCAACTTTGTAAAAGTATGCTCTCAACCTTGAGTCTGAACCACAAAACTGTATGATCTAATTCGAACAAAGCAAGTTCGATCAAATTGATGGTAAGCTGATAAAATGTTTATATAAATGTGGGTTCAGGTAGATTCTAAGCCTTATTTGCTGTCACTGCTACCATATGTGCATAACAAAACCTATGCAAAATTTATGGACAAAATTGGTGGAACTATTTAGTTGCGAAAGTTCCAGGCGGCAATTGACATTAATTAACAAATTGTACATAAATTCATTTTGTATTCCCTCTTCTCTCATGTATATTTCATTATATAAAATATAGAAAAAAGTCCTTGGTCAGCGTTATACCCGGTAAAAAAGTCGTCAGAACTATAAAACGCAACATATTGATTTTGCGGTGACTAAATACTTTTAGTGCAATCGTAATGAGTCGGATACATTTGGAACCGTCCTAGCACAGTTTTGAAAATTTATTTGAGTGTTTATTGAGCGATTTCAGAAGCTTAAAACTTTTGCATATGAACTAATTAAATATAAAATGAATGCAAATATTAATTTAAAAAATAGGAATATCCGCAGAAATTTTCCACACACATGCCCAGGAGTTTTGTAGTACCCAGTTGGAAATGTCGGCAATGGTGATCATTTCTTCTATGTATGACAAGCGAGAAAAATAATAAAACCGACAATTTTTTCTTTTCTATTCTAAAAGTTTTATAAACTTCGTGGGACGGTTATCATCCAACGCCACCACTACTGCAAAGGTTCTCTTTTATTATTAGAAAGATTGTGAATTATTATTATTATATTATTCCTTACACCATAATTAATTATGAGTGCAAGGTGTTTGGGGAATGAGTACTAGCTACAGAGGCTTTCGACTCGAAGAGAAAAATATTTTATAGAAAGAAGCATTTTGGAGACCAAGCCCGTGGCAGGATTTGAACCTGCGACCCTCGGGGTGTGAGTCTAGCATGCTTACCACTAGACCACAAAGGGTGGCTAAGATTGTGAATTATATCTACATGTATTACCATAATTGGAAAAACGGAGTTTTGAGGTAAAATGTTCGTCTAAAATATTCATCTAATATTAAGTTGAAACTTCCTTTCCAAAATCCTCTATATACCCCTCTTCCCTAAATATTTTTCCAGGCTCCGTACAATGGGCATCAATTATTGAGTGCTTTGAGGCTTCCTTCTTCGGCGGTGCTCCGGCCTAACCCACTTCTATCTATCTATCTAAGTTGAAACTGATAAGTCCAATATATTAAATGGGCTTAAGCAATTTTAATAAACAAGGGCAGTTCATAAACGCGTAATTGCCTGTTCGAAAATAAACGTGTTAGTCAATTGAATATGATACAAAACCAGTTCGGAGCAGAGTTGTCTCAGAAATCTTGGTATAAAAGAGATTTTTCCTTACATAAACAGGTAAACTAGCTGTCATTTAGCAATAGTGCCGTTTTGTTGCCATGTCCTCGCGAGGCTAAAGAAAATGGTAATATACTTCTGTATATTTACAACCATCCGGAGTTGCTGACAAACTTGGATAGGTCTGAAAGCTCTAAGCTAGAGTAATGCCCTATACTCTCCAGAAAAGGACTTTCGAGATATTTGAGTCTCAAGCGAGCGGCGGCTGGGCAATCACAAAGAAAGTGTACTGTTTCTTTCTCCTGTTGGTGTTTACAGCTCCTGCAATGATCGGAATGCGCATTTTTTCTGCGGGTGTGATAATAGTCCATTTATCTGTGCCGACCGTTATAAGGTTGCTAATTTTGTGTCTTGGTTTATTGAGAAGGCTGTTAGTTCTTTTTGCACTGTAGTCAGGCCACATATTCTAGAAATGGCACATGTCGCAGTGTTTTTCCAACTCTCGCGAGCCTTGCGGAGGAAGTGACTATAAATATTTCCCTTAACAGTTAGGGGGTCGCCCACGTCCTTACAGGAAAATACTTGATCGGTTTCCGATGAGCCTCTTCGTGCTAGCTCTTCAGCCCTCTCGTTGCCCTCAATGTTCCTGTGTTCCGCAACCCAGACAAGGGATATTATATTATTTCCTGATAATGATTTAAATTCTTCCTTGCAGATGCCCCCTGACTGTCGGAGTAAATGGATATGTTTTTGGTCAGCTTGTACCCCTGCAACGCCCTGCACGCCTGCCAAATTGCAAACTCCTCTGCTCGAAAGACACTTGATGTCGACGGCAATTGAAGGAGAGCAGAAAATTGCGAGGTTCTGAAAATATTCCCGCACCCAGCCCAGATTCCATCTTGGAACCATCGGTGAAAATTGGCGTACCCCCCTTCGCGAGCACCTTTCCCTTCTTCCAGTCATTCCTACTTGGTAGCACTGTGTTAACACAGCCCATAAAATCCAGATTGCGATCGAAGAAGTGGGTTCTCCAGCTATATATAAAATGAAAACTCTTCAGAAAACGCATTTCTGGTTCAATGTTTACATCACTATACATGACTATTGATTTTGGAGAAATACGTACATGGTTTTGGCATTCATCGCATCCGGAGATACAAATGTACATTAAAGAGGCTATCCACAAAGCCATCTCCAGTGCCCGCTACAATATTTAAACCATGGATAATCAAACCAACTGTAATATATTTGGAAGAAATAATTTGTGGTAATAAGAAAAAGAAAATCATATGCAATTAACATTTTTTCCTGTGGTCGCTCCCTGACGTCCTCTTAATTTTTGGTAAAAAATCAGAAAAAAATCGGAGCTCTTCGGGACGATATTCCCTTTTTAACTTACATTGGGAGAGACTCACTGGTGGGTATATTTTTTCACAACGGGTAGATACGGAATCGTCTAAACTAGAGCAACATATCCTTTTTAACAATACTGCATTTCGAGCCACGAATCAAACCAAACATCGACTTGCTGGCCGAAAAAGACAGAGATGGTACAATTTCATTATAAAGTGCTAAGAAGCGGCTGCAAAGAAGTTGTGACTTGTCGTCACTAGGCTTATTATTGTGAGGTTATGTTAAATCGCTCGGGGCAAACCAAGATCATTTGGAGAGGTCAAGGAGAATTATAATTTTTGAGAGTCGTCAGAAATTGGACTTTGGAATGCATATAACCTAAAGAGGCCGACATGATATTCCCAACATAATGCAGCTGAATGAAGTAACAGACTTCTTTGCTAAGGTAAGTAGTATTTAGTCCTCCCTAATCAAAAAACCAACCCCTGTCATTATGTTAAGTTTGGATAATGAAACCCCTAGGTTAGGTTAGGTTAGACTGGCCGGCCGTGAAGGCCACACATAGACCTCTAAAGTCCTTTGCGGTGCCAGATGGATATCCATTTAAGAGCAATAGTATGAATCGTTGAACAGGGAGACGCTTTTAGCAAATCTTCTAGTTGTGCGGACTGAAAGAGGTCGGTTCAAGCCAGGGGGCTGCCAGATGTGATAAACGTGTTTTAGATATTGCGGCGCATAGGCATAGTAGATGCTCCAGAGTTTCTCTTGTGCCTTGTTCTTCTCATTTCCTGCATTCATTATTGTTTGTGAGTCCCATCCTCTTTGCGGGTACTGCCGTTAGACAGTGACCTGTGAGAACTCCTACTACCGTTCTGTAATCCTTTCTCGGAAGTGCCAGTATCGATTTGGTCTGAGTTCCGTACGGTTTGCACATGAGCTTTGCGTTCCTATATGTGACAATACTCCACCGTTCTTTCACATTTCTCATCATGTCATCTTCAATACGGCTATTGATCATTCTTAGAGACATCAGTACGTTACTTACTTGCTCCTTTGGTAGTAAGATTCCGCTTTTTGCAATGGTGTCTGCACTCTCATTTCCTTCTATGTTCTTATGCCCTGGCACCCTGTAGATGTGTAGCTTCCGATTGGTGGCCACTCTATCCAATGCTGTCTTGCATTGCAGAATATTTCTGGAAGATGCTCAACATGAAGCATTGATCGCAGCCTATCTATGTAAAAGTTTATTGTGGAGTTCGTAGTTTATGCAGGCGAGCTCTGCTGCTTTCCATGCTGCAAAAACTTCCGCTTGAAAAATGCTGCAGAATTTAGGTAGTCTGAACGGCTGTTTGATATCTAGTTCATCTTCGAGCCGTCCGTGAATAGGTTGAAGGTTTTGCATTTAGCATTCATGCCTCCTTTTCTATATGCCATCCCTCCTTTTCAATAGTTGATTTTATTTGATTCTGTGGGTAAGAAGAAGGAGTCACATAGTCAGTGTTGACCGTGAGACTTCGACCTACAGAGCTAAGACCGAAGGGTCGGAGAGAGAATTGTTTAGTGGCCAACAACCTTCCCGCAGATTTCTCCGCAAGGATTTCCGCAAATAGGTCGATTGGGGGTAAACTGAGAATTGTGTTAAGAGCAGCCGTTGCTGTTGTTCTTATGGCCCCCGTCACACAGTGCCTCAAGTCTTTGGACTCTTTCCATAGGTATGCAATAAGTTTTCTACCTAACAGCATTCCACCTCACCAAAATACCGTAGAGTAAAATAGGTCTTGCTATGGCTGTGTATCACCAATGCATCAGAGAAGGAGAAAGGTCCCAAGTGCATGAACCCCTTAGTGTGGTGGATACAAAAGAGAGCTGAATTCACTACTTATATTTCCGACTGGGTATTCACGTGCAGTAACAAAAAACCAGTTTCATTAATTAAATTAATATTAAATAAATAAATGCTTGTTCGCAATAAAAAGTATACAATTACGAATGTGTTTCTTTTTTGTGTTTGGTTGTCGTGAAAGTACTTTTAAGCATGCCAGTGCATTTGTTTGTACATACAGGTGCATAGTATGGCTCGTTTATGCTTGCTTGACGGCAACATTTTATTTCATTGGTTGGTGGAGAAAAAAACTCACGTTTATCCTTTATTAATAAATAATTCGTGGTTTAATTTGCTTTTATACACTTTCAATTAAACGCATTTCTTTATGCTTCCATAAATTGACGATAGGTAAAATGCAATTTGCAAATTTATAATAAAAACAAGGTGCGAAGTAGTAGGGGAAACATTTAGAGAGAAAGTTGTTTTGTTCCTCAGGCATAATAAATTATATTTCAAGAATATCAGCGATTTGCAAAAGTGCACTAATTTCATCCCATCCATACTCATCCTGAATAAAGAAATCAATTCCAAAGTACAATTCTTGTTCAGTTAAGACTTATTAAGGGTATTCATTTTACGTTATAAGTTTACATATGATGCTAAGTCACATTTTTAAAATGAAGGTTAAATGAACGCACCTAAGGCACAATTGCCAGATTGAAAGTTTCAGATTACAAGTTACAAATTCTGCGAACAAGCGAAGAATGCAAACTTATTAAAATATTGCAGCTAACACAGCATTAAATGATTTATGAGGGAACGAATTCTTTGGAAAAAAAATTATGGTAGCACATTGCCATAGGTAAGTAAGTAGGTTATATGGCTGCCATAAGACTTACTTAGGCCTGTTCAAGGCCCATTGTGGCCACTAGAGCATTTTCCCCTACACCTCCGGATCCTCCTTAAACCATCCAGTGGATTTGATAAAAGTATCCACTTTCGATAGCTTCATCCGGGAAATCTCCTCAATGCTGTCAAGAAATGCAAATCCAAGAGTGGAGAACCTTTTTCTGTATAGAGCAATGCAGGTGTTCCACTGTTTCGCCTTCCTCGACATCTTTACAGCTCCTACAAAAGTCATAGTGGGGTACCCCCAGTCTACCTGCATGTTTATCAATCAAACAGTGACCCGCCAGTACCTCTATTACAAATTTAATATCCTGCTTATTAAATTTCAACAGCCATTTTCAACGGCCGCGATTCAATTCCGGCCAAATTTGCCGAATTGTTAGGCAGGATGATAACTGTCCCCATCTAACATTTGCCACTTCGACAGTTGTATCTATCCTATTAGCAATTTGCATTTTGCTAAAGGCATTGGTAATGGAACTTTATCCGGAAGGATAGTTAATGTTATCCCATCTCTAGCCAGCTCATCAGCCCTGCCATTGCCCTCAATATCGATCCCTATAGTCCGGCATCCAGACCAGGTTTATATTAAAGTATTCAGATAATTCAATTAATATTTTATTGAATTGTACTACGGTTTTCGACTATTGTCTTACTGCCTCCAGCGATTTTATAGCCGCTTGGCTATCCGATTAAATATTTATTTCTCTCGAGGATAGAGGAATATTCTTTATATGCACCATACCCTCTTTTACTGCTATTACCTCTGCTTTGAGCACACTAGAATGATCTGACGCTCAGCTTTTCAGAAAATACACCTCCACCCACCCGATCATTAAGTTTTGAATCGTCAGTGGAAATGCTAATTTCGTTCTTATTGATCATGATTCTACTATCCCAGTCCTGCTTTGCGGGGAATATGGTGTTAAAGGATTTTCTTAGAATGAGTTACAGTAATCTGTAGTATCGGGAATATTAGGAAATTATTCTACTGTGGTCGTATGACCTCTGCTACTTGTAGTTAAAAGGGAGAGAGTTCCCTGAGTCTAAGAGCCGATTTGATTGCAAGTAGCTTTCCAAGCAAATCAATTGGCAAAAGGTCGAGCATAATGTTCAATGCTGCCGTGGGAGTAGCTTTGAGAGCTCCGCTTACACATAAACTAGTTGCTCTCTGAATACGCTCTACGTTTTTCACAATATAGATTTTATGAAGTTCCGGCCACCATACTAGTATGCCGTACCTCAATATCGCTATACTATTCGGGGGGCCTTACCCCATTTTAGTCCTACTGTATTCCTACACAAATAGAGTGCTATTGATGCTTTTCTTACTCTGTCCACTACATTTAATTTCCAATTAAGCTTCCTGTCGAAAATCAGTCCCAGATAGCGAACTTTATCTTTAAAAGATAAACTGATTCCATTTATTTTAGGGGGCCTTACTTCTGGTACTCTATATTTTCTACTACCATAAATAGTACCAGGTCTGTTTTTTGGCGTTCACGGCCAAACGATATGATTCTGACCATAGATTTAGCTCATCTAATATGCTGTGCATGAATTTGCTGCTTACCAAGATTGCACTACCGTCCGCGTAGGCAACAACGTGTATTCTTCTCTCCCCTAAGCCCTTTAACAGCTTATTCATTGTGCATTGTCTTATGTTTCCAATTAGTTTGCACACCAACATCCAACTGCAGACTTACAACTGTTTCGTAAATAGTTTTCTATAGAAGCTGACAGAACTGTTTTACAATATTCTAAAAATTCAACACTTACAACATTTGCAACATATACACGACATTAATTGAATATCCTTAATATTTATTTATTTGAGCGATAAAATTATATCTTATAACACGGTGATTTTTTGAAGCCTTACTATTGGCGAAATAAATAATGCTTAAGATAAATACTTCATTTTAAATTTTAGCAAATTATTGAAACACATTCTTGCAGACATCAGTGGATGAAGATACGAACTGGTATACTTTCCGCATGTGAATGATAGTCTACAAAATAGGGAAGTGTAACTGGACGATCGCCAATGCAATAAAAACGATCTGCTCGTTATATCACTAGTCTGTCCATAACTGCAGTGGTAAGCACATTTGGTTGTGTAGTAAATAGCAATATTTGAGTCATGGAAAAATTATGGCATCAATCAAATCGTCCGTCGGCTCCGTGAGCGTAGCGGAGAGAAAGACTTAAGAATTAGTTTATAAATGCTCATATAGTGGCAGACCCAGAAGGAAGCAATGGATTTCAAAATGTGTGTATTTTGAATCTTTTTAATGTAAATGATAGTACGTAGAGTGAAATGTTAACATTTTTCAAAACAGCGTTCAATTGCATATCAATATTCAAGAAAACACTTACTCTTTTTACTATCCCACCACTCTTTTCAGAAACTTATAATTCTTTCTGTACGGAGACCACAGATATATTTGAGTTTAATTCATCCTTACATGTCTCACTGCAACATGATCCGTGATCACATAACGGTCTTACAGGATACCTAAAAGTCTCAGCGTTTTTCTGTTTTTCTCACTTAACAAGCTTTATTATATTGTCAATGAGGCAATTCAGATCAGAGAATACAGAGAAATGACTGTTGTTTTGCGCACACTTACACATGTGCAAAACTGTAGTAGTGTGGCTGACTTTCTTCAGAATTCTGGTAAATTGATAAACAAACCTATCCATATAGCCAACTAATGATAAACAAAGATTTTTTTGACGTTTGAAAATTTGACGTTTAAGTGTCGCTTCTCTGTGTTCTCTGATTCAGATTCGCTCATATCTATTATTAGTATTCATGACTGTCGAATTTTAGTGCTATGCACACCTGGTAGTTGCCGAAATGGCAACCATTGCAATCTATCTGTGTTTAAATTCTTAAAAAGAGCGAGAGATGACTACCAATGTGGGTGGGAATCATCCATTTTTCCTACGAGAGTGATTCTCAAATCAAAAGGCAGGAAAGTTTTGCATTACTCATACGCCCCGAAAAAATGGTTTCCAATCTTTGCGAGTGTCGCTGAAATTCTGTTTATGGTCATGCTTTTTACGATTTAGCAGTTACAAATTGGTGTATATGTGTGCAGTTGCCTTTTTCCAATTTCCTCTCCATAATGTGCTCCCTTGCATCGAGACGGCAGCCTTTGTTACCACAGCATCCAACGGTAAAGATATGTAAAAGAATACGAGCATAATACAAGCAAGAAGGAAAAGAAAATCATTGTGCGTTATTTCTATTCAGAGACAAGCATAAAAGCGTTTGTGAAGGATGAAAGCCCGTTACACAGAAGCATAAAAACACAAAACACAAAAGAAAAAACGAAAAATTACAAAATAAAAGAATTGACACAAAGAAAGAATTAAAATGAAACTAATGAATATAAGGGAAATAAAAGAGAGTAGTAAAATAAAAAGCGAGTGATAGTTACCGCTTATGTTTTATATAACACAATATATAAGCTCTGCCAACACTGCCATTACACAACAGAAAGGTGCATAATAGATGAATGGAAAGATACCCTCTTCCAGATATTTGAATATATTTGTGGTGTATTGCCGTAGTTTACTAATCTGCAAATATGCATACAAACGAATCAAAGGACTACCTAGCTACCGTGGCGTTGTGATGTACGAGCACTGCACTGATAAAATAAAGTAATTTTTTTGTAAGTATTTTCACAAAAGCATGCCTCCAATAATAAATTAGGAGCAATCACACTGTACTTAAATAACAGATTTACCTTTAGGGGTCAATTGAAAAGCTTCAATCCTAGCTAGTAAGTTTGAGAGACTAGATTAGGTTTCAGCAGTGGGGATCTATTGTTTAATGATTAATAAATGGATATTCATGTGGCATTTCAAAGTGCATTCGCGGCCGGTCAGTGTAACCTAACTAAAATGAAAGAAGACCGAGTGCATATTGAGTGTTAACTCACACTATTGAGTGTGGATATTGACAATGCATAGCAGCGGAGCTCACTCACTCTCTCGTAACACATTAATTTGGATTTCAATAGATAAACAACAACAATTATTAATACCAGGGTTCAATTATTTGGAGTTAACCCATCCCTGGGAGCTAAAGCCCTTAAGTGCTCGTATAAGGTTAACAAGGCAGTTTATAGTAGGTCGTGGTGGCTATTAAAAATTCACTATATATATGTGAGTATGTCACTGCGAATTTACTTTTTTGTTAATTATGTTATTTTACAATAGGTGGATTAAAAACCAAATTAAGCAGACATTTTTAATATCCCATTTAGAAGGAAAAAACGATATAGGATTTTAATGACATTTATTTACTTTAAATGGTCTTTAAATAAGCATACAGGAGGTTGACTTGGGTATGGTCCGAATTTCACCAAAAAAATATAAAGTTTCTGTAAGTGTTGAAACTCAGAACTTGGAATTTACAAGTAATTAGGAATTCAATATATTGCCTTTGTCGTCAAATATAATAAATGATATTTCAATGAAACGAAAATCCTCAGAATACTGTTATTTTGATTAAAGGAATACGTATTAAATTATATGATATTTTTGCTCTAACAACTCTTTCGCGTTCAAGCAAGAACACGAGTTATTCTGCTGTTCGTCCGGCCCGATCAGTGGAGAATACTGCTGCTATTGCTGAAAGTGCCTAAACCCAACCACATCAAAACACCACAGATCTCAGCATCTGAACATTAGCCGGACTAGCCTGAGGAGAATTCTGCAAAAAGATCTCGGATCATTCACTAACAAAGTTCAATTGGCTCAGGAATGACCATCCACATCGGTATGGATTCTCTCGGCTGTTAGTTGGTATGTGGGTCTATCACCTCTACGTGGTGACAGCCGGTAACAATTGTTGCCGGATGACTGAGGTGGCTTGTTACTTAAAATAAGGTACGTCGGTTATCCGATGTGCAATTGGCTAAGATAGATGAGGTGAATTCACTTAGGTGGGCACCTTATAGAGGTGTGGAATTGATGCAGTGACTCAACTTTCTATTCCGATGGGGAGCAGACCAACAGTGGATATGGGGTGAGAGTATGTGGACCTAGAACTAAATATTCAGAACCCATGGGAAAGCATCCAAGTATTTTCCAAGCAGAAATTCTCGCCATCGAAAGATATGCACAGTTCAATCTAAACAGAGGTTATAGAAGACGAGATATAGCTATAATATCGGACAGTCAAGCTGCCCTCCAAGCTCCAACCGTGACAGTAATTTGAATAAAGTTATATTTCATAACGAATAGGAAGGTTTCCTCTTGTCAATAAAGTAACAGACTTTAAAAAATTTTAAACCGTGTTTATTTTACAGCAATTTTAATAAGAAACCTACGGATGGGGCACCATTTGGTTTTTTTTATCCTATTTCTCACTTCCCTTGTTAAAAATTAGTCTTCATTTGCAATTAATAGGAACTTTTCTACTGTTTTACATTGCATTGAATTTGAAATTTGAGTAGAAGTAACTGTTGAGCGACCAATGATTTCGACATTGCAATTCTTTTTCTTCTCGATTGTTGAAATGGTCCGGGTGAATCGACTCGTAGAACAAAGTGAATCCATTCGGATTAAATGTGTATAAAATACCGCACAATTTTGAGAGTATTGAGTTGCTTCATCCCTATCCTGTCGGTCATCCCAAAATAAGAAAACAAGAAATTAAGTGATGATTCCACAAACTTTTCATATGCAAATTCCACCTGGAGCGCACACGTGTACTGCATTTTAATGTCGATGGATTAAAGGACACAGTCGTAGACACATCAATATCCTTTTTGTGCCTCGTCTAAAGTGTTGAATTGTCAATTATTGATAAATAATAAATTAAAGTTTTTATTTGTTTGGCCCCAAATTTATTTAGAGTCCCGGATCTCTTTGAAGTATTCTGAATAGCGAATACTGTTGCGAGTGCTATTTGGATCCTTAGCATATTTCGTAGTATTTACAATAGGTCTGCACTTACCTGCGTTATAAGTCTTTCTCTGATTAATTGTAATTGCCTTATCATCTCGGTGACTTTCCGTTCTTTGTCGTGCACCAGATTAGCACCATCAAGACTAGTTTCCATGAAAAGAAGCGATGATGGCTCAAGGCATTCGCTGAAAGAGATAAGAACCTTAGAAGAATGCTAAACATCTCGAGCAACAGTGATTTCTAATATAAGTTAATAAGAAATTTAAGCCAAATTCATGACATAATGCATTTGTTGCTTTGGCTATACTAAGGACTTAAAAGATACCAGGTTATACCATATACTAAACTAAAAGCTTTTAGCGCCTCCATTTTATCATGCATGTAGTAGTACAAAAAACAACACTCTTCCTAATTTCACTTTTTACACCAATTAAAGAAATCCATCTACACCGAAGGTGGGCCTTTTTTTTTAACTATCAATAGAAATATATGTGAAACCCATGTAGAACTGAACCAACATCTATAATTTTGTCGTCCGACATATGTGCTGATGTGTATTTGTGGATCGTGTCCTTTTTGTGTGCACAGTTCGCTGGTTGTGCTTTCGAACAAGTTCAGTTTTCAATAATAACCGGCATGTCATGAAATGAATAAAATACTTCATATCACTGCAAAAATCAACAGTTTTCTGGAAGTTTCTATTTGGGAGAGTTGTCATGGTTTCAATTCTTTCTTATCTGTTAAAACTGACAATAGAAACTACAAAAACATTTTTTGTGAAGATTTTTGTTGAATATATATATTTTTTTGTATAAGAACTTCAACAGGTTTGAAGATGGAAGCCCAGGTATACCATGGTTAACAAAATATGTATAAATACAAAGGTTTCCCTTATATCGTATGCGCAGTTACCAGTGGAGTGCGCTGTTTTAGACACTTTCTATCTAATAACTTTAGGGAATATTGAAATATATTATAATCGAACATAATGTTGGTTGCCTCCTATCTCTTAGTCTAGCAAAATCACGTGGGTTCGTCGATATCTTCAGAGCTATTTAATAAAGCCAGAGGAACCCCATTGAAAAACTCAATAAAGACAAATTTAAGCTCGCATTCAAAAAGTTTCTTGCTAAATCCTTGTCTCGTAAGGCCCGGATTCACAGTCATTGGTTAACCATTAGTTAACTAAACTGATAACTAGAGTTTAACTAATGTTTCATATTCACAGTGCTTTAGTTAACTAAAGCAATGAATTTAAAAAAATATGGTAACACTCTTCAATTTGTGAATTATTTTTGGTAGCACTGTTCAAAAACATATGTTTTCTGTTTACATTTATTTCAATAATTTGAGTTTGAAAATGGAAACCGTTCGTGCTTCGAATTTTAGCATTGATATGAGGTCGTATACATTGCAAAATTTGCCACGCCACTTCCTTACACAAACGAAACCTGTCACGAAACTCTTTGGCATCATATTCTTGGAAAAAATGAGGTCGATTTCTAATAATTTTTTTCGCGAGACATTTTTATGTACGAGGTGTGATCAAAAAAGAACCGTTATTGTGTGATCAAAAAATAAAGAATTTATTTATTCATCAACAACTATCTTGTCCTCTTTAAAGTAATTCCTCTCAGATATAATACACTTATGCCAGCGTTTTTTCCAATCCTCGAAATACATCTGAAACGCTTTTTTTTTATCGCCTACAGCTCCTGTT
This sequence comes from Clusia tigrina, assembly GCA_920105625.2. Classification (NCBI taxonomy): domain Eukaryota; kingdom Metazoa; phylum Arthropoda; class Insecta; order Diptera; family Clusiidae; genus Clusia; species Clusia tigrina. The sequence goes on from CAKKTE020000562.1 coordinate 537,096, forward strand.
TCGATTTTTCTTTTATCTCCTCAATCGTAGCAAAACGCTTTTCTTTCATCGGTTTTTCCAGTTTTGGAAAGAGGAAAAAGTCAGCGGGGGCCAAGTCCGGTGAATACGGTGGTTGAGGCATGATAACGGTTTTGTTTTTGGCCAAAAACAGCTCCTGAGCGATGTCCATGCGACGTTGTTTTTGCTCAAAATTTAGCAATTTTGGAACAATCTTCGCTGCCGCACGTTTCATGCCTAAAACATCCGTAAAAATTGCTTGGCATGAGCCGAACGATATGCCAACATCATCAGCAACCTCTCTGATAGTGATTCGACGATTATACAAAATCATTTTCTTCACTGCGTCAATGTTTTCATCGGTTGTTGACGTGCTCGGGCGACCAGGACGAGCATCGTCATTGACATCTTCTCGGCCTTCCTTAAACCGGTTATACCACAATGTGTTCTGCTCATAGTAGACTTGCCAAAGGCCACAGTCAACATTTCAAATGTCCTTGCGCATTTAGTTTCATTTTTTACACAAAACTGAATATAGTTTCTTTGATCCATTTTTTCGAATAGTACAAAATCGAAGAGCACACCAAAACACGACTAACCTTTTTATCTGTCAAAAACAAACTGACAATCCAAAATGGTTGGTGTTGCCAACATATATAACAGACATATGTACCAACATAAAAAAAAAAATGCGAACATCGAACATACGTATCTCACGAAAAGATGAAAATAACGGTTATCTTTTGATCACACCTCGTATACTACAAACACAAAAGTGGATTCCATTCTTTAAGAATCAGCTGTTGTTTAACTATTAGTTAACCAACAGCATTTGGGGGTTTAACTAATGGTTAACTAAATACTTAATATAAAATATTATTAGTTAAACCCTTGTCATTGGTTAACTAATGACTGTGAATCCGGGCCTAAGACATGTCCGCCAGCCGTACCACGGCGATGTTCTTTCCAAATTTTCCACCACAGCTGCGCAGGTGCGCTAGTCAGTTAATATTAGCCACACTTGCGATTCATGTCATGTTCATATTATTGTTGCTGCATATTTAAAGTCATTTTCCTAATTGAATTGGTTTACGCTTGTGAACCTTTTCGTTCGTTTGCTTGTAAAATATTTGTACAAACTGTTTGGTTTCTTTATGCATGAACGTAATATTGGTCTTCACTTTACGGCCACGCATTTGCTGGATGCTTGTTTCCAGCAACGACAGTTCTTCTAAAATCTAAAATCTGACAAAGGTAATATGAAAACTAATAGTCAAAAACATATTGAAAGCATGAGCTACATGACAGACGAAGTAGAACTAGCTCGTGAGACTGATTGGATCTTTTAAGAAAAAGAGGCCAAATAAAAACAAAAAGTTAAGTCTTCTCCAGAAGTGTTTCAAACCACTTCTAATAAAACTCTCTGAACCAAGCAGAAAATTTTAAAAAAGATTAAGATTTTTACCAAAAATTTGTAGTTAATAATGTGTATAAAGTTAGAGTATTGGATGGTGCAGACTACAGAAACATAACTAAAATATGATCTAATATAAATGTCTCAACCTAGACCAATTCGAGTTGTATAAAAACATTTACATCACTCGTTTAAAGTAACTAATAATATCAGACCTGCAAATACAAGATTTCAAAGTGTTCAATGCCGCAAACAAATTAAAGTGGAAGACCAAGACACCTTTAGATATGTTTTTTCTAACCTTTGATGGCTCGGAACCTTTCATGACAATACTGAATTCGGTTGTAAACATTGACGCAACAATGTTACAAAAACTAATACCGCAATGCAAATTATGTCAATCCTTTGGTCATACCAAAAACGACTATGGTAAGCCAGCAAGGTGCGTTAAATTCGCTGGAAAACACAGTCCAGTGGATTGCAATATAACAAATGAGAAACATCCAAAATACTGTAATTGTGGTGAAGCACATCCGGCAAATTGTAGAGGTTGCGAATTGGCTAAAGAATTATAAAAAATAGGAGATAAAGCAATTGGTCTTCGAAATAAGGATCAACTGCAAGGTCTCAAATACCTGCAAAACCTAATAGTCAAGAGAAATTCTATAAATCCCTGAAATCTCGACTAATACAACTTGAAATTAAAATATACATATTAACAAATTGAATAATCAATACCTCAAGAAAGAAACCTTCAAAAACCGCTGAACGACCTTGAACAACAAATCAGATCCTAATACTAAACGATGGTAAACATGTTACGAATTATGACAAGGAATGTAAACGGGCTAAAAAAACATCGAAACGAGACACAAGTTCTATTTGACCTGCATAATATCTGACTCACACTTTACCAGACAATCGCAAATATAATTGAGATACAACCACTTTTGTCACACTATTCACCCGAGCAACTTCGCAAGGGGTGGCAGTGCCATTGCACATTACGAAGATCTTAACGTAGGTACTAATATGTTTCAAACTACCACTATCACAGTAAAAACCAGCCTCTTTCTAACACGGCTATCAATTGCCCCCCGAGATACACTATCTGTTCAGAAGAATATAAAGATTTTATTAATATACACAAATACACATTTATAATGGGCGGAGACTCTAATGGGAAGAACATACTGGGGGTCGCGTTTAATTACCACAAAAGGACGAGAGTTATACAAAGCAGTACGAGAAACGGGATATGACTTTATTTCGACAACTAAACCAACCATTAGCGAAAGAATTTTCGAAAAAGAACAAAATACAACAACCCCTTACAAAAAAAAATACGGATTGGAAATCCTTTCAAAAAGCATTCCAAAGCAATATTAGCAACAGCTCTCAGATTACAACAAAGGAACAACTGGAAGAAGCAATACAGAAGTTTACGCAAGATATTCAACAAGCGGCATGATATACCACTCCTTCCCTAAAAAGAAAAGCAATTGGAGCTAACTATCCCAAAGAGATAAAGCAATTCCTAGCAACAAAAAAGAAACTATGCAAAAAATGGCAACAAACGCGCGCCCCTAACGATAAAGCTAATCTTAACAAAGCAACCCAGGAACTAAGGCGAGAAATAAGTACCATCAAAAATGAATCAATGAATCGATATCTATCAGAGTTAACAGCTGATAAAAAAAGGATTATATCTCTTTGGATAAAAGCTGCCATTTCCCACCAGTGAAAAATCCAAATAACACGTGGTCGAGAAGCGATAAGGATAAAGCTATATAGCATTCGCAAAGCATCTGTCTAACACCTTCCAACCAAATGAGAATCAATGCGACAACTTGTACTCCTCATTAGAGCGAGATAGCGCACTCATCATACAAATAACTTTATAGTTAGCGAACTGAAAATTGAAATAAAACAACTGATGGCTTGGATGTAACCACTGCGAAAGTATTAAAACAATTATCCAGCAAAAGTCTTCAGTTAGCAAATCATCGATCCGTATCCAATATATTTCAACCCCGTGAAAAGTTGCTGAGCTGATTATGATTGCCAAGCCAGGAAAAGACCCACATTCTGTCTCTTCTTACATAACAAACTCCCTTCTGCTACAAATCTGAAAACTATTATAAAAGCTTATTCTAAAACGCATAAAGCCTATAATTGAGTCACGCAATATGATGCCATCACACCAATTATGATTTCGTTGCAATCACTCTACCATAGACCAGTGAACAGAATCACAGCAGAAATCGAACAACTTTTGAGCAGAAAACGCAGTAGTAAACGGAGCAGCAGTCACACAAGCATTCGACAAGGTATGGTCAACAAAATTAATTCCAGTCTCCCCTTCAATTTAGTGCCTGTATGAAACATATTTAACCCTATGAAAGGACGATCACCTTGACGCGGCGTGAACCTTGACTGCTCTTTAGTTCCTTAAACTAGGTGCAGTGCCAGTAAATATTGTATGCATGTATGTATATCTCTAGAGGTAAAGCATGTGCAAGTTTTGGATGACGGTTTAACTGAATACATATATTAAAATGTAACTTAAGTTACTCATAAAAGGAATACGAACTCGTTGATCCAATATACATAGGCGAAAAAATGAAAACTATTGTAGAACCAGAAATTAAAACCAACACTGATAATCATATATTATGTTGAAAAAAAGAAGTACAAAACCTAAGAATATAAATGACCATGACCCGTGAACCTTGCCCGAAATGAAGTGGTGAGTTGGAGTAGGTAAGTAGGTTGTGCAGCTGCATCACCAAGAAAACAGTGATGTCACTTAGACCACCAGTTGGGTCCGTTGTGAGCCGCGGATGCGAGGCATGGCTACGCTTTCCCCTCCAGATTGAACCAACCTGAGCTTTTTATAAAGCGAAGAGGGCTGTTGACACCTAACTAGTATATACTATCTATATTGGTTAAGAAGTGGCATCCTAGTAAACGACGTTTTTCTAGCAAAAGCTGGACATATACAGAAGAGATGCTGGATCGTTTCCAGTTCCTCCTCGTTCCTGCAGCTCCTACAGAATCAGGCGTATAAACACCCATTCCCATGAGTTGGAGGGAATTGAAGGGATCTGGATATATTATTGTTGCACCTTGATTATGCAGACACTACGTGCAAAAACTAGAATAGCGAATATATGCGGTTTGAACCGAGACACTTACACCTTTACAAGAGCTGTGAAGTCATCAAATAATGTACCGAACTCTGACTCTCACTACTAAAATTCACAAGATTCGGTCGATATTTTACTATGCTTTGTGCCTGCTTGACGGGCATTTACAACGTGCAATACATCCCGGGCGACCTGGCCAGTCTACAATATAGCTAGGTAAAGGGATCTTATAAGCAGGAAGCGTAGAGACACCAGCCGACTAATGGCGGTTTTTAAAGGTCACTGGATAGTAGGTACGCATGCGGAGAAAATGCAGAGACCGTCCAATACCTATTGTAGAAGTTGTAAAGAATATGGCGAGAGGAAAACAATAACTGACGTTCTTTGCAAATGCCCAACTCTGGCGGCCGCAAGAAATAAGAGCCCTGGAAAACTGTTTTCTAGTAGGACTGTCCGACCTCTCGGCTGTTAACCCGAAGGGGTAGTGGTTATAAAACGGCGCTAAGGAGCTAATTGTGATTCATGCTAAGATGCCGTGGATCAGTCACCTGAACCAACTAACCATGCTTTGTGAAATTTTAGAAAGTGAATCAACCAAAAATACTTGTGGTTTGCTTTCATTTGTAGTGAAATTACTGTGAATTTAAAATGAATGGCAAAAAAACGTCATTTAATAAGTTGGTTTACTGTAACCACTGCATCGGAAAAATTGTACAAGAATTGTCCAAGATCAGGCAAAAAATTAACAATATTTTAAATCGCGTAAAAACGGAGGAAGACTGGAGCCTAAATTTTCGATCGGCCGTTCACATAACATCTCAGAGAACAGAACCTATTTTGGTAAGGAAAGTAGCCGAAAATCCGCAGATTTCTATGAGAGCCATTTTCAGTGAATTCAAAGAATAGTGTAAGGTTGCGGTTACCTACGAAACAGTCAGGCAGGTTTTGATAAAGAGCCAGTATACATCACGAGTTGCTAAAAAAAAAACCACTGTTTTCCACAGAGCACATCGAAAATCGATTGTTTTTCGCTAGGATGGACGTTGACAAACTGAATAACTACTGATATGATATTATATTTTACGATGAAATCCTGCTTTACTGCTTATGGGCTCAATAGAGTGTGGGAATAGAAATATATATTATAGAACTTGATCAAGTCGGGCTTTCAGTTTGCCATTAGGTACGATATTAGATACTCTTCTTTCCCAAAAGTGGTTAAATCATGATTGAGAGATGGATTCACTTTTAAGTACCAACAGATTAACATAATTTAGCTTGAACGTCTCTTTCGAAATGCTTTACAATGCTGCCTTTCCCCTCACTATATTTTTTGTTAAGCTCTATATGAGCCTTTCATGGTAAGAATATGAAAATTTGGTGCTCTCTCCGTGACATTGTGTATACTAAGCAATCTTAATTTCACTTGGCAGTCCTGCCTTAACTTACCTCATTGTACTTGAACTGGGAGATATTGCAATAGACTTCTGCAGTTGGCGAAATTTAACCACATCACTAAAATTAGCCTCATTTCCCCTCAATGTTGTGCCCGGCAGCAATTGCGTTGGTGATATTCTATCGCACGTGTTCGATAGTGTCAATGAATTCGATCGCTTTTTGTGGGTTAAATGCGTCACCACGTCAGCCATTGAACGCTTATGGTTGTTATTTGTTGCGGCAGCAATTGCATACGAATTATCATTGGCAACATTTTGATCCGAGAGATGGTCTTCATAAACAATATCATTGTCATTAGTATCAGCTTCAGAGCCGTGTGAACTCCGATCACAATTTGCTTCATTCACATTCGTAGCTGTTACTGTTGCCGATATTGTTGTTGTAGTAGTGGTACTGTTCTTGCTAATGTTGTAGAAGAATTCTGGATTGATTAGAAGTTCGCTTTGTTTTAGCTCATGATTGTTGTAACAGCAAATGTCTGGAGTTTCACTTTTCAAAAATATTCCAAAGGATTCATTGCGCTTATCATCATCGACATTGGCAAGTTCATCATCATAATCATTATTATCAGCATTGTTATTCACCATGCGATAAGCTTCATGTGTGTCTGCATTGTGTAAAGTATTCATGGATTTCGATAAAGTAGATGGTGTTGTATCAGCTAAGAAAATTTTATTTGTATAGATGTTGGTGCTATGACAATTGGAATTGCTATTATTACAATAAATTTTGCTATTGTTGCGACTACCACATGAAGTTTTGTTGTTGGTCAACGGCATATTTTGATTATTGTGCTCTATTTGGAATTGAATATCGCTAAAATTGCCTCCTTTGTTCATTCTTTTCTCGGTGGGTTTCGATGGCGCTGGATGATACTAAAATGAAAATAATTGAACCACATACATATACAAATACCTTAACAAAGAAGAAACATATAGGTACAATTTAAACACAAATATAAAAAGATATTAGAAAGCATATTTAAACTGCAATTAGAGGTGCTTAAACATATCGCTCTAAATTACCGCTCCAAAAGGACTCGATCGGATTCAATATAACGGAAAAGCGGAGAACCTGAATAGTAATCCACCTCGAATTTCTTTATTGTCATGAAACACTTTTAGAAATACGTTAAGTTCGTCAAAAAGTCTGAGAAATTATCTAAATGTCCGTATTTTTTGTTTCATAGCGGATATAGAAAATAATAAAAAAAAAAGAAAAAAATGTATTTCTAATAATTATGTTGACTGCTGAGTTATGTCTAGCAAACTCTTAGGATCCTATCTGTAGTTTTAGTAATTTTGAAACTTTCTTCTATGACTTAAAGGCAATTAGAGTAGTAGAAACACGGACCACACTTTTATAAGCTACAGTAAATCCTGCTTTATTAATTACCTGTTTAATATCGGTATCATTATTAGCGAAAGCAGACCCGATCCTTTCGGCACAAACCGATGTTGTTGCCTCTGTTACGATGCTAGATTTATAGTCACCGATAACATTATTACCAGTCAGTGCATCCACAACCGCGAATTCATTATATTCACTACTATAATCTCCATTATCATTTTTGTCATCTTCAGCAGCGTGTTGGATATTAGCAGGAACATGATAGTCACTTCCACTAGTACCAGCATTATATGAAGCAATTGTTGATTTTGTTAAAGCCGGGCTCAGTTCACTAGGAGAATTTGTCGCAGTAACACCAGAAACATCTTTGTCGCTATTTGAATTCGCTGTGTCGGCAATGGTATATATAATTGGATTCATCTTTGGTATGTCCTTATAATTATTATTAACTTTGCTTTCTTTGTTGTTATTTTCCTTGCCACTGCTAATAAGTACATGTTGTTGTATTGTTGCTGTATCAGTTTGCATTGGCGTGGAGGCTTTCGCAGTCATGTCTACCATATCGAAATCCATGGAAGATTCTTGAGTGTCTAATAAAGCTATAGCACTCTCCTCCAGACTGCCTGTAGCATTTGTTCCAACTTTTGCGCTGGGGTCGATTTCAACTTCAAACTTATTTGGCGGTGATTTTCGTTTAGCTGACATGCTGAAAATATATAATTCATATAACATTGATCTAAGCAATTAAGAAAGGCAAGAAAGGGGAATTGACAAACAAAGACTCGGTAAGATATAATCAAACATACTGTCCACTTGCACTTGCACGCGATACTGATGCAGCGTTGTCCGGGAAACACCTCCAATATACCTCTATATCTTTCGGGAAGCATATAAGTGGTATATATCATGATTAATTGTTTAGTATAACCCCAGTTGCGGGTTTTCAGTCACTACATACATACTCGTATATCATTCAAAGTTAAAAAAATGTAACTATTGAAGATATTTTTTTGATGTTAATTTTCCACAAGTATCACTTAAAATTGGATATTATTGGATATTATGCTCAATTTGCTGCCTGTTAGGCTTTTTGGCGAAAAAATGGCTGCAAACTCAGCTATCAGACTAAAAGCTACGCATCAATGGGCTGCCAGGAATATAGGTCATGCGTCCATTTTAAGACATTTTGAGGGTATTCCTGACTCTTTCGACTACATCACACCAATGTACGCCTTCAATGGTATGTGCAAGATCTCCATTCCCTCCAGGGACGAATGGAAGGATGGCATCCCCACTCATGTAGAAGGGGTCCACATCTACACAGATGGATCCAAACTACAGAGTAGTGTGGGAGGTGGTGTATTCTCAGAAGATTTGGATATTAACATGTCCTTTAGGATGCCCGACCACTGCAGTGGTTTTCAGGCATAGGTCGCGGCTATAGAGGCAGCACTGTCTTGGCTAAGGAAGAAGAAGATATCTGGACTTGATATTTGCATTCTGTCCGACAGCCAAGCTGCTTTGCGCTCCCTGGATTCGGTTATTATCACCTCAAAAGCCGTCAAGAGCTGCCGCAAATCTTTAGACGAGATAGCTAAGCAGACCCGTCTACATCTGTGCTGGGTTCCCGGTCACAGAGATATTCCAGGGAACTGCAAGGCGGATAAACTTGCCCGTGAGGGTATTACCATACCGATGGAACCAGATAGGTCGCAATTCGGTATTCCTATTGCCACATGTAAGCTATTAGTAAATACAATATCATACAATATTTCAGGATGTAAAATAGCTAGACAAACCTGGCCAGAGATAAATGTCAAGCGCTCTAAGGACATACTGGCTCTAAATAGACAAAGCATAGGTCCCGTGATTAGCGTCTTAACGGGACACTGGACTCTAGGCACACACGGGTGTAGGCTGGGGATCGCCTCTAATGACTTCTGCAGGAGTTGCATGGACGAGGAGGAGGAAGAGTCTACTGCTCACCTGTTGTGCACGTGTCCAGCTTTGTCCAGAAGGAGGCGCACTTTCCTAGGCGACTACTTTTTGGACTCCTTGGGAGATATCTCAAAAAAAAAAGATTAGCTCCATCAACAGCTTCATTAAAAGCTCCAAATGGCTGGACCTTTGAAAGGGATGGGACCTGCTGCCCCATGCGGCATCACAAAGGGTCAATGTTGGCCTAAGTGCGCCCTTTTCGGGTGGCCGCTTTACCTACCTACCTATCACTTAAAATGTATTAGTTTGCAAAGTTAGCTGAAACCTTCAATTAGGTTCTTAATTTAGAATATTTATTAGTTAGTGCACTTTGAAAAGCATAATAGGCGAATGTATGGTCACTAGGGCTGTAGGTTCAAGGGCTGTAGGGATTTTGATGGCCTGCAAGAAGCAGTTGATGCTATCTTTGACGAAGATTCTGACGATTACCTTGCTGCCGCCTAAGCAGGATGAATTGACCGATAATGAGGAAAACTTATTTTCGGAGCAGTTGCCTGAGGAAATAGCTGGAAGATTGTAGCTTGAAACTGGTGAAGAAAAGGAAGAAATAGCGCCAGAAACAGATAATACCCGTCTATGTTTTGAATTATTTATCAATTGGTAACTTAGTTTGCAAACACCTACTCGTACATGCTTTATGTTTTTCGTCCTAGTCCAGATGCTTTCACCTGTGTGTTCATCTATGTATGTGTTGTCTCGTTTGTTGTTGGGCTTATTTGTAATACCAGTTTTTTTTTGTTTTTTAGAAACTAAAAAATGTAAATGGCGTAAATGAAGCCAAAACACTCCGAAGCCTTTAGTGGTGTGCTACCAAGGTCATCCATTCACAATATAGACTGCAGTGAAGTCAAATTTTAACAGACAAAATTTTGAAATATATGTGCGAGCAAACAATGTTGTATGACGAGGAATCGGTTCCCGACAAATTAAAGGTACATACTCATACATTTAGTTGACAACAGCAAAATTGGCTTCACCGAATATAAAATGTATATCGTACGGCCCCTTATCAAGTTGTTGCAAACGCCTTTTCAGCAATATGGTTATCTATACACACATATATCAACTGATGAATCGATGATAAAATATTTTGGAAGACACTGTTTGGCATGCGCTTCGGCTAAAAGATTTGGATGCTCGCCAATTCAAGGCTATTGCTAAGAGAGACTTCGATGTTTACTGTGGCAAAGATAAACAGCGATCGATACCGCTTGGTTCCCCAGTCGTACTTAATTTTTTGGAAAAGATTCCAAAGGCAGAGGACCACATTATATTCTTTGACAATTTCTTGCAACATACAGTCTTATGAGAGCGTTGAAAGACATGGGATTTCGTGCTACTGGAACTGTAAGAGAGATCCGCATTTATTTCAAAGGATTCACATTGAAATATTAATCTTTAAGTTAAATTTCATGTTTTTATAACTTTTGCAGAGATACTGACAGTACCTGCATGTATAACCATAGTTTCAGATGCCTTTGAAGGTTTCTTTGCTCATTCTTTTCATTCTTGGCTTCTCGGCACCGCTAAAGCGGGTGTCTGGTAAAAATTTATTTTTTATATTAATTTGAATACCAATTTTTGTTTTAAATATTAAATAAAATGTTAAATAAATTAGATTTTTTAATTTTGTTATTGTACGAGTTATTTTGGCTCACTGAGCCAGCCACAAAATAAAACACTTAAGTCCCGATTTCAATTGTGATGAATTTAAACTAAAACTTTATTTATTTAAATGTAGCAAATACTTAATATTTATTTAAGTTAACTAATTAATGTTGAGACAGGTCACTATCTTAATAAAAACGATTTAAGCAGCACGGCAGTTATCGCTTGATTAACCTTGACTTCTTGAAAAACCTTTTTCTTCTTTTTTTGATGCTGTCGTCAAATTAAAACGATAAAGAGCCAAAAAACCTAATTGTTATTTACATATGCAGGTATGTGCATATGTAAATCTTTTCGCATCAGTAAACTGGTTCGATACGTTAGAACAACAACAACAACAATACTAAGTTAGCGGACCATACTAAGACGGACAAGAACAGCGACACAAAGCGCAACTAATGAAATTAACATTTACTTTGTGTTGTTATTGTTGCGATGCCCTTTATAATAATTGAAACATTAGGGCGGCTCAATTTTTATACGATATACCTTGTAACATAAAATTTATATGAAATAAGAACGATTAATTAAAATCGAGCAATTACAAAGAAATTAATAACAATAACAAATAAAATCTCCAACAGTTATAATTTTTGTATAATTTGGAACCTGGAAAGGGCCTGAAAATTGATTGATTTTTCATTGGAGTAATCTATGTTGAGATGAAGCACTCTCATAATGCACCCAAAAGATGTTAAAAGAAGTACTCCCCTCCAATGACATGCTTATGTGAAAAAGAGGCCGAAGGGAGTCTATTTAAAAAAGAGGCCAAAGGGAGTCTTTTGTTCTCTCAAAGGATGTTAAAGGGAGGTCTCTCAGACAAAATAGCTTTTTAGCTTTCGCTTTATACTCCATTGCGTATGTAACAAGGAGGCCAAAGGGAGTTTAAAGGGAGTACTCCCTTTGTGCTTCCAAAGGATGTTGAATGGAGGTCTCTCAGATAAAACAGTTTTTCGCCCAGAAACAAAACTTTTTAGCTTTTCCCTCTGACATCCCTTTCAATAATATAACTCTGTAAAAAGAAGGCCAAAGAGAAGTCTCCAGGGGGCAATGATATCTCCCTTTGGATACTACGGGGAGTGCTCCTGGGATGATCCCCTTTGCTGCTGGGTTCGGCCACACTGCACACATCCAAGCAAACGTATTTCAATCACTCTACATACAAGTTTCGTACGCTAGCACTACAGGGTGCGCACCGAGCGCCCAGACGTCACCATCATTTATACGGAGTCAGAAGTCAACAGGCATTGTGATTTCGTTTTCAGTTCAATTACATTTTTGATGTGTAAACATCTTAGCTCTCGGTAAGGGATTGAAAATGAAAATTAATAAATAAATAAAAATCAGTAAAATGAATAAATAAATAAAATGAATGTTTCAATTTCTAACCTAACCTATGTACGAGGTGTGATCAAAAAAGAACCGTTATTGTGTGATCAAAAAATAAATTATTTATTTATTCATCAACAACTATCTTGTCCCCTTTAAAGTAATTCCCCTCAGATATAATACACTTATGCCAGCGTTTTTTTCAATCCTCGAAACATTTCTGAAACGCTTTTGTTGGTATCGCCTACAGCTCCTGTTTCGATTTTTCTTTTATCTCCTCAATCGTAGCAAAACGCTTTCCTTTCATCGGTGTCTTCAGTTTTGGAAAGAGGAAAAAGTCGGTGGGGGCCAAGTCCGGTGAATACGGTGGTTGATAATGGTATTGTTTTTGGCCAAAAACAGCTCCTGAGCGATGTCCATGCGACGTTGTTTTTGCTCAAAATTTAGCAATTTTGGAACAATCTTCGCTGCCGCACGTTTCATGCCTAAAACATCCGTAAAAATTGCTTGGCATGAGCCGAACGATATGCCAACATCATCAGCAACCTCTCTGATAGTGATTCGACGATTATCCAAAATCATTTTCTTCACTGCGTCAATGTTTTCATCGGTTGTTGGCGTGCTCGGGCGACTAGGACGAGCATCGTCATTGACATCCTTCCTTAAACCGGTTATACCACAATTGAACTTGTGTTCTGCTCATAGTAGACTCGCCAAAGGCCACAGTCAACATTTCAAATATCCTTGCGCATTTAATTTCATTTTTTACACAAAACTGAATACAGTTTCTTTGATCCATTTTTTCGAATAGTACAAAATCGAAGAGCACACCAAAACACGACTAACCTTTTTATCTGTCAAAAACAAACTGACAATCCAAAATAGTTGGTATTGCCAACATATATAACAGACATGTATACCAACATAAAAAAAAAAAATGCGAACATCGAACATACGAAACTCACGAAAAGATGAAAATAACGGTTATCTTTTGATCACACCTCGTATATTATGGTGTAGGGGATTTAAAGCACTGCGACCTTTCGATCTATTGTCCCCCCATCAGAGGTTCAAAGTACATTCTTGAGTCCTATCCTCTGGATAAACGTGATGACAAGTTTTAGCTCAAGAGGTTTCACATCACTGGCAGAGCCTTGGAAGAATCCCAAGTATTTCGTGCGGGTGTGCATGAGAGCCGGACATTGTGTCAGCACATCTAAAGAGGTCTCCTCTTCCTCCGTACAGAATCTGCAGGAGCCTTCCTAACCTATGTAATTTAATCGCGTAATACTTTGCCGGGTCATATGCACAGATGTTTACATATAAAATTTCACGACTTTTTGCTGCTAATGACATTACCTTTCATATTAAGCAAAAACATCAAAAATCGGGTTAATAGGAAGCTGGTAAAAGAGGAAGAACAAAATGGTTCTTTCCGAAGCAACGCAACATTTCTGGCTTTGTCAGCACACATATCTGGCCTAAGTTCTTGAATTGTTTGAGGTTGGTTAGCGTAAATATGTACCTTTGAGTAACACAACAATAAATCATAAGGGAAACAACAGCACACTAATCAGTGTAATTAAGCGCGTATTATGGACGCTTATAGAGCGCCTTCCGATTCTCGGCAACCCAAATTCATCAATTCTGTTAACTTACATATCCTATTAAATGTAAATCCGCACCAATATGGTAGCATAATCTGTGGGTAGTGGTACAAAATTAATTGGACCTCTTGCTCTCGGGTATCGAAGATTTCTAAAATTTTATAAAACTCTTTACAGTCTGCCTAAAAAATTAAAAAAAGGTAAAAACAGAACATTTATAAATGTTTAACAGTAAGTTCTGTTGGCTTACCCTGTATATATTTCGCTGTTTCCTCTACTATTTGATTTCTGTGTAATAGTCGTACATCTCACATATAGTCTAATCGGTTTTTTCTTTTTTCTCTATCTATTAATGCTTGACGACACGATTAATGTATCATTTCAGAACGGAAGTTTAAAAAATACTGCTTAATATAACTCATCAATTCGAAACACTTCATATGCGCGTACTTTGATCCCCACTAACAGAAATTTAATTTCTCTTTGAATGATGTTTTTTACTTTTTTAATTTTGCATCTAATTTTGTTCAGCAAATGTTCTATGCTGCACTTAACTCGTGAGTTTTATGCGCAGCGGGCTTCTCCCTTTCCCAGTAGACAGTACATTCCATTTTAAGATTTTGACATTTTCAATATTTGCTTTGTTAGTATTGTTTTCGTGCAAATATAATTCTTTCCAGAGAAAATTTAAATAAATGCTTGGCAGATTTTACTGAAGTAGTCGATCACACATAGCTATGGTCTCGACTACAAATTGCAATTTGGCAGAGGTAAGGTAAGGTTTAGAGATGGATTGGTTTAGAGCTGGCTCACAAAATGCGGATACAAGAAAAACGTACTATATCCATATGGATTTTATAGAATCTGGAAATATATCATAGTATTATCATACCAGATTTAATAGATTCTGGCATTTCTACAAATATCAGTTGTGGCCTGATTTCAGCAGAAGCTTGTTATGACTTCTCTTCTGACCATTCGCCAGTTATTTTGACCCTTAAATATAACCTCAAATATAAACCTAATCAGACAATCTAGCCAATCGATTAACAAATTGTTTGAAATTTACAAAATATGTTAGTTCGCATATCCAGCTAAACATAGCCCTTAAAACCATACAGGATGTCGACGGAACGCTGCAGACGTTTAAATCTTCACAAGAAATTGTAAACTTTATACAATGTATCCTAGAAGGTTAGTGTGATCAGGCTTAATTAGCCTGCCACTAACAAAAGCCATGTACTATGACACCACTGAAATGTAATAAAAAACAGAGAGAGAGACCTATCGGAACAAAAGAGGGGTAATGATGAGACAGAGTTGATTAGAGTGTTGTGGAATGAGACAGTACATGGACAGAATTTGATTAGTCAGTTCACCACCTTCAGGTAGCCTAGTCGACTGGATTGACAGATTACAACAGCTGTAGGCCCAGGTTCGATTCCTGGGAGGGTTCATAATTGGCGTGCTGTTGATTTCTGAGACATAATAAAAAATGCTTGGGGAAAAATTGCCTTTCATTGAAAGATCTCTGATGAGGACAAGTGGTGTGTCCGAAATAGCTATAAGATCTGCCAAAAAAAATGTTTCAATAATTCTTCTTCCTCTTCTGAAAAATTATTACGGTGGCATAACCACACATACGCAGTTGCAACTACTGTTGTAACTTGTCTTGTCAATAAATTCGTTACAAAAATAATCTTCATTATTATTTATTAATATAAATTTATTATTTATTCATTACAGTGCATATGGTTGGTTGGCCGCACTTGTTCATACCTTATATCTCCCTATAACAGTACCTAGTGGAAACTTTCTATAAGCAATATTGCCAAGAAATTCATTCTGTCTTGCAAACAAAATGCAGTAATATTTATGATCTGCAATAAAACAGATTACAAGAGATTTAAATGACAAATTCATTACTTAGATAGATAGATAGAAGTGGGGTAGGCTAGAGAACCGCCGAAGAAGAAGGCCTCCAAGCACTCAGGCATTGATGCCTATATTTAGGGAAGGGGAGATATAGAGGATTTTGGAAAGAAAGTTACACCTTTTCAAACTTCTATGACTTTTTTATGAACCTCAGAAGTCTGTCCAGGGGTAAGGAATGTACATTATCCATTCCCAATACAATTAAAACTTAAAATGCGCCTCCTCACTCTGGCAAATGTAGGAGAAGCGCAGAGAAAATGCTCTGTGCCATCCTGTTCTTCCTCCAGGCCGGAGATACAGTTTGGATTCTCGATTATGCCTATCGTCGCCATATGATGACCCCATGGAGTATGCCCTGTGATTACCCCAACCAATGATCGAAGATCTTTGCTTCGTAATGTAAGAAGGAAATTTGGAACTCTCTTGTGAGGGCTTTCTAGGAAGCACTTGGTTGTTTTGCAGGCAACTAAGCTGCACCATCGGTCCTTGTGAATATTATTCACATGACTCCTGATCCAATCCGTACCTCTGCTACACTTATGCTGATAAATGGCTCTGGTCCCATTGGAGTTCCCGCAAATCCATAGTTTGCCAACTGATCAGCTAATTCGTTCCCCTGACGTTCAAGCCAATTCCACCTTGCAAAGGGGTTAATTCTTGACTTACATTCATTACTTAATTATAACCTTAAATCTAAACTAAAGTAGGATAAAATACGAGTTAAAAGCTGGAATTTTTGTAATTCCATCACACAAAATATATTGATAAAGTGGACTCCCGCAGACCACAATTCAAATGACTTCTCTACTTACAAATAACTTCCGCAATTTTGTTTTAGAAAAAATGTTTAAAATGTATAAATAAATTATATATGGCAAACGTAAAAAGTAAACATTCTACCCTAGGGAGCTGGCAGGAAGTGCATGTGTTTGTCGAAATGTGTAAATATGAGTATGTGGGCAAGCATGTTGGCAGGGGGTAGTATGTGGTTGCCATTCAATGTACCATTTCTTTCATACTCATTCGATTCGCTTGATTCTTCTTCTGCGCGATTTTTTTTGCTCCATTTATCATTCGTTTGTCGAACGTTCACAATTTGTCTTGTACTTAGCAAATGGACTACTGGCGCGTGCCTCAGACTCTTAACGACCGACAAAGGAACGCAGCTCACACCACCGAAAGAACTTACCGTGAACGAGTAACCACAAATAACGATTCCCACCGCCACTCCGACACTTAGACATGAAAAATGCCCCTTATAAAAAACCAAATATAGCATACAACAAAACAAACACATAAACAAAGAAAGCAAATACACGGGGGTATGGCAGAAAAGAGTAAAAATCAATTTTAAATTTTCGATGATTTTACACCCCGGAAAATAATTCGAACAACTTAAAGTTTTCAACGAATTGTGCAGTATAAATAATAACTAGCTACGGAATGATATTCAAATTAGTGCAGTGTTTGAGAATTGACTTGGGGACAATAACCGCACTGCTGCAAACGACGTTTTCAAAATATTATTGTTCAATTCCCTTTACATAAAAATAAAATTAACAACTAAAATTGTTAAATTTTTTGGATAAATAATGTTTGCGGAAAGTCTTATCAGGAACAACCCTTTAAAATCAATATACGGAACTTATTTACAACATTTATTCGAAATGATTGAAATGGGCGTTACTAAAGAACCGTTACATTGGGATTCGAGTTGAGGAAATAACAGATTCGGATGCTATGGTTCCATTTTAGAGTGACGACGCAATACAAATGGGAGACTCTTCGATGAATCTGTGCAAATTTTGCGAGAAAGTTTTAATAAATATTCCATTTGGCTGCTGCAGCGATTGAATTGTTTATCCCCATATAGGACATATAACCAAGCAAGACTGTGTAATTATATTAGTGGACATTTTCCCAACTAAATCAAAAGTAAGGAAGTTATGTTGACACCACCTCTAAAAGTAGATAAATTTTCAAACTGGTAACTTGACATTTCTTTCCCTAATCAGCATCTCAGTAACTACTAAGTTTAGGCCTAATATTTGGTTCCCTATTAAGAACCATTAGATCAAAGCTACCAAGTCACTTTTAGAAAAAACCAAACCACCACAAACGATATATTTCATATACTCTAAAAATTCATAAATGTAATAACTTTAAATAACACGTTTCAAATGTAGTTAACAAAGCTTCTCTGATCGTAGGCTTCATAAAACGATGGGCAAGGGAGTTCGGAGACCCCTTTATTACCAAACTTCTGTACACATCTTTGGTACGCCCATCATTAGTATTCGCAATACTCTGATGCTATTGACTCAGTTCAAAGGCGTTTCTATTATTGTTTTTCCTACGTTATTTTACACGGATCTCTTATGTGAGTCTTAAACTTATTCGTCTCCCCTCTCTCAAAACCCGTGGAACAATGCTTAAAGCATGTTTTGTATTCAACCTATTGAGTGGCGAAATAAAATGTACTATAATGCCCCTGCAAAAAGAAGAACAAGGAATTTCACATCCTTGTAATTGAAACTATTTAGATTTTGCGCCATTTCGTAGTGCGTGTTATGATTTTAATTTAGTTTCGAAGGTTATTTGATTGAATGAATTCCAAGATATATTGAAATAAAAAATAACACTTCAACTGCTCTAATTGCTGCCATTGGAAATCTATGCGCAAACTATCGAAATTAGATACGAATAATGTGGGAGCAATGAATGCATACTTGGGAATGCGCTAAATGAAGGCGTCCGATCACCTTGTCTCATGTTCCACACCACACAAGAGATGTTTTAAGGCGTATCTGCTAACATATAACGTCATTTAGATCCGCCGAGTGGTACAACTATATCCAGAGATTCTAAACACTTGTCACCAATGGCCATACAGTTACGTAGTCAGCCAACACATCCCTTTTGTTGAAGTTTTTTTAATGAAGAGTGCATAAACTATATGAACAAATGTGTATTTACTATACTTGTGTCTTTAAATACTTATCGAACAATTTAAAAAATTTCGTAAAAATAATTACTGAAGAGTGTAGTTAACAAAAAAAACAATTCAATTAAAATAACAATGACATATAGAATAACTTCATATATTCAGGGCGCCTAAACCCCTGAAACATCTCAAGAAGATTCCGGTGCCGCTGGGGATGGCTTTATACAATTTGTTAAAAATGAGCTTACTTATTTATTGTCTGTATCCGTGGCTGAAAGAAAAATATTGTTGTGGATATAGTGTAAACAAGACTAGGCTCTTGGACATGTTTAGAATGCCTTTATTAGTATTTAATTCCTTGTAAGCAGGGCCTATAAAGAAACTTATGGTAATCGTGTGCAACAACAACACAATAACTGTAATAATAACAAAAGAAATACAGTTAAAGGAAGCCCATGCGAAATTGGGGAATCACCATACAAAATAGGAAAGAGCCATTTGAGCATTAAACCAAATAGAACAAAGTGGAATAAAGGAGAGTTCTGAACAAATGGACATGAGAAATTAAAAGGCACAAAGGCAAGAAGCTGAGACCAGTGGCCCCACTACAGTCTACATGTAAAATAGCAATAGGAATGAACGAATTACATTAAGGCACATAAAATAACTTTTAGACTTTTTGCTTGTGTGCTTGTTTGTCAAAACGGAAAAAGGCTATAAAAGTGTACGCTGACATCACCAAAGTCGACCCCCATAAAGCTTCAATGGTGGCTCACTCTCGTACTCCTTTGTTTGTACGCTTTTGACTAAACAAGTGCACAACACAGAACAACAAAGGCCAAACGTACTGGGTGCCCAATGATTTGCCCGTACCAGCCTCAACCCAATTTATTTAAAATTTTAGCTTTTTCCATTTTTGCTGTTTTATATGCTTGTTGTGGATGAATGAGACTCATTCCCTCCCTCTCCAAATTTGAAGCAAAGCATTTCTTGTGCAATTGCGCTGCTACGGGGTTTTGTGGCGGGCGTGTGTTGCTTTGTTTGTGTGTATAGCTGCGGCGATGCATTTCCAAAGCATTTCTTCCTTTAAAGGAATTTGTTCATACTTAATGCCTTTGTTAAATATTAAAAAAAGAGGAAATATCAGGGATTCGACAGCATTTTGCTTTGACCACCTGCCTGTCAAATGTACAAGTACCTGTCCGTATGCGAGGAACATAAACAGTTGATTATGTTCTTTGCCGTGTGTCAGTGGCCAAGGCATTGCGATTACATTTTTTCAAATATCGTTTGCTTTTCGTTTGGACCAGAAAATTTCACGCTTAAGTGTCCCGTCTCTATGGCCTCTGGTTTGGACACACTTCGTTTCCTGTGCACACATGTGTAAGAACTTGGTGTATTAATTGAATGTTATCCAGGCATAGGCCGGTAGAAAATTCTTCGACTGAACCCTCCCCGAGGGTACCGGCTGGTAATAGGTCTACAATGGCATCAATTGTCTGATGGTGCTGGATCTAGCTAAGGTCAGGATGTAGCGCTCAGTGTTTGATACTCCTTAATAGTACAGCATTGAGAAATACACCTTGACTATGGTTCGAAGGTAAGGGCTGGATCAAAGTGTCACGCGACCCGTGCTGATGATCTGCCAGGTTAAATAGTCTAGTCGTAAAAGGACCCCTGAATAAAAGGCGCCCTTCGGTGGTAATAGCCTAGCTCGGATATTGCGGATCTCTGTCCGAGTGGTCTTTATATTCTCCGGAAAAAGAATCTTCATGAAGAACCAAAAAAAATAAACAAAAAATTCCGCGGAACATCACCGCAATTCAATTGGCAAATCAGATGGAGCAAAGAATCCTTGATGAGCCAATGCTTAGTGGGGTAAGATCACCCGCTAAGCCCAAATCAAATGCTGCTGCGGTCAATGAACGGAGACGTTCATCCGTGACCAAAACAGTGGGTGGACCTATGGGACCCTCAATGACAGTAGGCGGGATGGGTGGTGCAGGAATTTGAAAACTTTCTTCCGATGATGTGCCATCCACTTCTGCTGCTGCCAGGGCAAAAATGGGACCAACTCAACAAACTCCCATCTCCACTAAGGAGAGATTTTTGACACTGGGAGTAAAACTGGGGGACAAAGGGAGTAATCCATCCCATCCTACCACCTCGGAGAAAACCTCCAGGATGGTCAAGAGAGGAATCCCTCTTCCTGATCGTGGTCAACCTGGGGGTTTGGATGACCCGAGAAGAAAGAAGCTAAGTGGAGCTGGAGTCAGATGTTACCTCACCTACCTGTCTCAGGGTTTGCAACCAGATGATGCTCTTGCCAAGGCAAAGGAGCACAGGGTTGTAAAGGATTCGGCTGGCACAATATCACAACCGAATATAAACAAGAACCTGAGAAAAGGGTACGAAATACCTTTTCTCCTAATCTTGACCCAGCCAAGAAGAGGAAGACGGCAACACCGTCAGGCCCACCTAGTCGTGGAGGATCCAAGGCAGGAGGTAGCTACGCTAAGGTGGCGTCCGTCACAAAGGTGGCTGTTGTTGCTGCGGACTATCCGAACACCATCCTGACTAGAGAGGAGCTGACAAGTGTTGAGCAGATGTGTGGACAGCACACAGAAAGACTGGGCCTACCCTCAAATGACTTTTGCCGAGGCTGTGGCTTCGAGGAGGAGGACGAGACGGTTTTCCACCTCTTATGCCACTGCCCATCCTTGAGCAGAAGAAGAATTCGCACCTTTGGTGCCCCATTTCTTACAAGCCTGACACAGCTGTCATACATTAATATTAGGGACATAGCCAGGTTCATCAAAGTATCAGGATGGTTTCCTGAAACATGACGGGAGAGTCGTGCCTTTCCAGGCGCTGTCCTTGCGCTGACTATCACCATCCCAAGTATGGGAACTTTTTACTGAGTGCTTGAACGGCGCCACACCGTGGTATCACAATGGGCCATTATGTGTGCTCAAGTGTGCTTTTGCCAAACTGGGCGGCCACTCCTAACCACCTACCTTCGTCAAAGAGAATGGCTCTAACTTGGAAAAGTGGTTAACTACGGCCATGCACGTACACAACAATACTGTATATGAGGCTGGTTGATGAGTGGACCAAAGAATTCTCCTACGATGGTATTCACTTCAACCCTGGCTTCCTGAGCATCGACTGCTGTTCGACGGACTCGGTGGAATGGCTGAAAGGGGTCGTGACGCAGCTTTCAGTGAGAGAGGGCGTCAGTTTGGTCGCCAAAGTGGAAGACAACATCCCACAATCACACACAGTCTTCCTCTTCCTCCCTCGCTGTAGTGGACAAGAAGTAGCTGTGGCACTAAAGTTTCTCTCCAGCCAAAATATTGGGCTGAACACCAATTTCTGGAGAGTATGGAGTTGCAAGGACGAGGGAAACGGACAATTGTTGTCCGTAGAAATAGATGATGGGTCCAGGCAATTAATATAGAGCTCGGGGTATGCGTTGAACTACCGATTTAGCAAGATCAAGGTCGGTTGTTCAAAACGTACTCAAGAAAAACCCAAGGCAGAGGAAGTAGTGGAGACAAACATCCCACCTCTGTCAAAGGTAATTACGAGTAGTAGCCTTCGCCCAGGTGAGGCTGAACCGAAGACTGTGGCTCCGGAAATCTCTTCCAGGGCCCCCAGTATTGAGATAGGGGCTGATGCCGCATACTGTCCTTCACTGGTACACAGTCTGGAGGATGTCTCTATGGACGAGGAGGACGAAGATGGGAATAACACCATCCCGTCACAACCTCTTCCATAAGATGACAAGACTGAAAGTGGCTCAAGCAAACATCCATCATGCCAGAGCAGCCTCGGCTGTCATCGGGAGGGTGTTTGCCAAGAACAACATGGGGCTGGCCCTCATTCAAGAGCCATGGTGTTACAAAGGTCAAATTAGGGGCCTTTCTAGTAAGTTTACAAAGGTAATATGGGATGCCAATGCTGACATTCCCCGGACCTGTATCTTGATTAGAAATGATATTAACTACTTTTGTCTTTCAGAATTCATGTCGCGAGATCTCACACCTATCATGGTAAAGTCGTTGCATCGGCCTACTTTCCGGGAGATATGAATGATATGCCGGAAGAAGTCTATAAGCTGGCGAGGTAGTGCCTATCCAAAAGGATTCCACTTTTGATGGGCTGTGACTCAAACGCACACAATACCATCTGGGGTAGCAGTGACACCAATAAACGGGGTGAGTCAGTTCTAGAATTTTTATTATCACTTAATTTATATATATTGAATAAGGGGAACACACCCACTTTTAGAAATGTAATTAGGGAGGAAGTTTTTGATCTGACTTTCTGTAGTCCAGAGCTAACTGATATTGTTAACAACTGGAAAGTTTCGGACGAACCCTCTCCGTCGGACCACAGCATAATTGAGTTCGATATAGGAGGTATCGTCACAAAAACGGTAGTTTTTAGAAATCCTAGGTATACTAACTGGGAATTCTTCGATAGTTCAGTGCATTCACTACTCTCATCCTCAAACTTCCAAGGAATATATAAAAATCCGGTGGAGCTAGAGGAGGGTGTCAATGAGCTGAATGATATCATTTCTGAATCCTATGTTTTATCTTGTCCTCTAAGAACAAAGAAAAACAGCAGAATGTTCCTTGGTGGAACTCTAGTCAGTCTAATAGACGTACTAAGGTGCGTAGGCTATTAAATCTAGCTAAGCGTACGGGGGACTGGGAAGAATAGAAAAGAGTTGACGATCTATAACAAAGAGATCAGACAAGCCAAAAGGACTAGCTTTAGATCCTTTTGTGAAAGTGTTGAATCAACTCCTGAAGTAGCACGACTCCATAGAGCTCTTGCGAAAAACAAAGTCGATCTAAAGCTGGCATTGAAATCCGAGGATGGGACGTTGACGGCAAATGAAGAGGATCGCACTCTCCTTTTGCTGCGTGTGCACTTTCCTGGGAGCTCGATCCAGTTACCGCTATCTTTGCAGATGGATGCTCTTCCTAGAAGAGCAAGCAAGATTGTCTGGAAGGTGCCCAAAGAAATTATAACTACTGAGAGGTTGAGATGGGCCATCAGCTCTTTTCAGCCATATAAATCGCAGGGTGCGGATGGTATTTTCCCGAGTCTTCGCCTGGTAAATATCACTAAGGCAAGTTTTGCTTTTGGGAAGCATGGCGCACAGCTAAAGTGGTATTTATCCCCAAGGTAGGCAAGAAAGATATGGGCCATCCCAAATCCTTCAGGCCTATCAGTTTGACATCCTTTGTACTTAAAGCAATGGAGAAAATAGTTAATATACATCGCCTTGAGACCGTATTGAAAAGGGAACCTTTAAATCCTTGTCAGTTTGCATATATTGCGGGAAAATCGGCTGAAACCGCATTATACCATCTGACTGATTTTATTCAGGCAGCACTGGATAAAAAAGAAATAGCACTTTGTGTCTTTCTCGATATTGAAGGGGCTTTTGACAACACTCCTCATGAATATATGATTAGGGCTCTTAACAATAGAGGAATAGATTATACCACTTCCAATTGGATACGAGCTTTACTCAACAGTAGACTGACTGAAGCTGAAGCAGGTGACAAAACTGTTAAAGTCCAAGTCAATAAAGGATGTCCGCAGGGTGCGGTATTATCACCCATTTTGTGGAGCATAGTAATTGATGATCTTTCTGGTAAAACTCACAAATCTAGGCATATCATGAAAAGGATATGCGGACGATATTGCAATAATAGCTAGAGGAAAATCTGAATCCACTCTTTGTGATATTATCCAGAGGGGCTTATTAGCAGCTAGTGAATGGTGCAGAGGAACAGGATTGAAAATCAATGCCTCAAAGACCACCATTTCCGTTCACTAGAAAAAGATCTCTACCATATATGAAACCTATTCTTCTAAATGGTACACAGGTCGATATTAGCTCTGAGACCAAATACCTCGGAGTCATTTTCCGGCAAAAAGTTATTGTGGAAGGCTCATCTGACAGCAACCACCAAGAGGGCTACAGCTTCCTTAATGATATGCAGACGGCTTGCTGGTAAATCTTGGGGATGTAACCCCAAAAATCCTTCGCTGGATGTATACCATGATGGTGAGACCAATCATCACCTATGGTTCTGTAGCCTGGTCAAATAGAGTCAGACTTAAGACAGCGAAATCTGCATTAAGTAAAGTACAACGCCTTGCCAGCCTTGTTATCACTGGAGCTATGCGCACCTGTCCAACAGCAGCAATGGAAGTTATACTAGATCTAACACCCTTACATCTAGTAATTCAAGACTCTGCTAGGAAATCTCTTACCAGAATACAAGAAATTATTTCGACAGAATCAAATTACACCCATTCTATGTGGCCTGGTACTCACATTAGAGATAACTTGTTCATACTGCCTAGGAAGTTCAGTTTCCCAATACAGTCCCATACATGTTTAGACCTCACCAAGGGTGAGCGCAAACTCTTGAGTGCTTCGTGACTATCGGATAGTATCACGCTGTTTTCCCCCCGATAGTTTCCTGTCAATGTTGATCTGGGCACATCCAGACTCAATGATAGTCTAAGAATCTTACTGCAGTTCTCTAAATATCAAAACAGATTTTCGGACATAACTAATGCTTATCATATAAAAATGCTTCTTTGTGAATTAGCGTTCATTGTAACATGTGCTTAATCAGTAAATAGTCGTTGGTTAAGTAGCGGTAAGAAGCTTTTTAACTCCAAACTGTATCTAAATACAACAAACAGTGAGTCAGTACTAATGTTTTATCCATCTCACCCTTACCAACGTAAAAGGAAATCAACGATGTATCCCAAGTATAACTGCCAAGTACCTGTTGTCGTTGATATCAACGAGTTTGAGGTCGGATGATTCCTAGCAGCCTGCATGACATTTATAATGCGCCCGAAAGCGGATTAGTTGGGTTGAGCAGCAGCATTACCTTCTCCCACCACTACTACAGCTATTTCCATTTTTTTCGGTTGTACAACTACCCCCGAAAGAACCACCTAACCTTCGCCACTACACATAAGAATCCACACAAATCCTTTCACAAACTGATCTACGACACATTAAATGTTAATACTGACGTCAGCTCATCTTAAGAACTACAGATACACATACTGACCGACGAGAGGCAAGGAAGTCTCACATACAAAATGTGTGAAGTACATTGACTGTCCAACTGTTGCTCTTTCGGGTGTTTGACATCCTGACGGTAAATAACTTTTATTATTTCTTCTTGAAAACGCTCCTCTCCCCCCACACATCAGGCATGCTATAAATTTCATTAAAGCCGGAAAAAGTTTGTTTATTTAGGCAAGTATTACTACCATAAAATGTGACAACTTTTTGATTGTTTGCAATACGAATTGAAGCCACATCTGTAGGGATGAGCAGCGCGATTACCAGCCTCACCAGACCAAACGCTTTTAGTGTAATAATCATGATTTGGAGGAGAATATTTTGAGGAATGTATAGAAAGTTTTGAGGCAGCACTCAAATCGTTCGTAGCATATTTTTAATATTGCACTCCGAGAGCAGATCTGTCTCATTCATCGCTTTGTTCTGCGCGGCTCTCAATAATGCTGACCATTTGATTATTTATTCATTGCTTCGAGATTCGCATCAGAACTAAATCGAATCCCATCGCATCGTATCGTATCGAATTTCACAAATTGTTGTATTAAATAACTGTCAATTAGAAAGCACATTCATACAAACGAGTACATACCTTCGAGCAATAATGGCGTTGCCCTCACATGCCCCACCCAACAAGTACCAATCTTATTGCACACTTTCTACACAAAGAACCATGTGTGCAGGCAATAATGCCTAAATTCACATACTTGGCAGTCGGGCCAAGGACGACCCAAGATATGCGAATGTGATGTACAATATTGCCAGACACTCGGTGGTCATAAATGTCATGCGGCATGTCGTCTCTTGGGAGCACAATGCGTCCAACACTGAGCTTCTTTTGTCATTACGATTCTATTTGTATGCGCTAGTAATAAAGTTTACCGGTGTGGGGAAACCGCACTTGGCGGCATACTTACTACTGTTCAATAAAGTGAAAGTGCCGACATCGGTTTTCTACGCTTGCTCTTAATACACTTGTCGCGTTTGTATTGCGACGCATCATCATCAGGGGAAAGGAATGGTTTTTTGAAAAATTTATTTTATATTTATGAGCTGGTCAAGTGGGTGGGTGATAGGGCAATTGGGGATGGTCTTATTTGTCTCGTTCGAAGTCCACTTAAAAGAAGTTTATGGAATGTCATATATTTTGCACGAGTATTGGCACTATCACTGTTTGATGTGTTTCTCACAACGCAGCGCCACTTTTCACAAATAAACTTACTGTATAACTGTTCTCATTCGGTAGATTATTAATTGCTTCTACTAGTGAAATCTGCACCCTCCAAATAGAAAATACATTATTATATTATATATATATATATATATATATATATATATATATATATATATATATATATATATATATATATATATATATATATATATATATATATATATATATATATATACTCGTATATATATTGTTAATTCAAAATTCTGTTTTGAATTTGTGTTTTGAATTTCCAGTACTTGAACTGGTAATTCACGATGATTAAAGAATTCAAGAATCTAATATGAATTTGAGGTTTTGAATTTTCAGAACGTGAACTGAAAATTCACGACGAAACAAAATTGAAGTTAATTTAAACTGACCTTCTAGTACTTGAACTAGAAAACCACGAAGAAATAATAATTCAATTATTGTTCTTTAGAGTTCTAATTTTGAACTGACTTTATTAAATAATTGCTTGCGTTTTTATACAAAATTTACATGTTAAAATCAATACTATATAATACTAATAATATATATGATCAGCAATACTGGAATTCGATGCACGTTGCACAGCATATATGCTAGAGCAGCATATTATCATTAGACTAAAAACAACAAACAAACGTTTCGAATTTCCGTCTGCTTAATGTGCAAGAGAATTTAAACTGTTGTTATGCAAAGTGCAACGAACTTCTGTTATTATTGACACAAAGAATAAATTGAACAGAAATGAAAATTACAGTATTAAATGAAACTTAAAAATATCGAATTAAAATATATGTACATTTAACATTCTCCCCCGCTCTGAACGAATGTTCAACAATCAAGTCTACAACTCCACGCAGAAGCTACGAGAGTACCGCGGCGCTGATTGTGGTGGGGCGTCTGGAGTTGTCTCAGTTTGTTTGGAAGGTCTCTGATTTCGTGTGTTTCCAAAATTTCTTGCAGCTTTGACAATTCCTTTAGTTGTGGTTCATAATCAATCTTTGTGTTGACCAAAACTGGAAGTGATGCTGGTTTTGTTATGTTTATATTGACACCGTGTCCAACTGCAGTGTAGGAAGTGCTTGTAAATGATGATACTATCTGGTTGCTTGTTATAGTTAAGAGTTGATATTTTAGTACACATCCTGCGCTCAGCTCGAGGAATCCGGACCCTTCCAGTGATATTTGCGAGACCTGGTTATTACATACTGCTGTTACTTGTATTGGAATGGCCAGAGCGAACATCCATTTATTTCTTTCATTGGTTTGTGCCCACACATGATCTCCGCTATGCTCAAGTTTACAGTGGGATCTGGTTTCATTGTTGAGTAAATTGACCTCGCAGGCTTGTTGGCACAAAGATATAATTCGTTTCCATTCTGAAACAAGACTGTAGAGTTTCAATCTGTAAACGTTGATTCTTCCAAAAGACTCCGATTAAACTTGCAGTGGCGGATATAACCAATTTGCGTTATTTATTTCTATGAGTAAAAAAAATGGCGCCCAGTCATACATAAGGCGATTCAACTTAAAGCATTTCACAACCAAATCAATTTACTTACCGCGGTTCCGTCTCCATTGGCTTTCAATCAACGAATGCCAATTTGAAACGGAGTCGCGATTTACAAAGTTGCCATATACAAAAATTGATTATACTTAAAAATAAAAACGCAGAGTTGCATTTATGATTCATTCGCGACACCCCACCTCCCGTGAGTCGTCCCGATTCACTATCATCCAAGTTGAAAATGGCTAGCTTAGATGCAGCGCGTCGTATGACCCCTGCTCGAGCTATGCGTACGTCTGCTTGTCTCGTCACTCCATCAGCACCAGGGTATACGCGCTCCACAATTCCTCAACACCATTGTTTTCTGGGAACATTAGCATCGCATACGAATACTAAATCACCTTCCTTTAATGGCTCAGTGGCCTCGCACCACTTTCCACGACGAGTAAGTGTAGGCAGATACTCTGCGATCCATCTTTTCCAGAAGTGGTCGCGCAATTCTCCATTGTTTGCGTAGGGCACAAATCTTTTCTAGATCGATGTTGACACTTGGGGTTTGTGCAGTATTGGCTGTTCCAAGCAGGAAGTGATTGGGCGTGAGCGGCTCCTCTAGGTAGATAGGTAGATGACTTAATGGACGAGAATTCACCACATTTTCCGCCTCGATGAGGAAACACTGAAGTGTATGCTCTCTTGGCGCGACTTCCTTTAGCGTCTGACGCACTGCACCATGCGCTCCCATATGCCTCCCTCAGACGGATTGACGGGACAGTTGAACAGCCATTCAACTCCTTTCGATGCTAGCTCATCTTGGACACGTCCACAATCGAACACTTCAGAAAACCTCTTGGCTTCTTGGTTGGCGCCAACGAAGTTCTTCCCGTTGTCGATCCTAGTCTTACCGGCACACCGCGGCGATTAATAAAATTGCGGATTGCCATTATGCATGCGTCGGTGCTCAAATCAAACGCAAGCTCCGGGTGAACAGCTCTTATCGTGAGACAACTGAAAAGCGCTACCCAACGCTTCTCTTGGCGGCGACCGATTGTGATGTTGACTGGGCCAAAGTAGTCTAAACCAGTGTAGCTAAATGGCCCTACGAACGGCGTGAGTCGATCTGCAGGCAGCGGACCCATGATTGGCGCAACTAGTGCTGCTTTGGTCAACCGGCAAACGAAACAATTAGTGATGATATTTCGCAGAACTTGTCGCAAGCGAGGTATCCAGTAGTGACGGCGAATTTCACATATCGTGGCTTCAGCGTTTTGGTGTTTCAGCACGCAGTGGTGATAAGCGACAGTGAGATTCGTGAGGGCATGATTAGGTAGTAGTATTACTGGTCGCCTAGCATTTATAGACAACCAACTCGCAGCATCGATGCGTCCGGTTACACGCAAGATTCTCTCATCATCCTCATACGGTGTAAGGTGATACAAACTGCTGCTACGTCGAACAGCGTTTCCACTCTCGATTTGCTATAGTTCCAGCTGGAATGCCTCTTTTTGAGCTTGGCGATAAAGAAGACGTTTTGCAGCATCCAGCTCTGCTGATGTAAATCCGTGGTCGTTGCAAGTTTCATGGCAGCGACATTTGTAGATAAATCGTAGCACCCAAGCGATGGCACTCACTAGTCTGCTAAGTGAAGAAAAACGATTAAAATCAACCAAGGCTTGACTTACGACAACTAAGGCATATTTTGGACGCAGTTCCTCGTTCACTTCTGGGCTATGGCTATCGATATCTTCCAATGGCCATGTTTCTTCATCGGCAAGTAAAAACTCTGCCCCACCTAGCCAGCATGATATGGAACGGTTCTCCGATCGGCTGTTGTCCCGAGTGGCTTCGTCGGCGACGTATTCAGCTGCTGGAATCCATCTCCAGTTTGATGGCGTAGTGGTAGCTAATATTTCAGCCACTCGATACGCCACAAACGGCTTATAGCGTCGGTGTTCGCTTCTAATCCACTTCACAACAGTTTTTGAATCTGTCCACAGCACGCAGGTAGTCGCGCTGACAGAATGCTCGTCTCGAATCGTCTGCAGCAAGTGAGTACCCAGCACAGCTGCTTGGAGTTCCAGACGTGGAACTGTAAGAGGCTTCAGCGGTGCACACTTCGCTTTGTAACATACAGGCAGCAGTTATATTGTCAGGCAGTCGATCGGCCCAATTTCCCTGTTGTCTCCAGACTTCGCGCATGATTAGCTTGGCGGCAATCGTGATATGACTCAAAAACCCGAGCGGATCGAATATTGACATGATGACACTGAGTAGTTCCCTTTTTGTCGGGCGTCTTTCACCGGTGACCACTCTCTCGTCGACTTTATGAAACTTCAGCTTGAATTCAAAACTGTCTGTTGATGGTTGCCAAAACATTCCTAGAACTTTTTCCGTGGATATACCTGGTTTATTGGCGATTGGAACAGTGGCATCTGTACCGCCCAATGCAGTTAGCACTTCTGGCGAGTTCGAAGAGAAGTTGCGCAGCTCAAAACCAGCACTTCGATGAATTTCACGCACTTGTTGCGATATACGGATGGCTTCCTCCACGTTGTCGAAGCTATCGACAAAGTCATCGACGTAATGATAGTCAAGAATTGCCTTTACGGCACGAGCGTTATTTTTAGTGTGCTCTTTTGCATTTAAAGTTTTAACGTGTTATGCGGCACATGGCGAACGTCATCACTTTCAGGTTCCCTCGCAGCATCACCATCGCGCCAGAAGAACCTTTGCGGGCACCTATCATCTGGACGAATTAGAATTTAGTGGAACATTTCTCTAATGTCACCACATAAGGCTACTGCTCCTTCGCGAAAGTGAGAGAGAACGGCTGGTAGCGCCCTGTAATCTTGTGGCCCTTTCAAGAGTTTCGAATTTAGTGATACACCCTGTGCCTCGGCGGCAGCTTCGAAAACAAGGCGTAGTTTGGCTGGCTTATTTCGAAAAAATTTAAAACGGTCGTGTAACTAAACGGACGTGTAATCACACGAGCTCTACCCTTGTGACATTTATCGTTGTTTAAAACCAAATAACTAATTTTACAAAACCCGCGAAAGAGACGCTAAACGAAAGTGCAATTTTCAAGAAAGTGTCTAGTTCTGTTCAGATAATCTAAATACTTATAATAACTAATTTGAAATTTATTAAAAATGTTAAATAAACAATCAAACAAACAAAGGAACAGTTATATACATATATGAGTTAAAAGTTGAAAGAGACAACAAATAAAATAAACCCGGTTGTGTGTGGTGTTGCCACAGTGGACTCTGGCCATAAGAAGTGATTAGAGTTACCACACCAAAAAATTTTGTTTTTCATGATATTTTACATACATACATAAATAAGATTTAAATATAGCAAAAATAATAATAAATAAAATTTTTAAAAAACTAAAAACAAAGTATAGTCGGTAATCGCCATGAGTGTGCAGCGCTCTCCCCCGTGGGAGAGAACGAGATCTATGACCGAGTCACTCCACTCTTCGTGGAGTGCACATGGCAAACCCCCAATAATGTCCTGCTCCAGTATAGCAGTGGATTGTGCGACAACTACAACAAATTCGTCAGCAACAACAACATCAGCCTTCTCTACATACGGTACAACAACTACATTCTCGACTACAACTGCGACAGCAACATGTTATTCTGCCTGTGTGCAAATTCCACCAAAAGGTGTGCAGGTAAGTCAACTGCAATCGCTACCAGAGAGAGCACGAACCTCACCCACCACAGATAAAGCGAAAAGAACACCCAACACTAACAAAAAGCAAAAAATTGCAAAAAACCCAAGCCAAAGTAAGTTATCAAACTACTGGTTGAGCGATACTACTTCAGAAAGAAAAAACAGATTTGCTGCTTTGACCGTTGATGATAACGAACTTGCTGAACCCTCGCACAGTGGACATTTTTATCAAAATGAGTCCGAAAAAGAAAAAACAAATAGTCCGAAAAAAAAAGTTTAAACAAACCACCACTATATACGTACAAGGCGTAGAATGCATAAAGACGTAAAAAAATGCGCCTACCGCTGTTGCAGACAGTAACTTCATATTTAAAATATTAACAAACAATGAAGTACGAGTTCAATCGAATGACTAGGAAACATACACAAAAATATTCCAAATGCTAAAGCAAAAAGGTACGAAGCTGTACACATTTAAACACAAAAATGAAAGAGGTTTCAAAGACATTCTTCGCAATATGCACCCCTCCGCAGACCAAGAAGAAATTAAAAATGAGCTTGGTGAAAACGGTCACAAAGTTTTAAACATAACTAACATAACTCAACGGAAAACAAAAAAAACCGCTACCACTGTTTAGCATAGAACTGTAAACAAATACTAACAATAAAGATATTTATAGCATTAACGAATTAATGAATTGTATAGTAGTTTTTGAGGCACCTCATCATAAAAGAGAAGTCGCGCAATGCACTAAATGCCAAAAATACGGACATACAAAAAACTACTGTACAAGGGATCCAGTGTTTGTGAAATGCGCTGGAAAGTATCTTACAGGTGAATGTCAAAAAAAAATAATCAACGCAGCTGAAATTAAATGTGCCCTATGTGGCGGAAATCATACTGCAAACTACAAAGGCTGTGAAATATACAAAGCCATAAAAATTCAAAGGTTTCCATCTTTACGCAGAAAGGATCCATTATTACTACAGACCAAAAATATGGATGGATCAGTAATTAAACCAGGCGTAAGCTATGCCGAAATTGCGGTGTCGTCAAATCCAAATAAAACTGAAGAAAATACAAAAAATTCAAACGATAGTGATATTAATGAACTTAAGACATGGTGAAATCCCTAATCACTCAAATGACTAATATGATTACAATGTTACTAACAAGCTTAAATGCATGAAAATAATAGTTTAATAATTGTAGCCTGGAATGCAAATGGCCTAACAAAACATTACTTGAGTTGAAGCAATTTTTGTCTGACAAGAAAATTAATATAGCTCTAGTTTCAGAAACACATTTTACGAACAAAAGCTATTTAGTATTTCCTGGATATAAAATTTATGTGACAAATCATCCTGATGGTAAAGCTCGTGGTGGGACAGCTATCATAATAAATTCACTATTAAAAAATACTGAACGGCAACCATATGCAACACTTCATATTCAATCCACTACTGTGCAAATTGAGGATATAAGTGGGACAATAATTATTTCGTCAGTTTACTGTCCCCCCCAGACACCTAATAACGACGGATCAATAAGATGACTACACAAAGACGCTTGGAGTAAGATTCATTGCAGCTGGAGATCTGAATGCAAAACACACTGACTGGGGATCTAGGCTAACCAATAAAAAAGGACGAAATCTGATTAATGCTATAAACAAAAATAACTGCAGATTTTTAAGCTCAAGTGAACCCACATACTGGCCAACAGATAGGAAAAAGATACCAGATCTAATCGACTTCAGCATAACAAAAAATATAAAGTGTAACCAATTAAAAATTAAAGCTTGTTTTGAACTTTCTTCAGACCACTTTCCGATAATACTTGACTACACAACTGACATCAAACCCATAGAACCAATAGCTAAGATATTTAACCACAAAACAAACTGGAATGAGTATAGGCAGCATATTGAAAATCAACTGAATATGTCTATCACACTGAAAACACAATTAGACATTGAACGTGCCATTATTCACATCAACGATGTGGTCCTAGACGCAGGAATCAAATCAAGCCAACAGCATAAATTTAAAACATTAAAAGAAATAATCCTACAACGGATATTTTCATAAGAAAGCAAATTATTGAGAAGAGAAAGCTGAGAAATAGGTGGCAGCTAACTAGATCGCCTGAGGATAAACACAATTTAAATATAGCCTGCAAAAAACTCAAGAAAATATTAACGAAAAGACAAAATATAGAAGTTGAACACTACCTAAAAAACTTTACGCCTACCCAGGATACGAACTACTCATTATGGAAATGCACAAAGAAGTTAAAAACTCAGATAAGCTATCAGCCACCATTACGGAAAGATGACAACTCATGGGCTACTACCAATGAAGAAAAGGCAACTGCATTGGCAAGATACTTTGAAAAAGTCCTATCAAATGGCGAAGATAAATATATTGAAACACGCAATGACTTAAATATAGACATTACAACCAAAATTAAGAAAACAAACACAACAGAAATAATTAATTCCATTAAAAAACGAATAAACCACAAAAAAGCACCAGGATACGATATGTTGACAGGAAAAGCTCTCGCTGAGCTAGGTTATAACTACTTAAGGAATGTTATCAACTCAATGTTCCGACTACAATTTTGTCCCAAAGTATTGAAAGTTGCTGAAATTATTGCACTACCGAAGCAGGGAAAAGATGATACAACTGCTTCGTCGTATAGACCAATTAGGCTACTTCCCATAATCTCTAAAGTTGCTGAAAAACTATTACATGACAGACTTAGCCAGATCCTTAACAATAAAAACATTATACCAAATCATCAATTCGGCTTCAGAAAACGACACTCAACAATTCAACAGATACACCGTATAACAAACAACGTTGAAACAGACATAGAATATAAGCGGTACTGCGTTGCTGTATTCTTAGACGTTGCAAAAGCATTTGACAAAGTATGGCATGAAGGACTGCTGCATAAACTGAAGACGATGCTGCCACTTGACTACTATTTGATTGTTGAAAGTTATCTTAGTGATCGTTACTTTTATGTCAAATATAATGAAGAGTGTTCGTCTATTCATCTTACAACAGCTGGAGTTCCTCAAGGGAGTGTTTTAGGTGCTATATGTCATATTTACCTCAGATATACCACTTCCAAAAGACGTGAATACCACAATTGCTACCTTTGCTGACGACACAAACCTCTTAGCATCTGACAAAAATCTAAATACTGCGACTGCAAATCTGCAGATATACACAGAGAATGTTAAGGAATGGTTTGATAATGGTGCTTGAAAATTAATGAAGATAAGACTGTACAAATAATTTTTACAACTAAAACAAAATTTAACCCAATACCTATTAAAATAAACAATAAAGATATAAAAATAGGGTCTACAACTAAATACCTTGGTATACACATGGACTCAAAGGTAAATTGGCACTACCACATCAAACAAAAAACGAAACAAATAAAAGAAAAATTTAGGCAACTATATTGGTCAATGGGTAAGCAATCTAAACTCGCAATTAACAACAAGTTGCTGCTATACAAGTTTACTATAAAGCCAATTTGGATACGGACTTCAAGTATGGGGAACGGCATAGCGGTCACACATACAAAAAATTCAAAGACAGCAATCTAGAATATTAAGAGTTATCATAAAGTCTGGTTGGTACACAACAAATGAAGATATACACCGCAAACTAAATATGATAAGAATTAAGGAAGAAATAAAAAAGATATCCACAAAACTCTACGATACACTGCATGGGCAAAATAACGAAGAAATAAACGAGTTGCTACATCTAGAAGAAACCACCATGCGCCGTTTAAAGAGAACTCGACCAAACGACCTACTGAACTAGGAAATCCAGACTACACATGTTAGTAATATTATAAATGTAAATGTAAATAATTATCATAAACATAATTTTGATCATACATTTTTATAATATAATTATAGTGAACTATTATAATTAATGTAAATAATTTTTGTTGTATCACTTCTTGGCACTGGCCAAAATGTGTTTTTAATATTAATTTCCAAACAAATTGTCAAATCATGTACTAGGTGTCAATATAATGGTGACAGATGTATGAAATAAAGGGAAATAAAACAAAAAAAAAATTTGGATTAACCACGCCAAAGTGTGGCAGATACCACGTCCTTTTCCAGACTGAGGCGGCTTCTTCGGGTTGTAATTTACATGCGTAGTCCTTTGCAAGATATGAGCTGATGATATCTTTGTAGGCGTTTGAAAAGGCGTCGTTACGCTTCATTTTCTTTTCTATGCTTATCCAGCGCTTGTGCGCCATTTCGTAGCTGTCCGGCATGTCAATGTTGTCCTGCTTCCATAACAGGCCTGTCTCAAATCGCCCATTTACGCGGCGTGTTGTTGCATGTAGGATAGTCTGGGCTCGAATATCAGCGGCGCTCTCAGCTGGCGGGGATGACTTTACGCCGAAGCTTTCCGTTTCGAAGTAATCTGCGACCATGTCATGCATCGCCTGATCGGAAGTTGGCATCATGAGAAAGCACCTTTGTGAGTTGAGCGACCTGTTCGCACTTGGCCCGAACACGGTCCAGCCAAGTTCGGTGTTGGCGGCGTATGGCCCGTTACAATCTATTTTCATTACTTCTGAAGGCAGGCCCAGGTGGCAATGGTCAAGGCATATCAGTAGCTTAGGCACTGCGCCGCTGTATGGTTCCAACGGCAATTCTTGCGTATGGCGAAAACAGCGTAGGTCTGCCTCATTCAAGCTTTGCGACGGCAGGTTCAAATTTGTCACACTGTAGACGTTTCGTAGCTTATGCTTCTTACTGTTCCACTGGCAAACAAGTCCACTATAGTAGTTGGCTCTTCAGCTGCTCTTCCTCCAAACCACTGTACATTGAGGCTACGCTTCTGGCCACGCAAACCCAAATCCATGATAAGAGAGCTGTCAATCAAGGTAACAGACGACCCTTCGTCTAATAACGCATAAGTGTCAATGCGTTTCTCTCGACCATAGAGAGTCACCGGCAGGATGCGAAACAACAGCTTCCGCTCAGCTGCATTGTTGGAGCAGCTCAAAACAAGCTTTGTGGCGACATTGTGTTGCTGCTCTGGCGGCGCACGTGAAGGTTCTGCTAGGTGCATCTGCTTTTGATCAGAGTCGTGAAGTATTTTGTGGTGCACCCTTTGACACCCATCTATATCGCACGGTTTTCGGCGACGGCAATCCCGAGTTGTGTGCCCTGTGTTGAGACACGAGAAGCACAGACGGCTGCGCTTGACTTCTTTCCATCTATCAGCTATTGTTGCTCCAAGGAGGCGCTGGCATTCTGCTGGTTTGTGTAAATGCTGACAAATAGCGCATCTCACTGACGACATGCGCGGCTTTTCTGCTGTACGAACTTGCTGATTTCCTTCCAAGCATTCCTTCTGCTTCTCCACAGCACGCAGCACAGCTCGAAGTTTTGGCTCACGACTCTCATAGCCCTGCACAGTGCATCGGCAGTTTGTGTTAACCAATCGCTGAAAAGCACTACGGTCGCATATGGCTGCACAGCTGAGGAAAACCTGGCCCACTCGATTCTCTTGCTCATTGGAAGTTTGCTGACCCGCTCTTCTATTAACGTAGGGTTTGTTAGATGCTGCTATCCATTTGCAGTCTGCAAAAACGCTGCGAGATTCTTCACCTTTGTGGCGAATGGTATGAATTTTGCAATACTGCTCTCGGAAATAGGCGGTATTTCCTTCACTTGTAAAAGCTGGCTGCGAATCAGCTGCTCAGGGCGTCCAAAGCGAAAACGTAGTTGCTCGATTATGGTATCCACATTTTCTGGGTGTATCAGCAGCGACTTGACGGTTTCTCGTGCTTATCCTTTCAAGCACTTTTGTAAACGGTGGTTGTTTCCAAGTTGGTATAACCATACGCACTCGTAGACTGCTGGAATGCCGTGAAAAATATTGGCCAATCTTCGGCATGGCCACTAAACTTCGGCAAATCCTGCAACTTGCGTGGTGCCATCACTCCATTAGACACAAGACTATTGTTATTTGTATGTACTAAACCAGGTGCGCATGCACCCAATGGGTTATACGGCGTCGAAGATATTGGCGGGATTGTTGAATAAAATTATGGCTGCGTATCAGCTATTCTCGCTGCTTGCTGAAAGGCGTTAGCTGTTTGAAAAGTCCCAGCATTCACGAAACAACATGGCGGCTGTGTGACAGGGACAACCAT
The DNA here is from genome assembly GCA_920105625.2 of Clusia tigrina. Classification (NCBI taxonomy): domain Eukaryota; kingdom Metazoa; phylum Arthropoda; class Insecta; order Diptera; family Clusiidae; genus Clusia; species Clusia tigrina. The sequence continues at coordinate 575,686 of CAKKTE020000562.1, forward strand.
AGGTGTGGCGGCAATATTGCTGGCGCCAGCGTTATACGCAGCAGAGGCGGCGACTGCGTATTGAGCAGCGGCTTTACTGGCTTGATATCCGACGGCAGTGGAAAGAAACGCAGGAGTACATGGCGCGGCGGCGTAATAACGTCCAGCGTCAGCAGGAGCACAACTTGGCCAAACAATTGCGGTAGCGTGAGGCCCAGCGACTGTATACAAGGGGGCTGCGTACGACGCAGCGGCATTGATGGCATATTCGTTGGCGGTTGTAACGTGCTTTGCTGGATAAGGCGCAGCGGCTATATGCGCACATAATCCTCCGGGTGTGCTGACATAGGCGCCCGTAGCGCTGATGGCTTGTGAGACACCATAACTTGTAGACACATTTCTGGCTTATGGGCCAGCGGCGGCAAAAATAGTAGAATCCATAGTGGTTGTTGAACCAGTGCTGGCAGATGATGCAACAGCGGGGGCGTCTGACACGAAAACTGTGCTATTGGCAGATGAGGCATGCTGGAGCGCCAGCTTTAGCGCTTCTTTTTGGCATTCACTTTCCGTAATCTTTACCTGAAAAGTTTGAAGCTTATTCTCCAATGCGTAAATCTTTTCCATAAGTATTTTCATAATACTTCCTGCTCTTGTGCCAAAATGACATTGCACCCAGGTGCTGCGGCGACAGTTGCAACGTTGGCTGTGCTTGCATTAAGGCTTTCATGCGCCTGACTGGCGCCTTCAGCTTGGCTGGCGATTTCCCCTTGAAGTGCCTGGCTGGCAGCAGAATCCTCCTCCGCGCTACTGTCCTTATGGAAGCGCGGACTTTTTCTTGATGGCGTGCGCTCGGTCATCGTACAAACTGGCTTTTTTCTGATGAAATCAAACTAAGGTAACGTGGCGACATACAATCGCGTAAAAAATGAGGACGCGAAATAAAGATGTAAACGTTGATTCTTCCAAAAGACGCCGATTAAACTTGCAGTGGCGGAAATAACCAATTTGCGTTGTTTATTTCTATGACTAAAAAAAATGGCGCCCAGTCATACATAAGGCGATTCAACTTAAAGCATTTCACAAAAAAATCAATTTTCATACCGCGTTTCCGTCTCCATTGGCTTTCAATCAACGAATGCCAATTTGAAACGGAGTCGCGATTTACAAAGTTGCCATATACAAAAATTGATTATACTTAAAAATAAAAACGCAGCGCTGCATTTATGATTCATTCGGCGACACAATCGTGGTTGCAAAATACTGATCTCGATGTAGGTTGATCGCCAGCATTGTTGTAGATAATTTTATTGTTACCATAGTATTATTTATTCTTGTTGGAATTGGTATTAAGCGGCACAGTTATCTGAAAGATTGCGTGTTTCTCTGTTATTGCTGCCTTAACTTTCATCAACTTGTATATCGATAGGATGTCGCCTTGATAACCTGGTATTTGCACTGTTGCTGACAAATGTGCTGTGATTTTTAAGATTTCATCATTAAGCTGCTGTGGTGATAACAACTGAGGACTGATCTGTCCGTGATGAACATTTGTAAGAACATTTATGAGTGCCGTTTGAATACGTTGAACGTTTGATGTCATGAGGGAAAGTTGAAGAGCTATAGATAGGAACGTTTGGAATGTATGTTCCTTCTGTGCCTCCACTTCATTATGAAGTATTTGGTTTTTGATGTCTCTCAGTCTTGTTCGAAAGATATTTGAGCGGAGGTTTGATCAAGTTTTATGATGTTAATAGTTGAATCAATTACTGAGATTTGTTGCTTCATCATGCTTGTCAACTGTTGTTCATTGTCATTGATGGTCGCTATTGTTTCTGACATCTGACGGGCGTATTCTGAGTCCAAAACTCCAAACAGCGAATTAACCAACATTTCCCACTAAATTAAGTGCACCTCTTTTCTGACGATGGCTTGCTAACAAATTTGTATCCAAGTCCAGGTCTGCATTAGTGTGTTGAAATTGTGTGACTAGTTCATCGCATATTGTTGTTGGCTGTATTTCTTCGCACATGTGATACATAGCTGAGGCGCCATAAATAGTTGGATTTCAGTACGCAACGGTCTGAGATCATAATAAATCACCAGTTTCCACTCACTAGCAATGATTTGGCTTGATCCGATGTGTTCAAAATTAATACCTACAGTTGGATCAAATTTTGTAACCTTGATTGGTTCGCACAACACCATTGGCAACATTAGCAATATCGCCAATAAAGTTATTAGGCTGAACTATCGTGCCGCTTTTATTCCTCTTGATGGCCATTCATACATTTCGTCCTTTCGCTTTCTTGTAGTCGCCTCTTCGTTAGATTCTGCATCAGTATCTGTGTCTATGGGTAGTGGAGCGAGGCGATGTATTGCACGTTTATAAACTCCCGTTGCCGTCTTAACCTCAGCAACGCGTACTGCTCCATCTGGTCCGTTATAGACATCTACTATTCGGCCAAGAGGCCACTGCATAACAGGAGCATTGTTTTCTTTGATGATCACCATTGTTAAACTGAAATTAACAGCTGAATTTCAACAACGGTTCTTGTACCGAGTTGATTATAAAGTTGATACCAGGCACGTAAACCTTGGTATCGTTGAAAAAAGACCTAATTTCAACAGCGGTGCTTGTACCGAGTTGATGGTGGGTTTGACAACAGGCACATAAACCTTGGTGTCGGAGAAGGAGAATCAATACACGTTAAGTTAAAATGAAAAGACTCACAGCTAACTCTTACTGATTGACTGACTTTTGGATGTGCCAATTGTGGGTATTTATTCATTTTTCTATATACATATATTTCATATAATGTGGCTATACATATTAGATATTATTGAATTGACAGCATAACCATGAAATGTGCATTATTGACAAATTTGCAAGCTGGCCTTGATTTGAGTTTTTCAGCGTATTGCACTTGATATCATGTTTCATCCAGTGTAATGCCTTCGCTGATGTAGTATATATTGGAGTTTTTGTTAACAATGCTAATTCCATCGTTAAGCTGGCAAGGTTTGCTTAACACAAGCCTAATTGTATGTGTTAAATGTACATACATATATTTTAATTCGATATTTTTAAGTTTCATGTAATACAGCAATAACAGAGAAACACGCAATCTTTCAGATAACTGTGCCGCTAACCAGTTTGAACCATTTTAACTTGTACCGATTAATACCAATTCCAACAAGAATAAATAATACTATGGTAGCAATAAAATTATCTACAACAATTCTGGCGATCAACTTACATCGAGATCAGTATTTTCCAACCACGATTGAAACTCTACAGTCTTGTTTCAGAATGGAAAACGAATTATATCTTTGTGCCAACAAGCAACCCATATACAACAAGGGATCAGAAATATGTGCCTGCGAGGTCAGTTTACTCAACAATGAAACCAGATCCCACTGTAAACTTGAGCATAGCGGAGATCATGTGTGGACACAAACCAATGAAAGAAATAAATGGATGTTCGCTCTGGCCACTCCAATACAAGTAACAGCAGTATGTAATAACCAGGTCTCGCAAATATCACTGGAAGGGTCCGGATTCCTCGAGCTGAGCGCAGGATGTGTACTAAAATATATACTCTTAACTATAACAAGCAACCAGATAGTATCATCATTTACAAGCACTTCCTACACTGCAGTTGGACACGGTGTCAATATAAACATAACAAAACCAGTATCACTTCCAGTTTTGGTCAACACAAAGATTGATTATGAACCACAACTAAAGGAATTGTCAAAGCTGCAAGAAATTTTGGAAACACACGAAATCAGAGACCTTCCAAACAAACTGCAAATCCATCAATATCATAGCTTTGCAGTGGGTTATTCGACCTTGGCCTTAAATGTTGTCATCATCATGGCAATCTTCACCAGATACAAGCAGCAAGAAAAGCAGCGTGGAGTAGCTCAATCAACGGCTTCGGAAGCAAACTCACCACTAGAGGAAATCCCACTGTCAGAGACAACTCCAGACGCCCCACCACAATCAGCGCCGCGGTACTCTCGTAGCTTCTGCGTGGACTTGTAGACTTGATTGTTTAACATTCGTTCAAAGCGGGGGAGAATGTTAAATGTACATACATATATTTTAATTCGATATTTTTAAGTTTCATTTAATACTGCAATTTTGATTTGTGTTCAATTTATTATTTGCGTCAATAATAACAGAAGTTCGTTGCACTTTGCATAACAACAGTTTAAATTCTTCTGCACATTAAGCAGACGGAAATGCCACACGTGTGTGTTGTTTTTAGTCTCATGACAATATGCTACTCTAGCATATATATTGAGCAACGTGCATCGAACTACTGTATTGCTGATCATATGTATTATTAGTATTATATAGTATTGATTTGTAACATGTAAATTTTGTATAAAAACGCAACCAATTATTTAATAAAGCCAGTTCAAATTTAGAACTCTAAAGAACAATAATTGAATCATTATTTCTTCGTGATTTTCTAGTTCAAGTACTAGAAGGTCAGTTTAAATTAACTTCAATTTTGTTTCGTCGTGAATTTTCAGTTCAAGTACTGAAAATTCAAACTCTCAAATTCAGATTAAATTCTTGAATTCATCATCGTGAATTACCAGTTCAAGTACTGGAAATTCAAAACACAAATTCAAAACAGAATTTTGAACAGTATGCAAAAGAAGATGTTATGCATTAAAATTTTGAATGTTACATACCTCCCAATGAGGTTTGCACATCAACTGTTAATTAACATTTCTCCCGCGCGTTGAGCACAGCTCAACCTATAATAAGATTCTCTATTGGTTGGTGGCGAGGGCGAGGCTGAGGCACCGTATCTGTTGACGTGATGATTTCTGGTACATTGACGCCACGTTGACGTCGTATTTTCCATATGAGCCCAGTAATTAAAAGTATCACGGACAGGAACAGTGCGGTATAACTGACCGCATGGTGGTAATAGTCTGGTGGTTGAATTTTGTGCAGTGTCATCAGTTTTTCCTTGGCCAGAGCATTGTGTAATTCTGTGAGATTCTTCACTTGTGTTGTGTAACTGATCGCGTTGATTTTCTGCAATAGTGGGGTTATTTGTTCACTATTAGATAATTCTGTAATTTTTTCTAGGCTTGTGCGTGATGCTGTTAACGAACTGGACGCGGATTCTTGCCCTTATATTGACATTGCATTGTGTTTCAGCACGCATTCTGGCTGAAGTGTCAGTAGTCCTGTGCCTTTCAGTGTCAACGGGATGATTTCTTTGCCGCAGACTGCAGTGGCTCGTGAAGTTGACGGAATTGCATAAATCCATTGATTTTTTTTCTTCAATAGTAGCCACGTAATGTTATTGGCCACAGGTTTTAGTTTACAATTTGGTTGAGTGTTGTTGTTAAACAAATTGATTTCGCAGGAACACATCTCAGCCTCATAGCTGTACCGGAATGGCACATTTGAACATACGTATTCATTTTGATTGATTCGCTCACATGATGCAAAGTCGTCGGAGCCAATTCGGAGGTATTGTGGTGCATGTATCAATTGCTACCATAGCGTTGTTGATCCAATTTGGTACCGAAATGAGCAGAAAGAGTTCAAATCGGTCATGTTCCACCAACGGTAATGTAATCTTAAACACACCATGGTCCTGAGTGAGTCCTCCACTTACCTTCATTATCCTATATAGTTGTATTAAGTCCTCTTGATTTGCAGGTAGTTCTAATGATGATGGCAGGTGGAGTTTAATTTTGTCAACTTCGGTGTGCAATTGTGCGGGAGTTGAAAATAGCGGATTGAATTTACCATGGTGAGTGCCTATGAGAACATCCAGTATAGCTGACTGTGTACGTTGTAAATCGGTTGCGATTAGAGTTAGTTGAATTGACAGAGCGTTAAACAGTTCCAACAATTTCGATTGTTGCAGCTCTTCGTCTTCTTTCTGCAATTGATTCCACATTTGAATCACTTGTTGGTCAAACTCATCAAATTTTGTCTTAACCGCTATCTGATCCTGCTTTATGATGTTGACGGTGGAATCAATAATGGATGTTTGTTTCTTCAGCAGATGTAGCAGATTGGACTTGTTTTCATTGACGTTTAATATTGTCCTTGACATCTTTTTGGAATACTCTGAATCTAACACGCCAAATAGTGTATGTGCAAGGTTTCCAACGAGATTTCCTGCCCCTCTCCTGTTGCGACTGCTTCTTAACAGATTATTATCTACACGCAATTCTCCTCCAAGTCGATCGAAGCTGTCGGTTAGATGACTACAAGTGTAGTTTGGGTGCTGGTACCGTTGAACAGCGTTGATGCTTCTGTCCAATATGGTTTCAGATCGTAGTATACGAGCAAGTTCCATTCCGTAGATGAAATAGCAACTGATCCTATATTTTCGAAATGGTTGCCAAGTTTTGAACCAAAACGATTAACTTGCACTGGAGATCCCAATATTATTGGTAACTTCATTATTGTGAGTAGCAATGCCAAACCATTAGTGATTGCTGGTATTATTCTTCTCCTTTTTGGCACTGGTTGCTCTTCTGGATCGACTTCGATGTCGTCATGATCTGGCGAGAATAATGGTGCCAGTCTTTGAATTGCTCTTTTAAATATGCCCCTTTATGTTTTTACGTCGCACACTCTTACTAAGCCATCGTCACCCTTGTATACCTTCACAATTCGCCCTAGAGGCCATTGGAGCACTGGTAAGTTATCTTCTTTGACGATTACCATAGTATTTGGCTCTATGGTGCTGGTTGGACCCTTCCATTTGTGTCGTTGCTGAAGTTGGTGAAGGTATTCGTGTGACCAACGTTTCCAGAACTCGTATTTAAGGTATGTCACCAATTTCCATCTAGTTTGTAGGGATACCTTGGATTCTGACATGTTCCTATCTATCTGCGAAGTTAACGGTTCGCTTATCCAGAAGTGTCCCGGAGTTAGCGCTGTTAGGTCATCTGGATCTGTTGACATTGGGGTAAGCGGTCGAGAATTCAAAATTCCCTCGATCTCCACGACGATGGTTTCGAGTTCTTCGTAGGTCAGCGATGCCGTCGATACACTTCGTAGTAGCAAATGCTTGGCGGATTTAACCGCTGCTTCCCATAAGCCTCCAAAATGTGGAGCTCTAGGAGGAATAAATTTGAAGTTTATTCCGCGGTCGCTGCATGATCTCGTGATATTTTCTCGTGAGGTGTTTGAGAAGATGACATCGTTTAGCTCCTTCAGATTGTTACTTGCGCCGATGAAATTGGTTGCGTTGTCACAATAGATAGTGCCACACCGTCCGCGGCGAGACGTGAAGCGTTTCAGCGCTCCGATAAATGCTTCGGTCGTCAATTCGGTTACAACCTCTAGGTGAACTGCCATTGTTGCGAAATAGGAAAATACTGCGATGTAAGCGTTGTGTGGCTTCTTTCCACGAATTTTATAGTGCACCCAAAATGGTCCGCAGTAATCCACTCCACTATGGACAAACGGTCGAGTGTCTCTGGTTGCTGGCAAATTTCCCATCACTTGAGTGAATAACTTAGGCTTGGATCTGGTGCAGCGCACGCAATTTTGCACAACGTTTCGGGCCATTATTTTTCCTTTTATTATCCAAAATCGTTGCCTTGACGGTAAAAGCAAACCTTGTGGACCACAATGCAAATTATTCTCATGCATCATGACGAGAATTATTCTGGAGATATGGTCGTTGTATGGCAGCAACATGGGATGTTTTGCGTCATAGCTCAAGTTAGATGCTTCTAGCCATCCTCCAACTCGTAGGATACCTTGGTCATCAATAAACGGTGACAAATTACTGATATCGCTAGTGTTATTGCCCTTTTGAGTGACGCTCTAAGTTTTTAATGTCATCATAAAAGGCTCTTCCTTGTGTACCCTTGACAATCAATGTCAATGATGCCTCCATTTCTTCGGCTGTTGGTGCTATTGTAGGGTGGGACACCTTGTTTCTTAATACTTTCACATAACGAATGACATATGCTACAATTCTTTGCAGGCGTCGAAAGGAATTCCTGTGATTGATTTCTTCCCAGAAAGTTGTTGTCTCTTTCGAATTGAGTGTTAGAGCTGCACTCGTCTGCCGCCTGAGTTCCAAGGCCCCATTATTCTCGCGGAAGTTGAAGTGGCCAAATTGTCATAGATCCGTGCAGGAACTTAGGTCCATATAGCCAGGTTGTCTACCAATTTAGCTGCTGTCACGCCTCTTGATACCAGATCTGCGGGATTGTCTTGGGACGGCACGTGACGCCATTGTTGTGGATTAGTTGCTTGCTGAATAGCCGAAATTCGGTTTGCCACGAATGTGTGGTAGTGTGCTGATTCTGCATTTATCCATCCCAGCACCGCTGTGGAATCAGACCAAAAATGCGTTGTAACGCTTTTGAAGAATGGGCTTTCATGAAGATTCTGCATCAATTCCACGGCGACCTTAGCAGCGCACAATTCCAGTCTTGGTACTGTTACTTGCTTGGTTGGAGCTACTCGTGATTTCGCACATAGGAAGCGAACAATTATCTGGTTTTGGGAATCTTGTGTTCGCATGTATGCTACCGCTCCATAGGCACATTCTGATGCGTCAGCGAAAATGTGTACTTGTGGGTCTTTGGGTAATGTGCGACCGAAGACGTGGCGTGGCACGCTGATGGTTTCTAACTTCTGCAAGTCCTTTTTGAAGGTTAGCCATGTTTTGTGAAGTTCTGTATCCCAGTCTATTTTAAGTTTCCATAGTTGTTGAAGAAATACTTTTGCTGTGGTCGTAACTGGCGCGACGAAGCCAAGGAGATCAAAAATAAGTGAAATATCTGCTAAGGCTGAACGCTTTGTTATCCTACCGGATTCTACTACACCAACCTTGACCTTAAAGTCATCATTAGAAGGGCTCCAAATCAATCCCATTGTTTTGATGTTGTCGTCCAGTGTGTCACCGAATTCCATATTTACTTCACAGTCCCTGACTGGAATTTCTTCTAGTAACCTTGGGTGATTCGCGCACCATTTCCGTAAATTGAAACTCGCGGAACTAAGCATGAGTCGAAGTTGCCGCTGTATTTCACATACAGTGGAGAGATGATCAGATCCGCTCAACAAATCATCGACGTAAAAATTGGATTTTACGACTTCTGCTCCTAGTTGGTATTTGTTGGCTTGATCGTCAGCCAGAGCGTGAAGTGTGCGGATAGCCAAATACGGTGCAGATGTTGTACCGTAGGTGACTGTCGTGAGCTGATAACACTTCATGGGATGTGAGGGTTCCTCTTTCCACCAGATAAGTTGTAACTTTTGATCGTCTTAATCTACTCGCACTTGTCGATACATCTTTTCAATGTCGGCTGTAAAGACAGATCGATGGAGCCGGAAACGCATAAGAATAGTGAAGACATCTTCCTGGATAGTTGGTCCTGTTGCCAGAAGATTGTTTAAAGAGACATTTGTTGATGTTTTGGCTGAAGCATCGAATACGACTCTTAGCTTCGTCGTTGAGCTGTCTGGCTTCAAAACGGCATGATGTGGAAGAAAGTTGTGGGAACTCTTGATGCTAGTTATATCTATCTCTTCCATATGACCAAGCTTCTCGTATTCTCGCATGAAGGCTACATATTGGGCCTTGAATTCAGGAATCTTTATAATTTTTCGTTCAATTGTCATGAACCGTTGCAGAGCTAACTTCCGCGATTCTCCCAGTTGGTTTGGAGTGGTTTGGAACGGAAATTTCACTATGAAGCGGCCATTGATATCACGTTGATAATTTTGCAGAAAATGTTCTTCACAGCGACGCTCAGCGGTGGTAAACTTACAGCTCGGTTAATCGCATCCTTCAAGTTGCCAGAATTTTTCAAGAGTGTCGTTGAGGGAACCATTCTCCTGACCAGTGTACACTGCACATGTTGCTGTTTTTGTTGAGCTCTGGCCAATTTTTCCACTTATCACCCAACCAAGCGTTGTCTTTTGCATCACTGGGAGCTCAGAGGAAAGTTTGATTTGGCCCATTTCTATGAGGTCGTAATACAGCTTTGCGCCCAAGAGAACATCGATTTTTCCTGGTTGATGAAAGTCCGGATCAGCCAGTTGGACACCCTTACGAATCGGCCATTTTGTAACGTTTAGCTGCTGAGCTGGTTGAGTTGGAACAATGCTTGGCAGCACAAATGCCTCGAAGTCGGCTGCAAAGTTGCTTGTTCGAGATTCCAGTTTCATGTTAGCGCGGTGCGTAGCTCTTCTTTGGGCATTCCCAATACCTTCAATGCACAACGAAGCCTCGATTGGATATATGCCTAGTCTTTTAATGACACGCTCGGAGACGATGTTGATTTGTGATCCTGAGTCGAGAATGGATCTGAATTCACCCGATCGTCCATTCGCAGCTGTTATTCTGATTTTAGCTGTTCCCAACAAGACATAACAGCTTCGATGTGTAGGCATGATGTCGGTGGCTGCTGATGCCACTGCGGTATTGGACAGAGTTGTAGTTGATTTTAAATTGATTGCTGTTGATCGGCTTCCTCTTGTGGTCTGCTCCCGTGCTTCTAGATGCAATAACGTGTTGTGTTTTCTATTGCATTTGGTGCAGTTGCCTGACAAGCAAGATTTGGCATTGTGCCCACCTTTCAGACAGTTTACACAGTAGTTTGCTTTTTGGACTGTGTTTAACCGCTGACTTGGTGTCATTTTGAGAAAATCTTGACATTGAAATAGCGCATGATGTTGGTTGCATGTGATGCATGCTGGACCTGTTGGCACTGAAACACTTAACGCCTGGTAGGCCCTTGGTCGCCCTTGTTCTGCCGCGTCCTTGTTGAGTCTTCCTCCTAAAGCTTCCAATGACTGGAATCTAAGTTCAATGAATTTCAGGAATTCGTTTACAGATGGTATCTCCTTCGGCTGTTTTAAGGATTGCTCCCATAATGCGTGAGTGGTTTTGTGCAGGTTTTGGATTAATATGTACAGCAGAATGGAGTCCCAGCTGTCGGTGCTCACTCCTAGACCTTATAGAGTCATGATGCACTCCTTGTGGAGGAACTTAATCGCTGATGCCTGATCGTTGTTGATTGTCGGTTGGGAGAGCAGTCTGCTTAACGTTGCGTTTATCAGCAGCCGAGGGATTTCATATCGATCCTTGACCACCGACCATGGAGCCTCGTAATCATTTGCCGATGCTGTGAAGTGCCGAATTAGTCCTTCCGCCTGACCGGATAAACTGGACTTCAAGAACCACATCTTTTGGCAAGCTGGAATTGGTTGTTTGTCGACCAACTCCATAAATAGATCGTGGAACTGCCTCCACTTGTGGTAGCTGCCATCGAATTTTGGTAGTTCAATCTTGGGAAGTTTTAGACCTGATGTCGTCATGTTGGCTGTTTGCCTGTTGACTGCTGTTGGAGAGGCTTGCATAATTGATGCCGCTGATTCTCGAGCCATATCTTGAAGCTGCAAGATCTGTGCAGTGATTGCTTGCTCAATCTGGGCAAAACCGTCGTAGTCGTATGAGCTGGGCTCATCAGATAACCAGATCCTTTGGTGCAGGTCCTGGGCAGATTTTGAATGCGTTTCTAATGTATTCGCCTGCATTGCTAATAGTGCGACGTTTATTGTGTCACACTATTAAGCACTTGGCTAAGTAGTTTGCTAGCTGTGTCTATTGACTTCTTTTGTTTGTCAATTAGTGAGCATAGCTCACTTGACGGACTTCTGAGGGCAGCTATCACGGTGCTTGATTCGCTTTGTCTGGTGGCTGGCTGCGGCGACCGTACTGTTTTGAGTACCTCCGGGGCAGCGTTTGATGGCCTGTACTGCTCTGTCCATCTCATCGCGTGCTTCTCGGTATTTCGTGCGAATGGCAGTGTGTAAATCCTTCACGAAATACGGGTGGTCGACTTCCTTGCCATGTTGGTCGCGGATGGTATTGTTGAGTTTTGTCAATCTGTACCCACAATTCATCCAGCTCCTTGGCTTTTGTTGTTATGATATCTATTGTTCTGCGCTCTTGTGGCGCCTTCTTGTAATTGGCTATAGCTTTTTGTAGAGCCAGTGCAAGTTCATCTTGCTTCAATGATAGTTCATCCATTCCCATGATGATGACGTATCGTGTTTTTGAATGCTATGTGCAGGATTCGTTGTTGTCGTCTGCTGGTTACCGGCTAATGCTGACTTGATTGTTGTCGTCTGCTGGTTACAGGACACTTGATAGCTTGATAATGTAGATAATGTCTGAAGTCTTCTGCAGGTTACTAGCTTAGGACTTGATTGTTGAATGTGGATACTACGTTGGTAGCTGTTTGCTGCCTACTGAAGGATGTTTCAATGATCAGTGGATCGATGGATACTTGGCACTTGAACCAGTTATCCTTTCCGTCTGATACTCAGAAGGTTGCAAATGTCGGGGTCACCAATATGTTAAACTAAAATTAACAGCTGAATTTCAACAACGGTTCTTGTACCGAGTTGATTATAAAGTTGATACCAGGCACGTAAACCTTGGTATTGTTGAAAAAAGAGCTAATGTCAACAGCGGTGCTTGTACCGAGTTGATGGTGGGTTTGACAACAGGCACATAAACCTTGGTGTCGGAAAAAGAGACTCAATCAATCAACTATATATTAATTAAGTTAAAATGAAAAGACTTACAGGTAACTCTGTGCTATCCTTGAATTGAGTTTTTCAGCGTATTGCACTTGATATCATGTTTCATCCAGTGCAATGCCTTCGCTGATGTAGTATATATTGGTGTTTTTGTCAACAATGCAAATTCCATCGTTAAGCTGGCAAGGTTTGCTTAACACAAGCCTAATTGTATGCAAAAGAATATGTTATGCATTAAAAATTTGAATGTTACATACTCCCAATGAGGTTTGCACATCAACTGTTAATGCAATTAACAACCATGTCGCCGATTTTGATGTTATCTCTCTGTCTTATCCACTTGTATTGGACCATCTCTTCCAGAAATTGTGTTTTAATTGCGCCACCAATTTCCATCTTGACAACAGTGACAGTGAGTTGAGTCTGCTTTGCTATCTACTTCGGCGGTGAGTGCGTCTCCTATGAGGAGGTGTCCTGGCGTTAGTGCTGTTAAATCCGAAGCGTCCGATGATAGTGGCATTAGTGGCCGGGAATTTAATATGGCTTCTATTTCCACAATTACAGTTTCCAATTCTTCATAAGTCAATGAAGCTTATGCGACACTTCTTAGTAGAAAATGTTTCGCAGATTTGACAGCTGCTTCCCACAGTCCTCCGAAATGAGGGGATCTGGGAAGGATGAAATGGAACTGGATTCGTTTTTCACTACATGTTTTTCCAATTTTGTCTTGAGCGCTTGACTCCGACGAAGTTGGTAGCGTTATCACTATATAGGTTTTGGCAGTCTTCGACTTATGAATCTTTTGAGGGCTCCAATAAACCCTTCTGTCGACAGATCCGTTACCAACTCCAGATGAACAGCTTTAGAGGCAAAGCAACAGAATACAGCTAAGTACGCTTTGGTTGGCTTCTTTCCTCTGACCTTATAATGCACCCACAAAGGTCCAGCGTAGTCAACACCAGTGTTAATGAATGGTCGAGCTGGTTTCACTCTTTTAGCTGGCAGGTGTCCCATCATTTGTTGTGCGAATTGATGGCGAGCTTTATTGCATCGGATAAAATGCTGAACAGTTGATCGAGCTGTTATTTTTCCCTTTATTGGCCAAAATCGTTGCCTTAAGGTTCCCAGCAAGGCTTGAGGACCACAGTGCTTGTCCAGCGGGTCGTTGTAGGGTAGCAACATTTTGTGTTTAGCATCGAATGGCAGAATGTTCATGTCATCTAAAAATGGTGATAAGCTGCTGATAGCACTGCTAATTTTAATTTCACTGTGTTATTTCAGATGTTGACTTTCATCTTTGAAGTCCCTTGCCTGAATGGTCTTGACGATGGCTGCTAATGCATGATCCTGTTCGACTGTTGTTAAAGTAATGGTTTTTAGTCTAAAATTCCGTTTGTTCTTCGTGTTATTTATAAATCGAAGGACATATCCAATGATTCTTTGAAGTGTGACAAACGAGTTGCGATGGCTTATTTGATAAATCCATTCTCCATTTACTTGTATTGTGTTATTGGATCCAGTGAGCAATGAAATGGCTGCTTCCTTTTTCTTTTCGATGTCAGAGGGAATTTTCAGCTGTTTTGACCATACTGGTGGCCATAGCTCTTGCCTGGCGTGCAGAAACATTGGTCCTTGAAACCAGACTGCACTGTCAGCCAATGTCTTTGCTGAACATCCTCTTGACAGTAAATCTGCTGGATTTTCCTTTGAACTGACATGTCGCCATTGCTCGGGTAGAGTTAACATTTGAATTTTTGCTACTCTATTTGCCACAAAAGTTTTGTATGCTGATGATTGTGCATTTATCCAATGAAGCACAACCTCTGAATCGGTCCAAAAGAAGATTGGTTTATCCTCTATCTGACAATCTGTTTTTGCCCGAGCTGCGAGTTGGGCACCTACTAGTGCGGCACAAAGTTCTAACCGAGGCAGAGTTTGTGTTTTTAGTGGTGCAACACGGGTTTTGGCGCATAATAACCGCGTCATTATCCTGCCATCTTTTAGCGTTGCTTGTAGATATGCTGCCGCGCCGAAGGCCCTTTCGGAAGCATCAGTAAAGATGTGTAGTTGTGTTGATGATGATAGTTCTCCCTTGAATATGTGTCTGGCTATTCGGAGATTGGTTAATTGGTTAAGATTTTCTCTGAATGTCGTCCATGCAGCGTTGAGATCTGATGGTAGAGCCTCATCCCAGGATAACTTTATTTGCCATAGATGATGTGTGAATATTTTTGCCTTGACGATCACCGGTGCCAGTAGTCCAAATGTTTCAAACAGTCGTGCTAGATCGGAGCTGATCGGTCGTTTAGTGATTGCCCGCACAGGATCCAACGTTGATCTGACACAGAATACATCTTTCGGCAACCACAATAACCCCAGCGTTTTTATTGGGTCATTAGTGTCATTAGAAAAGTCTAAATTTACTTCCTGGTCACCTTGTGGAATATTTGTTAATAGATGGGGATGATTTGCACACCATTTTCGCAAATTAAATCCATGTGTGCTTAGCATTTTCATCAGCTGTCGTTGCATTTCTATGCCAGGATGTCTGATCCTCCAAGTCCATCATCCACATAAAAATTGTCATGTAACATTTTTGCTCCCAAAGGATGATTTATCATATTGTCGTTAGCGATTTGTTGCAGACATTTAGTTGCTAGGTACGGTGCTGCCCGTCTTCCATATGTAACGGTGTTTAATTGATAGTACCCAATGTTGGCTGTTGGATCCTCTCTCCATACGATGACTTGGTAACATCGATCTTCTGGATGTATTATGATCTGCCGATACATCTTTTCGATATCGGTTGTGAACACAAAGCGTGGCAATCGAAAGCGTAGCAGTATTGAAAAAAGTTCACTTTGAACTGTGGGCCCGGTATACATTAAATCGTTCAATGAATATCCTGTCGTGGTTTTGGCGGATGCGTCGAAAACCACTCGCAATTTGGTTGTCGTGCTATCGGGTTTTAGAACACAATGATGAGGAAGGAAGTAGTTAGGAGACAGCATTGAGTCAAGCTTCACCTTCTTCATGTGTCCCAATCTTTCGTATTCTCTCATAAACTCCACATATTGTTTTCGCAGTTCCACGTTTCTGCGAAGTCGCTGTTCGAGTCCTAGGAATCGATTATGGGCCATTAGTCTTGATTCTCCCAAAGCTGTTGGATTTTCGAGAAATGGCAATTTTACGATGAAGTGTCCCAGGTCATTTTTGCGCATATTTTGGGCAGTGTGTTTCGCATTGTTGTTCTGCTGGTGACATGCTCTTTCCAATTGTTTCGACTTCATCCATCTTCCATAATTTTTCAATTGCCTCGACCAGTGGACCATCCCTGCTATCGGTGTCTGTTTTCATCCCGAACACTGCACTTGTCAATGATTCCGTTGATGGTTCAGACGCTCCAACTTTTCCGCTTACAATCCAACCCAGTGATGTATTTTGGAGAATCGGGCCATAATTCATCATCTTTATATGACCAGGTGCCAAGAGACTCAGGTAAAATTCGGCACCCAGCAAGATGTCAATTTTTTCTTGCTTGCAAAATTTCGGATCTGCCAATTGTATGTTGGCCGGGATTTTCCAATTTGAAGTATCAAATTGATTACTTGGTTGAACGGAAATAATGTTTTGAAGTACAAATGCTTCCAAATTAGTTGTGAAACTGCCACTAGTGGATTCCATTTTGACGTTAATCCTCTGAGTGACCGTCTTTTGCGCATCGCCAATTCCCTCAATGTACAAGGAAGCTGTGGTTGGAGATATGGATAATCTCTTCATGAGACGTTCTGAGACGATGTTAACTTGGGAACCGGAATCCAAAATTGCTCTAAATTCCCCTGAGTTGCCATTGGCCGCAGTAATTCTTATCCTTGCTGTTGCCAGTAGTACGTATCCTTGAATTGATACGTTGTTTGCTGCTGCTGATGAAACTGTTGCATTTGGAATGGGACTTATTGATTCATTGGCTGATTGCCTTGCTTCTGATGACGGCATTTTTGGAACTAGTTGTTTTTCATTTCCAAAATGTTGCAACGTATTGTGGTTTTTGTCACATTTGCTGCAACATCTCGACTTGCAATTGTTTGAATTGTGATCGTTCTTGAAACAATTGAAACATAGTCGTTGCTTTTTTACCCATCAGATCCAGGTCAAAAAAAAATAGTCCAGTTTCTAACGGAGTGCTCCGGATACTTGGCGTCCTCCGGTTCTATCTAGCCTTACTCGCACACACGGACCTCTGCGCGAGCGGACCTCTCTTGTCCGATACTCGTGGGACCACATATGTCTTTAAATCTAAAACCAAATCCAAAACCAAAGGAGGGCGGTCCTCCCAAAAAACCGACAGAGGCGATCCTGTCTACCGCTAATATAAGGGTGGCAGACAGATCCATAACAGGAGGAGGCAGAAGGGGCTTAAGCGTTAGGGCTGGTCCCAGCACGAGTGCTGGTAGTACGGAACGGGGAGGCTTGGGAAAACCGGTCTCTCGTCTCTTTCAAAGGGGTGCTGAAGGAAGAAACCCGGAGGAGGTGGTAAAAACCGAAACGCTGACTGCGGTCAGGGGGCGGGGGGCTACCCCGGGGATCTTTCAGCAGCAGATAGTAGAGGGGCCCAGCAGCTCAAAGAAGGTTGCTGGAGTAGGCCAGGGGGCGTTTAAACCCGTCCGTCCGTCTAAGCAGGCCTATTATGATAGGAAGGCGGCCATGAGGGTCATGGCCAAACATGAGGCTCTACCCACAGACCAGCTCACTGAGGAGCAGGTCAAATCGGTAGAGTGCGCAAGGGGGTGCTATCCGGCTTGGGCAAACCGGCGAGTACAGCCCCAAAGAGACAACGCTCGGCTGAAGAGGCGGGTGAGGTCGCTAAAAGACAAAAAGTCGGCGGCCAGAAATACCCATCCTACAGCGACGTTGTCAAAGGTGGGGGCGAGATGCTGGCCATCATTGACCGGAAGGAGGAGGAAGGGGTCATACCCAAAGAGAAGTGGAGGTGGGTGGAGCAAGCGATTGCCGAAGTCTACCTCCAAGTCTTAGAGGAAAACGCTGGACCCCCCCTTCTGTCATGATGCGGGCTGGTATCAGGGCAGAGCCAAACTTATCGCATGCGATGACAGCAGGTCAGCCAACCTTTACAAGATCGCGGTAAGCAAGGTTGGCGAGATCTGGCCGTGAGCCAAGCTAGAAGCCGTCAGCAGGGAAGAAGTTCCCAGCAGACCCAGAGACCGGGTCTGGATCCCGGCTAAGCCAGCTGAACCGGAGAGAATAGAGGCGATCTTTAGATCGTGCAACAGGGCGCTGCCAACCCATAACTTGAAGGTAGCGAAGCTCGAGGAGCCAGTGGAAGGAAGGAGGCAGGTGTTGCTGATACTCAACGCTGAGTCCCTTGCCCTACTGGCAGAGAGAAACGGGGTAGTCAGGTTCGGGTTCGTTGACGCGACCGTCCGGTCTACTACAGCGACGAGCAAGTTTTGGAGCCGGAGGAGATAGAGGGTGACAAGGCTAGCGAGGCTGGCGGTGGTAAAGAAGGGTTGTCCAGCAGCCAAAGGTCGACCGACTCAGAGCAGCTGACCGGGGTCGGGCAACTCTTTGAGGAGGACGACCTGCTTGACTACACCGAAGAAGAGGAGGACGCGGACGTTACGATGGTGGAGGTAAGAAGGACAGATTCTTATGTAGCTGATCCAAATCAACCTCCACCATTGTAAACTCGCCTCTGCGAACTTGATGGTCCGCCAGGGTTCCGGTGGTTTTGGCGTGGCCCTCATCCAAGAGCCGTGGATATGCGGCAACAAAATCTGCGGTTTGAAGATGAGAGGCTTCAAGATGATAGCCGCTCAGAGCACAGGTAAGCCTCGTGCTTGTATAGTTGCAAAGGATAACATTAACATCTTTTTGCTCCCACAGTTAAGTAATGGCGATACGGTGGCGGCAAACATTGAGCTGCAAAATAGCAGTCTCTGGGTAGCCTCCGCATATATGCCTCACGACAAGGTCGCTCCACCAGAGGAGGTTCGGACATGGAGGCAGCCGCAGCCAAAAGGAACTTGGTTGTCTCCAGTGACGTGAACGCACACAACACTTTGTGGGGAAGTTCAAACACTAACGCAAGAGGTGAGTCAGTTTTAGACTTCATTATAGAGAATAAGCTTAGTGTGGTAAATTTAGGCTCAGAGCCGACGTTTATAACACAAAATAGAAGGGAAGTGTTAGATATTACCCTGACCTTCGATAACTTCGCTAACAATATAAAAAGATGGAGAGTGTCGAATGAAAATTCCTACTCTGACCATCGCTATATAGAATACGAAGTGAACTTCCCACGAGCTCCAGTTAAGACCTTTAGAAATATACGGAGAACGGACTGGGGGAAGTATAGGAAAAGTCTCAGGGCCTCGCTGCCAATAAGTCCCCCGGCTGATCCCACAGACCCTGTGGAATTAGACGGCCTGATCAATCAGGTAACCATGGCCCTGAATAGTTCACTGACAGCCGGGTGCTCGGTGGTAAAACTGAGAGGCAAGGACAAACCACCTTGGTGGTCAATGGATCTAGGCCTTCTCCGGAAGTCCAACAGGCGGCTATTTAACGGGGCTAAAACTTCGGGTCTGCCCGCGGACTGGGAAGCCTACAAGGCTGAGCTAAAAATATACAAGAAAGCAATCAGAATTGCGCAGCGACAGTCCTGGCAAAACTATTGTAGGGATGTGGAAGAAACATCGGAAGCAGCTAGACTAAGAAGAATCCTAGCGAGGGCACCACACAACCTGGGCTACCTTAAAGGTCCGGGTGATGTGTGGAGTGAATCGAGCGAGGAATCTTTGGCTCTTCTCTTAGATACGCATTTTCCAGGCAGTAGCACAGTGGAGGGTGATAACCCGACACCTAGGGGCAGGCAGTCTGAGATAGGGAATGCGATAGTTACAGTCGATAAACTTCAGTGGGCCATTAACACCTTTGGTCCATATAAATCTCCGGGTCCGGATGGAATCTATCCAGCTGAATTGCAACAATCACGGGACATAGTTATGCCCTTGGTTGTGACTGCAATTATCTAAACATGGGCTATATTCCGCTGAGATGGAGAGAAACGAAGGTTTCCTTCATACCCAAGGCAGGCAGGTCCTCTCATGTAAATCCTAAAGACTTCAGACCAATCAGTCTCACGTCTTTCCTCCTAAAAACACTGGAGAGAGTGATGGATGCACACTTACGGGAAGCTATACCAACTGGTAGAATCTCCTCGGCACAACATGCATACAGGAAGGGCAAATTGACAGAGACGGCGTTACACGTACTTATTAGTATAGTGGAAAAAGCCATCCAGCAGAAAGATTTCGCACTAGCGGCGTTCATTGACATAGAAGGCGCTTTCAACAACATAAATGCGAACGCCATTACGGGAGCGTTAGAAGCTCTGGGCGTCGATCCTAATATGGTAGCGATGGTAGAAATGATACTCGTCAGTAGAAGGGTAACTGCCTGCTGAGGTTCCCACACTTTAAGCAGACAGGTCTGCAGAGGCACTCCTCAGGGAGGAGTCCTCTCCCCCTGCTCTGGAATTTGGCGGTAAATTCATTACTGCTAGCCTTAGAGAGGGAGGGTTACCATGTCGTCGCCTACGCTGATGACTTGGCAATTGTGATCAGAGGGAAATATCCAAACACTCTTATGGATATTTTGCGCTCTAGCATGGCCACGCTTATTGGTTGGACGGGAAGAAGGGGATTAGGGTTAAACCCTGATAAAAATGGAATTAATCCTCTTTTCTAAGAAAAATAGATCTCCTGAGGTCTCCCCGCTAACATACAAAGGTGTGGAAATTCCGATGAAGGAGACAGCTAGATATTTGGGACTAGTACTAGATAGAAAACTTACCTAGAAACCCAATATTGAAGAAAGAGTCAGGAAGGCCAAAATTGCTTTGTACACATGTAAAAAAGCGGTCGGAATCAGGTGGGGGATATCCCCACGAATTATGCACTGGCTATACATTTCGGTGGTCAGACCCATATTGCTATATGGAATACTGGTATGGTGGCCAGCCACTCAGAAACAAAGCTATTTGAAGCTTCTGAGCAAGGTCCAAAGAACGGCTTTTTTATGTATCTCTGGTGCCTTAAGGACCACGCCTACTAAAGCTTTAGAAGTAATACTCAACCTACCTACATTAGAGCTGGTAGGGAAACAAGTGGCCGCCACATCAGCACTAAGGCTGAAATGTGCGGCGTTATGGCATGATCGACAGATTGGTCACTCGACTATTGCGCATACCTGGAGTAGTTCTATCCAACACATTGACCACTCTATACCTAATCTCAACTTCGATAGGCACTTCCAGACATATATTCCGTCTAGAAGAGAGTGGCAAACACCAATGCCATGGAGAAGGGGGGAACTTAATTTCTACACTGACGGATCCAAACTTGACGATAGAGTCGGTTTTGGAGTTTTGTCACAAGAATTGGGACTGGAACTTTCTTTCCGTCTCCCCGACCACTGCAGTCTTTATCAAGCAGAGGTCCTAGCCATAAAGGAGGTAGCCGTCTACTTAAATAGACATGCCGTAACAAGAAATATTATAAATATCTACTCGGATAGCCAGGCGGCCATCTTGTCAATGAATTCGGTGGCACTGAAATCAAAGGTTGCTCAGGGCTGCCGAGCAGCCCTAAATGACATCAGTACCGCTTTCAAGGTACGCCTTATATGGGTTCCGGGGCATAGAGATATTGCGGGAAACTGTAGGGCTGATGACTTAGCCAGACGGGGTACCAACCTTGCTTTAGGCATGGACAGATGTGAAATTGGAATACCTATTGCCACCTGTAAACTGATGCTGAATGATAGGGTCGTGCGTGAGACCAATGGGTCTTGGGCACAAGAGGGCACTTGCTTAACGACTAGACTAATGTGGCCGGAACTTAATAGTAGGAAAACTAGAGACTTGCTTGCTCTGCCGAGAGAGAATATCTCTAAGGTCGTGGCATGTATAACTGGTCACTGGCTTTTCGGCAGACATGCTCTCAGGCTGGGAGTATTCTCTCATGAATACTGCAGAAGCTGTGGGGATGAGGAGGAGGAGGAGACTGTGGAACATCTCTTCTGTAGTTGCCCCGCTCTGGCCAGAAGCAGAGCGGGCTCTTTAGGCAAATACGCTTTTAGCTCTCTTACAGAGGTGTCTAGCGCAAAGATCAAACAAATCCTGCGCTTTATTAGGGCTTCAAAATGGTTCGACGAGTGAATCGGAGTTGCGTTATGGCGCGGTGGTATCACAATGGACCCATGGTGGTCTGAGTGAGCTGGTCCTTGAACTGGCTGCCACATTAACCTAACCTAACCTAACCAGTACTACTGACCAATTATACCCCAGACAATGCTATCTACTGTAGACATTTAACATGCGCTTGTTATTGAGAATCCACTAGTGACCTTAGAACTATTGACTAGATGGTTCTTATGGAACCATATGGAAACATTGGAACCAGAGATTCACTAGTATATTTTCACAATGCTGGTCTACACTTTTGGTACTTTTTATTAGATTCCCAGACTAGTAATACGTGTAACATATATATTTTGTTTAAATTATATGTTTTATTAAAGAAAAAAAACATTAAAGTAGTTTGATATAACTAAAAATGGTACAAGTTTTTTAAACTTTTCGAATTGAAACTTGTTGTCTTTTGCCCACCAATGCTGCTACTGAACGTGGAACTTCCAGGCCTTCCTCCTGTAATATAACAAGCAGCTTCTCCAAACATTTTCTAGAAGGTGCTGTTTCAAAGTACCAATATTTAAATTTTTCGCGCAAATTCAGTTTTGGAGCAGACAAATCTTCAAAATGTTCTACAGGCTCCTCCACTAGATCTTTAACAGGCTCCACAAAATCTCTAAAGTTAGAACTGTTACTGAAAATTGTTTCATCTTTCTCGCTAATTCTATTTTTATACAAAATTGATTGCTTTTTCACCAATCTTTTGTAATTTCTTTTGCTCATTATGTACTTTGTTTAAATTATTTTATAATATAAGTTTTTTCACTCTTTAAATTCACCTTTTTTTATTATTTTATGCAAAACTTTAATTTTGCGTCCACACACATGTATTTACAACAAAATAAAACGAGAGAATAAAAAAAATCTAAAAATTAGCTGTCAAAAATTTCTCTGCGCAACAAAGTATACTTTGTTTATAAACAAAGTAAAAAGTGTAGACACTTTATTGACAATGTCACCAAAAAGTCACCAAAAGTGGTGACTTAGAGACACTTGGCCCAGGCTTCCTTCAGGGATTGTACACATATGAAACAAGCAAAACTTTAAATTAATATGTGAATACGTTTGTATATATCTAAACTATGCAACATACCTTGTAACGTGGTGCTGAACTCTGAGCTTGTAGTAGGAAATTTCACATATTGGTTCATTAATTTTCTCAGAATGACATCCGTTACCTCGTGTATTATGCGCGATATCATGGCTTTGCTTAAAGGACAAACGAAATCCTGCCCAATATCCCGCAGAAATACCCAATTCCATAAAAATGTAGTGCAGCTACTAACCTTAAATTTTTTGTAACAAAGGTATTTCTCACTCCACTCTGCATAAAAGGACTTATTTCTTTCAAAAGATGAATGCAAGCATCTTTATTTAGTCGAAAAAGTTCTATGTATCGCGCCTCAGGGATATGAAATGGATCACAAGAATCTCGCAACCGCCGACGTTGAACGCGAAGCATATTTCGGTTATCGTACATTATAGCCAAAATAATCACACGCACTTCACTCATTTTTAACAATTTATTTTCAAATCTTTGCCTATTTGTCTCTAAACATATTGATTTGTTTGTTTATTTACTAGTTGCTGCTTTACACAACTTTGCTGTATACACACTTCTCAAAAACAAATGTCAAAACTGTTCATTCTCAACTCACCACGAATTTCTCAATTGGTGAGTTTTTTAAGTTACAGAAACACTAAAGTCTCAACGATTGACAAAAACTTGGTGGTTGAGAACTACATCATCAGCAGTAGAGAAGTTCTCTACTGAGTTGCAGAAACGAGCTACTGGGCACTATCAAAATATTTTGACAATCCTAAATTTGTGTAGGGTCGCTCGGCCTTAGTCGCGAATCATCGGCTCACATGTACAGCTTTCGTAGCTTTTTGATGAAAATCAAATATTTTTGATATTTTATTTTGTTGATTTTATGTTTGAATGTGTGCGTCAGTGATTAACAAGCAATGTCTCAGTTACGCTTTGGCCTTGAAGCCATAGATTAATATAGATACGCAACTCGTCTTCTTCCTCATCAGCTGTTTTTTCCCTATCCGTGTGAAACAATAACATCACAATGTATAGCATATTAAGAATCAAAAAGTACTTTAATGTGAAATCGCTTAGATACACATTATTTTGTAGGGTATTCTAATGTTTCATATGTAAGTTATATTTACATATATATGGCAGGCTGAATTAAAAAGTGCTTAAAATCTGCTGTCTAATTTTTGTATTTAATTGATAAATTGTACTGGGGGTTTAACATGGTTACACTTGTAATGCTGCTTTTCAAGTGTGTAAAGAAAGTCGTCAGAAATAATCTAATCTCCGAAATAAGGCAAGGGATGAACACAATTATGTAACTTATACATTTTTAAGTATACATACGAAACATACCTTTTTTAAGAAAGCTACCTTATCTACATGACATTTACATTTATTGCGAACAGAATTTCATAATTTGAATATAACTAAAATGAAAAT